>VDFB02271358.1:271068735-271668735 GCA_007258455.2 Sequoia sempervirens
TAATTCATGGATTGAAATCTATATTTTATATGCTCTCAATGTCTGAATGCTATGGAAATGCCATTAATTTTTAAAAAAAAAGTAGTATGTTATGTGTGATACTATCAACAATGTAATTATATACTGATTACTCTTTCTTTTTACATAATCTAACATATTCCAAACTTTTCATAGGCTGCCCGACACATCGAAGGCAACAAAGGCAAGACTAGAAAAGCACGGGCAACACAAACTTGGCCTCGTGGTTATATGAAATTAGTCGGCATCTAATTGTAATTAATAATAAATGAAATATTGCATCCAAATTATAATATTTTGAAACAATTTTATTTCTACCACACCATAGAAGCAAAATTCATGATCTTCTGTGAAAATTTAGGGCTTTGAATTCAACAGAGTTCCCACAGAAGAGGACCTGAAGATTTCCTTTCATCAAGGCTATGGAGCTGTGGCTGAACACCTGAGAGTCTTGACTGGGCAAACAAAATCTTCCATTGCATCTGACACGCAGGTAAATAAACTCAATAAAGTTTATTTAAAATTGAATACTTGTGCAATCTATTCAATATTAATTTCCACTATAAAGTAATTACATGCCTATTTGTTTTAAACATTCAAGCAATGATAATACTGCACATGACATTGGAATGCAGCCTGGTGAGTGTGGAGCACAACCTATAGATGAAGGTCATGGTGTGCATCCCAGACTTTAGAGCATGTAGAGAGTGATCAACATGTTGAGCATGATCAGGCTAGAGAAGATCGTGAATATGATGTGGCCCCATCGTAAAGAAGACCACTCTAAAGTTCTTTTTAAAACATATTTAATTGCAATTGGTGTATTAATTAATGTAACCTTTCATGTTTCAACTTTTAGAGCATGTAGACCGTGGATCAACATGTTCAAAGATGATCAGTTAGAGAAGATCAGAACATGATGTGGCCCTCATCCGTAAAGAGGACCACCCTCATGTTCTCTAAACATATTTTAATTTCAATTGGTGTATTAATTAATGTAACCTTTCATGTTTCAACTGTAGATCAGCATTTAGAGTGTGTTCAACATGTTGAGCATGAGTCTATAACAAAAGTTTAGGAACATGATGTGGACCCATCAGGTAAAGAGAACCACTCTAATGTTCCTTCAATTAATCAAATACTTGTAACAATACTAATAATACATATCAGTTTAACATTTCTTTCTTATTACAGCAAAATCCCCTTGAAGCTGGGCCCACGCCATGAGCGTATCTACTACACTTTACATTAAGATCACAAGTAGAGGGCGTAACAACCAAAGGGGGACATATATTGATTTAGAAAATGATACTCCACTTCAGCTTTATGTAGCTTTAAAAAAGAAACAAAAAAAAAAGTGATTGTAATCATATCATGACAACCATATTTTTGATAATATGTAAAAACTAAAAGAATGAATATTATATGTTAATGAATGAATGAATATGTTAATTAATGAATGTTATATGTTATTAATGGATGAATGAATGAATGTTATATGTTATTAATGATGAATCAATGATTAATGTTATATGATTGGGTATGAATTGAGAGTGATGTGAGGGGGGGCGGAGCCAAATGAGCTTCCACCGTCACGTGGTTGGCCTTGTTAAGTAGAGAATATTAAACTATACTCAAAACAAAGAGAAGCTCAATAAGGTAATGCACTTTTCAATATAAGAAATGCATTGTTTGAAGCATCAAACCAATATGCAGTCTGTATGTATGATCAATCGTTAGTCTCTGCAATGGTACATTTCCATGAATATATAATATATATATTTTTTTAAATTTTGCTTCTTCATCGCAATTTCGACGATAACAACCGACGAGTCAACAGAAAGCCTCGATCAAGTTTCTATAGCTATGACGACTATTTCGTCGAACATTCGACGAACTTCTAGTGTTCTTCTGACGCTACTACTTGCCTATTTCGTCGCATATTCGACGAACTTTTGGTGTTCCTTCGATGCTACTAATTTTGTATTTCATCACTATTTCGACGAAATTTCCATGTTTCCACGCTAAATGTTTGCCCATTTCGTCGAGCCGATGACGAACTTCTGGTGTAGTTCATCGGTGGATAAACAAAGTTTTCGTCGATATTCCGAGAAAATCCTGACGTATGTCACGATGCTGCCGACTGACGATTCTTTGCCGTTATTTCGACGTTTAATTTTTCGTCGGCCTTGTGATGAAAAAATGATGGAAAAATTTTTGCCATTGCATCGCTCTTCCGACAGAGATTTGTCAAACAACCGACGAACGACCGTTGGAAAATGGTGTCAAATCCTGTAGTGATAGTTAAGTTTTTACAATCATATTGAATATAATTTCAACATCTGGAAGGACCGTGCTTAATTTTTCTATGTGTTTTACATTGGTTTAGTTGACATTGTATTAAACACTACCTTCAGAATTGATGAAGCATGGTGGGTCCTATTTTGGTCCTCATCAAGTGTGTGTTTGGGTCACCCTAATTCTAATTCCACCCTAGGATTTTTTGTTGTAAACCTGATTTGAATTTAATGATGGATGGCTAAATTTGGATATGGTTCAAAGTTTAAGATGGTACAAATACAGGATGAGTTAATGTTGAAAGTAGTACAAAGAGACAAGTGCATAGAAATAGAGTAAATAGATGTAAAGTAGGTGTGAATCAAGTGGATGAATGTAATGTGAGTATGGAAAATCAATATGAAGTCTAAATGATAAGTTTTTGGATGTAGTGAGCTTAAGGTAGACTCTATCATTCATACATTTTTGCAAGTGGTTGAGCAAATTGTGGTGGATTTCTTTGTTACATTGTGATTGTTTTCTCTCTGTAACACATCTCTTCTATCTTCTTTTTATCTCTATGGAAGTGATCCCTCCAAGTGGTTAGCCCTATTGGACAGTGAGTCATGATCTAAATAGCGAGTCCTTGTTCTGGGAGTGAGCCTTTTATCTCAGGCAATGAACCTTTTGTAATCAATTTTTATATTCTCTATAGTGTGAGTTAATCATCACTATGGTTTTTCCCTCGTTAGTTAAGAGTTGTGATTGATCTAAGTTTCGACGAATATTATAAAAGTGAAATTTGTGACAACTGATTCATCCCCCCTCTTAGTTGTCTTGTTCAACAATATGTTTCTTTTTCCTCATGTTATATTACCTTATGATCTTGAATCATAGGGGATAGTGCATCCCTAAGATTCAATTCGATCCTTTCTCTTCAATATTTGGATAACTAAAGCCCTCTTGAATTATCCATTTTATGGTGTTATTTTGAGTGTATGTTCATAATTTCACTAAAGTGGGGATAAATGTAGCATAAAATTTTTTAACCATTGGAAATTTCACATTAATTTTAGCTATCCCTATGCATTGGGACCTAATTATGCATTAATTATATATTTTATAAAAGTCTTCCAAAAAAAAACATAAAAAGTAAAATTATACATTTAATATTTCCCTCGACACTTTTTGGCCCTAAAATGGGTGGATCAATTCTAGGGAACACCGTGCTCTACACCACCGCTTTTGGCTTCAAATTTTAATATATCACTTTTGATAATTTATTATTTGAATTTCCAATTTCAATTGTCAACTATTGATATTTGATCTTTGGGAAATTATAATAATTGCATATAAATTCTAGTTCATTTTGTCATTTGAAATCCTAGAGGACCACACTTAGCACTTTAATTGAGAAAATTGAGCATCCTCAAAAGAATTCAAGATTTTTCAAGAGTAGAATTATCAACATTTTAGAAGCAACCATTCATGTCAAGCATCATTTCAAGTTTCAATCATGTGTTTATGTAAGTTTTTTCATGTTTTGAGATCATTTGTTTATGAGCACAAACACTTGTAGGATTTCAATTAAACTATTAAATTATTCTTGAAGGTGATGAGTACACAACTTCACTCCATCAAGAAAGGTAGATCTAAGTGGTGACTTGTAGAAATTTTTCAATTCATTACTTGTTATAATTTAGCCTCTTCCTAATTAGGGTAAGCTTTCTTTTACATCATCATATCCATTGTGGAGGTAGAAATACCAAAATGGAATTTGAGTTAGTAAAACCCATATATGAAACAACCCTTCCCCATGTTTCTTGTGTGTAATTTTTTAGATATAAAGATATTTGGAGGAATATAAAAGACTAATTTCTCATTCATGCATTCAATCCTAGAAATTTTCAAGACATGAATACTAGATTTTCTCATCAATAGACAATTTTTTGATAGTGACCCTAGGAGAATAGGAGCTATAGACAAGGGAACTCAAGACTATGTCTCCAAATATTATAAAGAAAGAGAATAGTCTGAGGTGCATCAAGCCCTAGACCAGGAAGCTTAGCTTCAAATTACTATTATATTTTCAAAGTTTACATAGTTATATCACTGTATCATTTAAATTTAGCCAATTTATCAATCCACATCAAATCAAATCATATTCACACCCCCAAAACACAAGAATTAGAACCTTGACCCACCATTTTGACTCTTACTATAATAGTTTTGTAGTCATGTGGGTTTAAGACTGTTTCTAATACTCATCAAAAATTGGGAAGAGTGTGGTTTAAACACTAGATCTCTTTCCCCAATCTAGCAATATGATATAAGGTTCTTAACTAATTTAGCTAGGGAATAAACCTAATTTTCCATTATATCATATTTTAATTCAACAATGTAAATACATTTACTAAAAAGGAAATGTGTTGCTCATATTGTTTATCAATTTTTTGTAGCAAGACAACAACAATAGTATGAATTGAAGCAAAGGAAAAAAATTGGAATGGTTTTAAAAAATTAGGAACCTTTAGCAAAATGGATCTTGTTTGATTGCTTCCTTAATACTTCAAAAATCCCTTGTTGACTCTTCACTCAACAATATAGACTCACCTATTTTAAGCATCTTGGAAATGGATTTTTTTTAGTAGAAATTTTAATAATTTTTCCTACAAATTTTGCATGTCCAAAGAAATATTGAATACATTTAATTGTTTCTGAATTGGGAATTCTTTCAATGGTAGCAACACACTTTGGGTCAATTATAATACCTTCTTTTGATACTATATGACCTAAAAAATTACCTTCTATAATAACAATTAAAGACTTCTTGGAATTAAGGGATATACCATATTCCAAAGATTTGACAATTTTTTTTTGAGGTGCATACAATGATCTTGATACACTACCATGAACACATCAATGACATTTAAAAATGGAACATCCATGGCTCTTTCAAATGTTTCTCCACTATTGGTGAGCCTAGATGACATCTTAACATAGACATAAGTGCCCCATGGTGTAGTGGATGTAGTATTGTACTACTCTAACTCTTTTATTTTCACCTTCTTGTAGCCTAAGAAACTATCCATCATTAACAACTCACAACCTGTGACCTTCTACAACATTGACTTCGTGTTAGGCAATGAATAATTATCCTTTAAAGAAGACATTTAAATTTTTTAAGTTATCACATAATTTAATGTCTCCATTATTTTTTGATTGAAACTAAGTTAGGGAATCAAGTGGAATGTTCAATGGGTTTAATAATACCACTATATATTAGTTTCATTAACTCCTATTGCATTTTGGGTGCCACTATGTAGTTGGTAGGACCTTGTTTCTAGTTGAAGGGCTTAGAATCTAGTTTCAGAGGGATATCATGTTGAAACAAGTCATATCTATACCCTTTCAAGTCATCATATGAACATTTAAATATATGCTTATATTTTTTGAGTAGTGCAATAAATATGATCCTAATTTTTGGACTTAATTTCATCCTAATATACCTTCCTGGGTGCATTCTTTATTCTTATATTTAATTATTTAAGGTCTTTATCATGCATAGGGGTTGGTTTCACATTACACTTATCTATGCTATCAAATACTCTTTCTAAAGCTACCAGTACACTTAGAATTTTGTTTTCATTTAACAAGATTTCATTCCCAAGAATACTTTATTTTCCATCAAATGCCTCAATAAAACCTTGGAAGGCTATTTCTTGTATATGGTATTCATCATTATAATGTAGAAATTTCAACAAATCTTGATCATCAGTAAATACTTGCTAGTTGAAAATATTTTCTAGAATAGATGGTTTTTTTTTTACCTCAAAATTAGATATCCTAAAAAATTTAATATCATCAAGTCTCAAATATATATTAGCAAGGAGGTAATCCATTCAATTTTTGGACCTCTCCACCCAGTCAATAGAAAATGAATCAAACAATTCAATTATATCCCACTATTGTAGCTTTATATTGATTCAATATTTTGTGTTTAGAAACATACTTAGCTCTAATTTGGAACACTACCAACTCAAAATCCCCTATAGCCCTGAGTTTCTTAATACTATGTTTGACAGCCAAATTAAGTCCTAATAATAGTTCCTCATATTCTGTAACATTGTTTGTCTATTCAAATTTTTGAGAAAAAGAGTACTCATATGACTTACCTTTTGGTGATATAATGACCACCCCAATACCTTCTTATTCCTTTGAACATGCTTCATCAAAATACATTGACCATAGGTCATTGTCATGAACATGTTCCTTCACTTCTTGAGTCATAGGTGAAACTTATTTTTTCTCAACTAATGTTTCTTCAACTCTGAAGTTATCCATGCCAATATCAATGAAACATACCTGCTCAACTAATTGAATATCTTTAACAAGATTAGGAGATATTTTTTTCTCTATTCAACCCAATACTCTTTCCATTGATTTGGATCATGGGATAAGATAAATTATGTTGAATACTTTCATGAATTGTTGTTGACCATTTTCTTGAAAAAATTTCACATACTAAGGTGGGATGTTGAGTATAGTTACATTCATTATGAATTTCCTTCTAGTGTAGGAAACAATTTTGAACTATATATTTTTTGATGCAAATTCAATCATTTAATTCCTAACCACCTTAACATTAATTTGTAGTGTGATAGAGAAAGGATCAAATTGAGTAGGGAATGTAGTGAAAGTATTTCCCAAATATACTTCAAGTATTTCATTGTTAGAACTTTCAGGCTCAACCCTTTTTATTGCTATTTACCCTTTTCAGGCAAGGTAATAACCTTCTTTTTACTGACAAAGTCTATAGCTACACCATTGATAACAACAACTATCTTCTCTTTGTGTCCTATCCTCATCATCTCCAACAAAGGAATAGATACTTTAATTTGTGATAATATTTGAGACATATCCATTAAGATATATTTTGGCATTCCATAATTTTTATCATTTGGTGTGACTTGATTACTGATATTTTCACCCTTTTTTGGTACCTCAATTTCTCGAGTACACTTAGCACTTTCCATTTCTTGTATTTCTTTAGTATTTTTGATATTTATTCTTTGAAAGAGGAGAAAAAAATTGATTCTTAGTATTTTCAATATCTTTTCCTTTATATTATGTGTTCTTATTTTTCATCTCAAGCTTCTCTTGTTGTTGGATAGGGAATTGATCCTTCACCTTATTTTTGTTCTCGTTTATGAAGATACTTATTGGTTTGTCCTAATCATTATAGACTACTCTATTTCTCAAATTTTAATTACTATTAAATTGATAAATAGTAGTTGCAGTTAGTGCTTTGCTTTCTTCATCTAAAAAGTCTTCTCAATTTGACATTAGATTCAAGTGTCTCAACATTATGTACACCATCACGTTCTTTATGCTCATTTTAAAAAAAATTGTTGATGGTAATTGTAATTTTGAAACCTTTTATCATGAATGTATTCTTAAATTAATCCTTTAGGAAAGGAATAGTCCTCACTTTTTGAACAAATTCTAGTTAATATCATGATCTTTATCATGGGGATTTCACAATCATCACAAGGATTAGAGTATTCTTCAAAATAATGTGCAACCATGCATTGGTATGGAGAATGAGGTAATTGGAAAGACATGCACAAATGGCTATATTCTACAAGAAGTTTACATTATTTATTTTTAGAAGATGAGGGTTTTATCTATTAGGCACCACACTCTAGTTATTCTAGATGGGTTTGCCATTATGCTAGTTTATATTATAAGGTTGATCAAATAGTTTAGGAATTTTGGATTTTTTTTGATAATTTTGTTTATCATGGGATAAAAATTTCTCATTTCTTGATACCTTATAACTTAGATATTTTAGAACATTAATAACCTTATCAATCTTGTCTTCAAATAATGAGGCTTTTTCTTGACATCCCTCATGATTTTTGCAATACCTTTACATCATCTCTTTTAGTAACTTTTCCAAATTAATTTTTGTTGTTTTCAATATGAATAGTTGTTTTAATATAATCTCTTAATGAGTTAGGATCTTATTCTATAAACTAATAACCAATTTTAGGATCATAAGCATTACATTATAGGACTATAGAAATATGTTCACTAGGTTTCGTATACTATGGAATTTGATTCATGACCTTGATGAGTCTAGTGTTAAAATCTTAGATAGATTAATTGTACCCTTTATTGATACTAGTGAACTCATTTATAATGAATCTAGGGTTATTTTTCTCACCATATTTTTCTCTAAATATGGTGCAATCATTGATGGAGTTTTTAGAAAGGATAGTCCAAATTGTCTAGCTTAAAGTTAACACAATGGAAATAACACAAATAAATGTTCTAAAAATATGATTCTTTATTGAATTAGAAATCTTCCATGCATCATATGCCTCTTGGGTAAATAATTGGGGCTCACAAGCCTACCACAAGAGCATTCAACATTACAACTATCCAAAGGCCTTATTGCAATCCTTCATAGGGTGGATAAAAAATATCTAAACTCTAATCATGATAATCCTAATTAACTACTGATGAATGATGAATATGATTACAATGAATTAAAAATGGTCTTAAATATGATTATTCGACTCCAAAAAAGGTATAGGTTAGCCACAAGGGTTTACAAAACCTAATGAATGATCAATGTGAAGGTCAGCCTCAAAAACGAAAAGATAATAGTTCACATTTAAATGACATGAATTGTGAATCCCCAAGATAGATCCCCTTGGACCCAAAATCCTTGTATGATTTCCCTTTAAGCTCTGCACATTTTAGAATAGGTCAACACTAAGAAATATATACTAGGTCAGCCCCAAATTCTTTAACAATGAGTTACAATGAAATTCTAAGAGTGATAAATTTTTTAAAATAAATGCAAATGATCTAAAGTATGGATATATCACATATGTCCATGTGTAGGTGCTATATCTTGCTCTGTGAGTTGTGAAACAAGAATGCAGTGAAATATGAATTGAAATACTGAAATTACTACTAAATGAAATGCATGAAAATAAATGTTTTTAGTTGATACAAGATTGCTTTACAACCAAGAATTCTCCAATATCAGACACCCAACATTGCAAGAAAAGTGAGTCCCTCACTTTCTAGGGGCTAGAGGAAAACCAAGATGGTCCACCTCAGCCTAAGAAATTCATGATGAATCTTCCACTATCCTACCTTTCTACTTCACCAGATATTATTTGTACTACTTGTTCCTAGTGCTCCTTTTGCTTCTATTATCTAAAATTTTCTCAACCTCCTCTGATTCTTGATGTGGTAACTTCTCCTTCAAATCTACTTCATTGATTCTACTACTTGCATGTCCTACATGATACTCATTGATGTTTACAATATTGAAAATAGGTTATATAACTAATGTCTCTAATAACTCCACTTCATATGCATTTCTAGAATCAAAATTCCTCACTATCTTATCTAGTCAAAACTTCCTCATCTTCAACTTATTGTATAATCCAACTAGAAATATCTCCTTCCTCAAATATACCATCACTTGATCTCTAGTAGAAAAATATTTATGCCTCCTTTTCTCATCTTCTTTCTCCTTATACTTAATGTTCATATCCTCCAAGTGGTTTTGTAAATGATTATGTAAAGCTTCCATGAAATCTTCAAATTCTTCTACCTCTGAACTCCTCTTTTTCTCCATACTGATATCTCTTAGTTCTCCAACTCCTCTGGGATGTACTCCTATCACAATTTCAAATGGTGTCTTCCCTATACTCTGGTTAGCTGAATTATTGTATGAAAATTTTCCTTGTGATTAGAACTATGTCTCAATTTCCTATCTTATCTCCAACAAAAGATCTCAAAAAGTTACCTAAACTTCTATTTACCACTTCTATGTGTCCATCAGTTTGTAGGTGATATGCTGAACTGAAATCCAAGTTTTTCTTCATCTTCTTCTACAATGTCTTCAAAAAGTTTCCAATGAATTTTGTGTCCCTATCCAAAACTACACTCTTAGTTAATCCATGAAATCCAACAACCTCCTTGAAAAATAGATCACCAACATGCACAACACCATTATTCTTCTTGCAAGGAATGAAATGTGTCATTTTAGAAAATCTATCTACTACCATTATAAAATCTTATCCTCTTTGTGTTCCTAGTAATCCCAATATGAAATACATGCTTATATCTTTCCAAGGTCTATATGGTACTATCAAAGGTTTACACAATCCAATATTCTAACTACTCCCTTTTTCTACTTGAAAAATTTTGTTACTTTGAACATGCTTCCTAACACCTTGTATATTTGTAGCCAAAAATAATGTTCACTTACCAAATCTACATTCTTTTCAACTCCAAAATGTCCTACTAACTTGCTACTATGCTTCTCCTTGGTCAAATTTCCCCTCATTGAACTCCTTGGAATACACAACAAGTTTCCCTTGAACAACATATCCTCATGAATGAAATAATCCAACCATTGGCTCTGGTCTCTTACTATTGGTTCCTTACATGATCCCCAAGCTTCAATAAAATCTAGATCATCTTCATACATGTTCTTTAGTTCCTCAAAACCCAATACTTCTATCCTCATCTCTATCAACAAATTCCTTCTCTTTCTCAATTCATCTACAACTTTGTTTGACTTTCCACTCCTATGCTTCAACACAAATGTATAACTTTGAAAGAACTCAACCCATTTCATAGGTCTCTTATTCAAATTTCCTCAACTATTCAAATACTGCAAAGCTTGATGGTCAGTATACAACACAAACTCCTTAGGCAATAGGTAATGTCTCCACTTCTTCAAGGATTGAATTATGGCATATAATTCATGATCATAAACTAAAAATATTATTTTGGAATCATTCAAATTCTCACTAAAATAAGCTACAGGTCTTCCTTCTTGACTCAATAATGCTTGTATTGCATTTTTACTTGCATCACAATCAACTTGAAATACTTTTCCAAAATCAAGTATTGATAATATTGGTTGATCTCACCTTTTTCTTCAAGAATTCAAAGCTTCTTTGTGCTCTGAATGTCAACTTAAAGTCCTTATCTCCTCTCATTATCTCTATCATAGGTGTGAAAAGGATACTAAATATTTTGATAAAATTCTGATAGAAAATTGATAATCATGAAATGATCTCACTACTCTAATGTTTATTGGTGTAGGCCAATCAAAAATTTCTCTTACTTTCTTAGGGTCCATCTTGAATCCTTTAGCATAAATAAAAAAACCCAAGTACACCAACTTTGTCATCATAAATCTACACTTCTTGACATTAATCAAAAAATTATCTTCTCTCAATCTCTACAACAATTAGCCAATGTGCAACAAATTTTCTTCTCTATTCTTACAAAAAATTAGAATATCTTCCAAGTAAACAACAACAAAATTACCCAAGAATTTATTTAATACTTCATTCATCAATCTCATGAAATTTCTTGATGCATTAGTCAATCCAATTGGCATTACTAACTACTCATACAATCCCTCATTAGACTTAAATATAGTATTCCACTCATCTCCTTTTATTCTGATCTAATGATATCCACTTTTTGGGTCTATCTTTGTGAAATACTTTGCTCCACTCAAATTTTCCATAATGTCATCCATCCTTGTTAATTAAAATCTATACTTGATAGTGATCCTATTGATTTATCTTGAATCTTTACACATTATCTACTCCCCATCTTTCTTTGGTGCAAGTACAATAGGTACCACACATGGTGTTAAAATTTATCTAATCAATCTTTTCTTCACCAACTCTTGTAAGTTCCAATGTTATTCTATGTCATGCCTTGTTTAGTAAACTTTCTCATAATATAAAGTATATATGATGATTGATGCTTCAAACTAAGGGAAGTCCATCTAGTACATTCTCTAATATGATATCCTCATACTTTGCTAGTATTTTTTCTACCTCTAAATTCTTTGTGGTAGGATTCTCTACCTTTTGTTTATCACCCTTCTTTGTAATCAATGTAAAACACATATTATAATGCCTCAATCCATTCCAAAATTTCCTTTCATCTACCAAACATAATATTGTAGTTCTACAAACTTCACTTTTATCTTCTTCTTCAAAATGTATCAACTTAATTCTCTTTCCATTTGAAGTTAAAATGTAGTGTTTCTTCTTCCATCATGAATTTATTTCTTATCATATTTCCATGGTCTTCCTAACAATAAATGAAATGAATCCATATGAATAATATCACACAACACTTCATCCCTATATGATCCTATATGAAATTTTACCAAATATTATGCATTCACAAGTATCTTATGCTCATATTGAATCATTGCTAGATCCTATATGGGTTTGGATGTTTCAATCTCTCCAAATTCAACTTGATTACCATATATTTTGAAACTAGATTATCAGTGCTACCATTATCAATGATAAATTTACATACCTTTTCTCTAAACTTACATTTGGTTCTGAACAAACTCTTCCTTTTCAGTGGTTCGTCAGTCACTTCTATTGGTGTAATTAATTATTTAATAAAACTTACATAAGTTTACTTAGGCATTTAATTATATGTCTAGGTATCATCTACTAGGTGATAGGTTCACATGCTTTCTTAGGATATAATATTCCTTCTAGAAGGATGAGTTGTCTTTTCTATAAGTCTTATCTTATCTAGCATCATTTCCTAGGTAGTTAGTTAGTTGTCACACATCATAAGATTATGACACATGTCAACATCATATTAACTACTATATCTCAACCTTTCCTATATAAGCAAGCCTTCATATACACTTTTCCATATTCAATTTGGCATTCTTGCATCTTAATGATAGCATAGTATTTCTACCATTTGTCTCTTGTGTAAGTTATTTTGTCTTGCAAGTGATTCTAGGGTGTTTGATGAGTTCACCATAAATCCCTACATGGTATCAAGGCTTTAGTGGTGAAAACTTCTTCCCATATCTGAGAGACCAATCTTGGCATGAAAGTTTTTTTGGGTGTGAGTTGGGGTATTTAGAACCTTTCCATTGAATCTAGGGCATTAGAGAAAGTCAAGATTGGCTTTAATTTAATTAAAATTTGACATATTTTGTCAAATTTGCAAGGGTTTGATGCAAGTCATTTCTATTGGAGCCATTTTCATTTTTACTTCTCACTTGTAGGAAAAACATTTTTTTGGTTTTGTAGCCAAGGTCAAAATATCAAATGGGTACCTTTTCAATTTTGCAATATTTCATAGATCTGAAGAAAATTGTCATACAAAAAGCACTACATGTCATTTTTCTCCTAGCCAAAGGTTAAAAAAATTATTTTTTCATCTCTTGCTTGCTAGATAAAATACAATTTTTGGGTTTTGTTCTTAGCTTCAAAATATTTTTGGGTTTTTATTATTGTCTACAAGTAGTAAGTATATTTTTTAGAAATCAAATCAAAATTAAACTTTTTTTGCTAGAAAACCCATTTCCTCTAGGCTAAATTTAGTTTTTTTGAAAAATTCATAACTTTTTTCCATGGTGTCTGTTTTCGGAAAATAATATATTGATGAAAAGCTAGTTTTGAGCACTTCATAGTGGTGTAGGACAATTTTTTAGATTTGAGGTTATTTTTCATCATGGAGGAAAATGTAAACATTCATCAGTGCATACACTATTTCATTTTTTGTGTGCATTAGGTTTGCATTTTCTTTGTACTTTATTTCAGTTCCAGATCATTTGTCAATTGATTATTGCTTCATAGATTATAGAGTTAAGTTTGTGAGTTCTTCAATGTTCCTTGGCATTGGGTCTATTGTTGCTTTATCATGATTCCAAACTTGAGTCTTTGAGTGACTCTAATATGGTTTCTAGCATTTAACAAAAGTATCTTTCCTTTCTTGCCAAATTAAGGATTACAGTGTTACTCCATAATGTACTTCTAGCGCTTCTCTTGCAATAGGTTATTCATTATGGGGGGTTGAATGGTCTATCTTTTCATCCTTTGTGTGGATGGAGATTGATTGGATTTGTGATGGATATCATTATTGTTTTACATTTCATCTCTCTTTTGGGGGGACGATTTTCCACTAATTTTTCTCCTTTTCTTTGGTTCTAGGAGATTTATTTGCATTGAATTTGTACATGGGTACCTAAAATGGCCTAGTATTCAAGACCCATCATTACATCTTTGCATCATTTGCATAATAATTTCCTCCCCAAATTGCATGTAGAGGCAGATGTTGGCATAATTGATTATTTAATTACACTTACATAATTTTAATTAGGCATTTAATTATATGTCTAGCTATCATTTACTAGGTGATAGGTTCACATGTTTGCTTAGGATATAAGATTCCTTCTAAAAGGATGAGTTTTCTTTTCTAAAAGTCTTATATTATCTAGCAGATCATTTCCTAGGTAGTTAGTTGTCACATCTCATAAGATTATGACACATGTCAACATCATATTAACTACTACATCTCAACCTTTCCTATATAAGCAAGGCTTCATATGTACTTTTCCATATTCAATTTAGCATTATTGGATCTTAATGATAGCATAATATTTCTTCCAATTCTCTCTTGTGGAAGTTATTTGGTCTTAGAGGTGATTCTAGGGGGTGTTTGAGGAGTTCATCATAAACTCCTACAACTTATTCATGTGTCAAAGCTCTTAGCATCACCAATGACTCACCTTTCTTGGGTTTCCCAACTGAATTAGGGGATTTGATAGGTTCCTCAACCATATAAGTGGCTCTTCTAGTATAATTAGTCTTCTTTCCAGTACTTCCTTGATGGCATTCAAATGCTTTATGTCCTTCAACTCCACACTTGAAATAGGTTCCTCTGAATGGTATCTTATTTCTTTCTTCATCTCTCTGGTATCATTCATTATAGTGAGAATTATGACTTCCTCTATCACTATGGTAGAAATTTCTATCCTCTTTTCCTTTGTGATATGAATGGTTATCCTTTTCTTTTCTCTAGTAGGGTTTTCCATCTTTTTTCTACTTGGCATGAGCCATACATTCTTCTAATTGTGATCCACTCCTTTGGAATCTTCCTCTTGCACTTCTCTGTCTTTGTTCAAATTTCTTGTTCATCTTCTCCTCCACTTTTAGTGCAAACTAATATCCTTCTTCAATTGATGTCATATTCACCAGGCTCAATTCATATTGGATATTTGTTCTCAGTACATTGATGTACCTTACCACATTTTCTTTACTTTCTTCGCTATGTCTAGTACTAATGATCATCTTGTAGAATTCTTTAGTATAATCCTTCACAAATTTCTCCTTCTACCTTGGGTTTTGTAATATTTTTAATAGTTCAAGTTCATAATCAGTTGGTATGAATTGATTATTCAAATTTATCACCATTCTATCCCATTTGATGATTTTATCCTTTTCTCTTCTATTTCTATCTAATGGGTATGTGTAGGATCATCATGGAAAAAATAGGCCTTTAAGTGGCAAAAAATTCAAAAAAAATCAGAGTTAGGCAACTTGATGTAAAAATTTGAATAAGCTATCTATATTATTTAAAAAATATGTAAGAATAGAATTTATATCAAAATAAATATAGTTTCTAAAATACTAGATTTGTTTAAAAAGAAAAAAAATCTATTTGGTGAAAATTATAAATTTCAATGTAGTAGTACTTAAATTTTAGGGAAAAAATAAGAAGTAGGTGTCTGTCTGACCACCCTAACCACAATAAAATGATAATATTTTAGATATAAGTAGAGGATTCATGTATCGATGTGATGCATATTTTTTTGTAATTTTTTCCAAGTAAATAATTAATTATGATTTTTTTATTGCAACTTTTAGAAAATATAAAAACTCGTATGTCTGACCACCTTGACTTGGTCAAAACTTCATGAAATTATTTTTTTATTTTTTTAATCTTATAGTATGCGAATAACATAATGTGACACATCTTTTAGATTCAAAAAATGTGATACCATTTGAAAGTTATAGATGTTTTTCAATCATCCTATCAATCAACACATTAGTCTTAATTGAATAGAAAATGAATAATAATTACTTATTAAATTCAAAGTAAACCATAATTTATATTGGTGGAAAACTGTGAATCTCCTTTAAAAACCCTTTTCGTTTCATCGATTTTGGGTAAAAAAGAAGTTGTCAGCCACATACCCATCATATTGTCACTTTTTGGCCCATCAGGATCCTGCACATACCCTAATTGAAATTCTTTCCACCATAAGAAAGAATAAACTTTCAACTTTGCTTTCACAAATCTAACTCCTTTTCAATCTTCAATTTCTTCATATTCAAAGTATTCTTCCATTTAATTGATCAATCCAATCAATTCATTATGATTTAAATTTACCATATAATTTTGAATTTCAAATCTAGGTCCTTACAAATTTTGGAGATCACTTTCAACATCTTCATCTAATCTAATTCTTCTTCTTCACCTAGGTCTTCTTTAATTCAATTCACAACAGTATCTACTTCATCATCACATTCATCTTCATGTATTGGGTTTAGGACTCACATTTGATCTTCTTATATTGCATCTAATTAGACTCACATTTTTCATGTCATTTCCAACATTTCATACATTATTCTAGAAAAATTTTCCATAGTAAGCACTCTCCTCAAGAACATCTCTCTCCTTGGATTTGGTGCAACTATCTCAATTTAGTGATTTGGGTACAAGGGTTTCATCTACCTCATAATTGATTATTGGTTGAAAAACATGTTTCCTACCTCTAGTCAGTGATCTCTTTACTACAAGGAATTCCTTCAGGACTCACAAACTCACTTGATACCACTTGGTGTAGTCATAGATGGAGGGTTGAAAAGGAATAGTCCAAACCATGTAGCTTAGATTTAGTATAATGGAAATAAAAATGATAAATGTTCTATAAATATGATTATTGAATTGGTAATCTTACATGTATCATATTCCTCATGGGCCAATAACCAAGGCTCATAAGTCTACTGCAAGGGAATTCAACATTACAACTAGCCAAAGGCCTTATTACAGTCCTTCATAGAGCAAATCAAAAATATCTAAATGCTAATCATGAGAATCCTAATTAACTGTTGAAGAATAAAAAATATGATTACACTAAATTAAAAATGGTCTTAAATATGATTCTCCAGCTCCAACAAAGGTCCACATTAGCCACAAGGGTTTACAAAACTTGATGAATGATCAATGTGAAGGTTATCCTCAAAAAATGAAAGGATAATACTTCACAAAATGAAATTAACTCTAAATATCCAAGATAGATCCCCTTGGACACAAAATTATTGTCTAATGTCCCATTAATATCTACACATTTTGGAATAGGTCCACACTAAGAAATCTAGACCAGGTCAACCCCAAATGCTTTGACTACGAATTATAGTGAAATTTTGAGAGCAATAACTTTCCTAAAACAAATAAAAATGATTTGAAATCTAGATATGTTGTAGATGTCCATGTGTAGGTGCTATACCCTACTCCATGAACTAAGAAACAAGAATGTGGTGAAATGTGGAATGAAATATTGAAACTACTACTAAATGAAATGTAAGAAGTGAAATGTTTTTAGTTGATACAAGATTTCTTTACAACTAGGGATGGTCCTACATGAAAATATCAAGTTGAGTTAATCCCAACAACCAGTGCTAGCATCAAGAAAACCTTTCTACCAGTCCACTGCATCATCTACTATAGACTACATGAACAATTTCATCACCACATCCTCATCTTCTACTTCAAATTCATCTATCAAATGTAGAAAGGTTTTGAGATGGCCTTCCCCAAATAATGCATTACTACTAAAAACTGTGGGAATTGCATTTCCAATGTCATTGGGGAAAAAATTTAGGTATTCAAGATACCAATAAAATCTAGTTGCCTATATCTTTCTAATTTTAATGGTCTTCTTGGTGGGAAGTTCCCTAGAGTATTATTTTCCTAGGGATTAACTTGAACATTTTGTTGGTTAAGAACATTTTGACCCCGTGGTGGATTAAGATTCTATCTGTGTACTTGACCACCCACATTTGGCTTATATTTTTGATAATATGCATAATTACTATAACCTTGAGGTTGTGGATTGTTTTTGGGTATATTTTGATTTATTGGGGTGCTTAATTAGGCATATGATATGTGAAAATTTCCTTGTTGTGGAACATTAGAAAAAATATTTTTCACTAGGGTACATTACATAGAGCTTATAGAGATGTTTTGGAAATTAAAATTTCTTATAGGAAACATTTGAGAGGTGGATCTAGAGACAAATGGATTATGTGATCCATAAGATAATTTTATAGCATCTATCCTTCTTTTCATTTCATATATGATTATAATATTTTCCATTATTTCCAAATCTAACTTGAAGTCTTAAAATTATTTTTATCATTCCTTTTTTTTCTAGGCATGCAATCTAGATAAAGAGACATTTTGTGAATATAAATTCATATTTCAATTTCTATAAAATATTGCATTATAATTAGGGGATTTAATCTCTATGAAAAATTAATTGGTTGACTAGAGGTCTTATTTGCAATACTATTTTGAAACTCTATGGTTACAACAATAGTCAGAGAACTTATTTTGGCATAGAAACCTTATCTAAGGTCATATTCTCTTTGAATATGTTCACTTTCATTTCCAAGCTTTTCTATTAGTGCTTCTTGATTTGACTAGAATTTTTCACCACTTATAATTTCATCAACTACACTAGTTATTTGAACATAAATACCCAAAAAAATCACATGGTAAGAGTAATTCCTTCATTGTTCGACAAATTATTTCCAAGTATATCAATATACTTACTTGTACCTTTGGCTTTCTATGTTTGTCTTGGAGGTTGAAGTTCATCAGCCAACATCTTTCTTGGATATATTAAAAAAATATCTTCTATCCATGTTTGATTATAATCTTTTTCTTCTTAAAAATTCATTTATAACAACATCCTTTAGATTCACCACCCACAAATGGTAATAAAGATTTAGCAAGTATCATTGTGATAAGAAGTTACATACAAAAATGAGCGTGTTTGAATATTTTGATCAACAAAATGACTTAAACAAACTTTTTCCATAGAATATATCAAAAAGGATAGTACTAGGCTTTAGAAATTATTAATTTATTCCCCAAAAAAGTCACCAATCTATTGTTTGTTTCTAATTCCCAAGTGGTTCTTGAAATTATCTAAATAAAAGAAAATTCTTATGCTCAAATATTTCAAGGGGTTGGCCAATGAATAGGAAATGGTTTAAAAAAATTTCTCCTTTTCACTTTAGGTTTTGTAGATTTTAGGAGGGTTATCCTTTATAATATCCAATAAAAATGCACATAATTCATGTCAAGATATTTCTAAAACCAAAATGTTCTTATAAAATGGGAAAAAATTACAAATATAACTAACTCAACTGGCTAGATGCTTGGAGACTATTGCTTATTGTGTTTGATAACATAAAATAACCTTAAGAAATAATTTACTAAATAAAAGGTAAATTGATTTGAAATATAGTGATCATGGATATATAGCAATCATTTATACTTAGACTAGTGCATTAAACCTAGATTATAGATTCAAAGAGAAATGCAATCATATTTTGAATAACAAACTTTAAACAAATTATGTGAAAGCTTATATCACTTCCTTACAATGATATCATTCTAAATTTACAAGTAATTGTTTACAAGTAATTGTTCTTAACAGTCCTTACATGCATTCACAACCCTCAAGAATTGTAATATGAAAATTTAATGTACTAGTTGATTAAAATATAAATAATAAATTTCTATTTGCATAAATGGAAACAATGAAAAAAAAAGATCCTTGATTAGTTTATATTCATAAGAGAAATAAATTATACATTTAGGAGAAAATTGATTGTGAAATTATCATAATATGTTAATTTATTTTGAATTTTTATTTCTATAAAAAATGACAATTATATCTACATTTTCCTTGAATGACCTAGACTAGACAATATGAACCTTAAACATAAACTTCTCTATTTATAAAAAATTCCAAGATCCTTTGTAAATAGCTTTGAATTCCCTTTTACATAAACAAGAGAGCAAAAATATTCAAGCCATGTATAGTCACATTTTAATTTGACAATATTGTCCATAGTATCATACAAAATAAGCCATTAAAACTAGTTTGTAAACGATAAAAAGTGCTTCACTAAAAGAAAAAATAGTTGTAGAGGCCATTGAAGGGGATATTTTTTTTATCTTGCAATGATGAGGTTGAATGGAGAAAACATACAATGATTTTTTTGATCTTCTTCATGCATGTTGAGAGCACACCTTCTAGAAACTAGTGGAGCTAATGATGAATATAAAAAGAAAAAAAAGAGCCAAAATTGAAACATTCCTATGAATATCTAACTATTCTCCAAAATTTCATGTCATCATTTGAGTTGGATGATACATTATAAAATTGATGAGATGATATAAAATACACATTACACTTTGTTATATTTTTCATCACACCCTATATATTTCCTTTCTGGTGGCTATGAGAATGAAAGTGCTTTGTAACATTTTAATTTTATTCTAAATACTTTGCATCCAAGAGTTCTCTAGTCTCTTTACAAAAAGTATCTAAATGCTACTCTAAGGCAACTAGCTTCTCAATAGTGGAACTAAGAAAATCTGTATCCAAATCATCATTAACATAGATGAAGGATGCAAGGGTAGGGACCATGGTTCTAAAACCTGACTTTCATTGGTCTAGAGATTTAATTTCTCCCTTTTCATCCAAGATTCTTGGCATGACCTTCATTTCTAAGCACTCAAAAGACCCGAATATAGTCTTTATCTGTTGCACTAAATTTTTGATATATGCCTGCATTTCTCTTATCAATTTAGCCATATCTTATTTAGGGATAAAGATGGTAGGCATATCATCATCAAACATTACACCTTTATATATTTCATGTAGAATAGAAATCATGGGTATCCATTTATTTATTATATTCACAAGCTTCTCTTCATCCTTTGCAATCTTGGCATAGGTGTCCTTAAGATTAGAGTAAGCTTGATGGGAATCTCTAATCTCCAAAGTATTTTGGATACTCTAGACTTTATTACATTATCCACTATGCTACATGTCTTCTTTTTTATCACTTTGAGAAATTTTCCTTCTATCTTCTTTATCATTGCATTTAATTCTCCATTTTTCTTCATTAATCTACTTGAGAAACTTAATGTTGAAGCATTTTCCACTTCTATCCCTATTGGTGGAGATGTTTCTAATGTATCTTGCATCTTTAACTTATTATAATCTTTAGTTAGCTTTATATGATCCTTCAACAATTTATCATACTCCTCTTGTATCTTCTTTATTGTGGTTTTATTAAATTTAGCTCTATGTACAACTAATGAAGCTACTTGGGGAGTTGTAGTGTCTAACACTCTTTTAACAATAAAGTTCCCCCTCATTTATTACACTATCTCTACCACTTGGGGGTTATCTTTGTTTGGAGTAAGAGACCATATGGCTAAGGTCTCCCATTTATGGTTGAAACCTAATCTTGAATATGCTTACATTTCCTACTCCTCATAAGAGAAAATCTCCTCATCTTGCCTCCAAATGGTATCTAAAGATATTGTAGAGGTAATATCCCATTCAAGTAGTATAAGCAATTTACTTTTCCTTACCAACCTCCTTCTCTCTCTTGGTGTGATTTTATTAACATCAAATTCAGTATCCTTGAAAACCCTATTTGTACCCTCCTCATATATGGAGAGATGAACCTCATCTTTTTCCTTATTCAATTTAGAATGGAGTTATGCTCTCCTTTAATTACAAAATTGTTGAATTCTTTATATTTTACAAATTTATCAATTTAGATAAATTGAGTACAAGAAAGGGACCTCATGTTATTGGTCTCATCCCTACCACTTCCAAAGTTAATGCCCAAATCTATTTTTGGTATCCCAACCACATTTACCCTTGGAGGAGAGGGCATGGATTGATTTTCCTCATCCACACAAACTTCCACATCATACTCTTCATCAACACCTAGAGGATAATCAACCAAGGATGGTTAATCAAGCCTATTTTTCTTCTGAGGTTGCTCTTGCGTAGGAGAATCAACAATGGGGGTTTCCTAAGGAGGTGAATCTATTACAAATGGTTTCTCTTGACATGATAGTTCCTTCATTGATGGCCCATTTCCTCTTCTAACAAATGACTAAAGATATGAATCCACTTGTGGCTAGTAGGAAGGTATTTCCTCCATCATTGGGGATTTCTCAATAAAATTTTCAACATTATTTATACCATTTCAATCCTAGCAATAGGATATTTTATCTCTACATGAGCTCCAAGATAATTTTATCTTTTTTGGGTCTTTATATCCTCTACCTTTGTAAAGGAAACCCATGTAATTATTCTTTAATTTACCTCTTTGTCAATGAGTTAATTTCTGATTACATCCTCACCAAAGAGGAGTAGGTGTGCAAAAGAGAATCTCTTAATGCTTGTTTTTACCTAATTTATGAATCTTTCAAGATCAAATGACCTTGTTTTTCATTGAACCATCTTGTAAGTTTGAAGTATGGGATATATGAGTTCTAGTCCCTCTCCACTCATTTTAAAATCTACAAATATTATATAAAAATGGAAGAAAGGGTTATTCTTCTATCCTTTGAGATGGGCCTTATTTTATTCATTAATTTTTGAAATTATCTTTATTTATTCCAACCTAAGAGGAACATACCTTAGCATTGTGAGGACCCATAAGGGACCCATACACTCTTATAATCATTGAATAATAATGGAGATACTGATCACCCCAAATTTATTGCATGCCCATGTCAAGTCCTCTATCCTTGGGTCTCAAGAAATCCATGATTTCCTTTCATAGTTAGTCCTACTCCACCCCCATGAAACTCAATTTTTTTTTGAAAAAAATGTTTTCAAACACCATGTAGTTAGTAGAGTCACTATGAATGTCATAGAAACAAGTCCAACATTGGAAAAGGAGAGAATATATGTTATCATCTATCATTTGGGCCTATAGATTCTTATCTAATTTTATCTTTCCCTCATACATAAACATGTGGCTGAGTAAATCCATTATCGTCTAAAATTTACCACCTTATTATTTTCCTTAATCTCCACTAATTTCTTGTGAATTATATTTGATATGTAAGTAGAAAAATCAAACTCATTATTTACCAATTGTGTTTAGATATCTTCTAACATGTACAATAATTGCAAAAGGATTTTTACTTAGCATCTCCACCTAGGACTTGGTAGAGTGTGTTGTACGTATGAGCAAGTTTTGGTGGTGTTGTCATTAATGTTGTTATTTATGTCAACACAACTCAATATGTTGTAAATTGTACACATATTGCTAAGATGTTGCTAAGATATTGTGAGTACATGGAGCTATCTTTATGGTGTTGCAGATGTGTTGGTTTGATGAGTTTCCAAGAGATTTTGAGAAAATTAATAAAGAAAAGAAGTAAAAATGATGAAAGTGTTCAAAATGTGCTTCAGTATGTGCTCTGCATTTCTCCTGTATTGATCCTATGCTTGTGCAGATATGAAGGTTTGATAATGGTGATATTATGTTGATATCTCCTAGGTTTTAGCTTCTAGTTTGATGGTACATGAATTTACATTCATTGGTATATGAACTATTTTGGAAAAGTTGATCTTCTATGGAATATGAGAAATATTTTTTCTCTGCAATCCTCCTCTATTTCATTTTAGATCTTTTAGATCTAGGATATGTCTTGTGAAGGTCTTTTCGATGCTCTAGCAAAGAGATCTAAAATTTTGTGATCTGAAATTCATGTTTCATTATTTTTGTGTGAGTTTGTATGGTTTAGATGGATTGGTGAAATGTATTTAGTGTTTGAAGTTTGTTGAATTTTTTGTGGATGTATCTAGAAGATTCTAAGATGTATTCTCATACATAATGAAGTGTGATGTGGCATCCATGTGTCATCTTCTTGTTGGGAAGCGTGTACATAATTATTCTTTTGTGTTTTTATTAGGTTTGGCCAATCTAGTGTTTACACTTCATTCGAAGAATAAAATTTAATTAAGGAAGCATGTGGTTAATTCGAGATATTATTTTTTATCTTGAAAAATGTTTTTTATTGGTCAACTCTCATTCCTTTCCACTACAGGAATGTTGAGTTTCCGACCTAATTTGAATTTATGAAATAAGGTATTTGTGGCCGACCTTGGAGAAAGTTTCTAAGGTTAAGGATAGTATAAAAGCAAGTCAAATTGTGAAGATTTGTATGATAGTGTGATGCAAAGTGACGAAAGTGAGCCAAAAATCATAAGAGTAGAAGTGTTTGTGTGAGCGAGTTGTGACAACAGTTCTTCATTGTGTCAAATTCTTGAAGGCAATGAGCTAAAGATGTCTACAATCCTTATTCAAGTTGTGGATGTGTGTTAATTGTTGTAGTGGATATTTTTTTTCTCTTTTGTATATGCAAGCATGAGCCTCCCTATTGGACAGTGAGTCCTCTTTGGTGTAATGAGCCCTTGGAAGTGAGCCTTTGTATTTAGTTTTATAATATTTTATATTGTGAGTTAACCCTCACTGTGGGTTTTTTGTTATTTGGTTTTCCACATAAAAAGCTAGTATCCATTGTGTTGATTTACTTTCTATTATTTGTGTTCCATGCTCTTACTTAATAATAGAATAGTGTGGTTTTGGAATTAATAATTGTTGAGGTCTTAAGTTTGAATTTTGTGACAACTATTTGACCCCCATCTCAGTTGTCTTGTTCCTATTTAAGAATTGGTATTAGAGCTTTGGTTCCTTGGTGTAGAGCTTAACCACTTAAGGAAGATCTGATGGTGCATAAGTTGGAGATCCCTATGTTCGATGGAACCAACTACAATGATTGCAAGGAACAGATGAAATGATATATTATCTCGCTTGGTTTCAAGACCTGGAAGGCTATTAAGACAAAGTATACACCTCCGTGTGGTGGTATGACTACTATAGATGAAATTTTTTCTTATGAAGAAAATGAGAATGAAAAGTATTCTATTTGCAATGGCTTATCTAAAAATGAGTGACCCAAGGTTCTCTCTTTGGATATTGCACATGAAGTCTAGAAGAAGTTGGAAGACATGTATGAAGGAAATGAAAGAGTGAAATTGAAAAAGAAGCCAGCGGTGAAGAATAGATTTGTATATCTAAAATGGAAGAAGGTGAAGAATTTACAAGTTTCTTTCAAAGGGTTGAATTGACTGCAAATGAAGTTAGAAATCAAGGAGGAAAACTATTAGATGAAGACATAATTGAGAAGATCCTGATCACCCCACCAGATTGCTACAGTGATAAGATCTCAGTGATTAAAGAAGTGTATGATCCTAAGATGTACACCTTAGAATAGTTGTTTGGCACCTTTCAAGCATTTGAGATGAGAAAGTTATGGAAAGAAGACAAGATGGAAGAGAAGAAAAAAACAACATTTAAGGCAATCAAGATTGAAGATGAACCAGATAGAGATGGTGTTGATGAGTTGGAAGAAAACTTGATGAGGGTACTAACCTAAGACACAAAAAACTAGGGAATATTATTGTTATTCAGAATATGAAAATATTACATGCATAGGATCTCCAATCCTTGAGTTCTGCAATACATGCAAGTTACATAAATTCCCCCTTTTCCCAGTATGTGATCTTTTTCCCCAAAAGAAACTACCCAAAAATCATAAACTAGCCCATAAATAACTCCCTTTTTGGTTTGGAGCCAAAAACAATATTCAAATTATGATTTTTATCTATTTGGCACCGAAAATTACAATTTGAAATTATAATTTTAAAACCACATTTGAAAATTAGCACATTTTTGAAAATGTACCAATTTCTGAGAGTCACAAATTTTGATCCAGGACTTCATTTGACAAACCATTGGAAAGGTCTCAGAGTGAAGAATGCGCTAACAATTAGCTTTGTTGGTTTCAACAATTTTTGGGCCCTTACGGGACCATTTAGTGCCTCAAACTAGACTCAGAAGATTTTTTAGGGAAAAATGTAGAAACTAAAACTTGAATAACTTTCAAATCAGGAATGATCTTGACTTGAATATTTCACCAAAGTGATTAATTTTCTATCCAGGAGCTTCCCATTAATTTCTACCTCCTCACGCCTTCAAATTCAAAACTTCTAAAAATAGAAATTGACTAGAAAAAGTAGAAATACAATTATGAAATTTGGGACTCTTATTCAAAAAAAAGGTTATCCAAAAATTAAAAAATATATACAAAAAGCTAACAAAAGGAAACATAAAGGAAAACATATTTTTGGGTGTTGTAGGATTTCCCTTACACCATTGGATGCTCCTGCATCAAAACTTCACTAGGAAGTTGAAGAAAGGCATCGAAAAGTATAAAGATATGTTTCCCTTTAAATGTTTTAGTTGTGATAATATTGGTCATTGTGCTTCAAGATGTCCAAATAGAGTTTCACATAAGAAGAATAAGGCTTATAAGGATAAGGATATAAAGGATAAGAAATATAGGAAGTTGTACTATGTTAAAGAAGAAGTAGGAATTTCTAATGATGAACCTGAGAATGAAGTTGATGATAGTGCATGCTTATTCTTAGCTTTGGAAAGTAAATATATATCCACTAACTCTGGAAAATGTGTAAGCAAGAAGGCTCTAGAGAATAAGAGAAATAGAATGGAAGGCACATTGGTTACCACTTTTCATGCAAGACAGGATGAAGACTACTAGGTAATTGATAGTGGATGTTCTAATCACATGACCAAAGATAAGAGTAAGTTCACTAAACTTGAGAAATATGATGGTGGTTTAGTTATGTTTGGTGATGATTTAGGAGCTAAGATCTATGGGAAAGGTTCAATTAGTTTTGATGGAGTGCATAGTACTGATGATGTATATTATGTGAAGGGTTTGAGGCATAACCTTCTGAGTGTTGATCAAATGTGTAGCAATGGTTTTAAACTTGTGTTTCAAAATAATACCCATGAAATTAGAAAAGGGTCTAGAAATGGAGATATGATTGTTGTTGGAAGAAGAACTCATGGAAACATCTATTAGCTGAAGGGAGTTGATGGCCATTGTCTTGTATCTCAAATCAATGAAGGTTGGTTATGGTATCAAAGAATGCGACATGTAAATTTTGATAACTTGGTCAAAATTACTAAAAAGGAGATTTCTTGAGGGATTCCTAGATGGTGCAGCAACACCCAAGCTCCTTAAAGGTCACTTGAAGAGTCAGGAGGATGCAGGGGTCATGAAGACCTATAAACAATATTAGAGCATCAATTATTCCATTTTGGAACCTATAATGGCATATGGAATGGATAAAAGCAATAGAGGAATCAAAAGTCCTGAGGGTCCTGATAAGGACCTTAGGACCAAAATGAATTGTAAGTGGACCAATAGTGTCCTAGGAGTCTAGATAGTTATATAATGTTTCAATTATGTCAAATTAGGTGAATAATAAAGAAGTGATAGTTTTGGAGGGTTTTTAGTCAATAAATTACAAGTTGGAAATTCAAATTTTGAAATCCAATGGCTAGTTTCAGTTGGAATAGTTGGCAAAAGGGTTTACAAGGTTGAAGAAGTCATTTGTATGGCAGTGGGGTTGATGTTATAGATTTTGTACGGACTACTACAGGAAAATAGGAAAAAAACTTTAGTTTACTTACATTTTCCTTGTGTCTTTTGATGAACTTCTGATTTCTATTGAAGATATATTTAGTTGGATGACTTAGAGACTTGTATTTACATGCTTTTAAACTTTTGTATGTCCTGATAAGCAATACTAATTAGTTATTTGTATATTACAACTGACTGTCCACATAAAAGTTCTAATTTTTTCACTAGTTTTGAGAGTTTTCATGAATGATTGATCCATTTCATGGAGGATTGTGACTGAAACTTGTGAAATGGATGAAATATAACATGTATCATACATAGCTAAAAGGGTAACATGTAGGAAGGATTCTAAGGTGTACACTGTGATTTGTCAAGGCAAGGTGCATGGGAATGATGCCTAAGGTATAGCAGTAGGAGTTATACCTAAACAAGGGGCATGCTTATGAGTTGGGATTGATGAAATATGTTGATCTAATGGTGAAAAGTCAAAGAACCAGTTCTAGAAGTGATTGGAAGTCTAGTATCCAAGAAGCCCTAGTTTTAGGAGATTTAATTGAGGGTTTTGTGATCAGGGGTCTTAAAGGTGTCATGGGAGTCTAAGACCTTGAAAATCCTTAGTTTGGAAAAAATTCAAGACACTGCTAAAAGTTTCATAGTCATGGGACAAGATTTGAGAGGGGTTGCTTTGAAAAAGAGAGCTAATTAGGCCTTGATTCTATGGAAACAACATATTTTGGAGGGATTGATCTAAAACAAGAGCCATCAGGGTTTTAGTATGTTATGTAGCATCTAGAAAGACAATTTAATCAGTCATTATTTTTGGAGGTCATTTGAGAAAGTTGTGAGAAAAGTCCAAAAACCAGTCGCTAGAGACCTAGTTGGGCTAGAAGCCTAGTCAAGGTTGATAAGTGGGTTTGTTCCTGAGGTAGAGGCTTGGGGATTTTTAACCATTCAAGACAAGTTTTTTTGAGTTCCCTAAGATAATTCCAAGGGTTTGGGTGCATAAGGGAAGGATCTAGGTCATAAGTGAACCATTGGAGCCTTATCTCCATAAGGGTGCCTAGAAGAAGGTTTGAAATTATATCATTGTAGACCTTGAAATTGTGTGTTTTATCTTAAAACCCATACCCTCTACATGAAAGTGGTATCAGAGTAGAGAGTAGGTCCTTTAGGGGTTGAAGGTTCAACAATGGAACCTAAAAATCAATTAGCAAGAGAATTGGAGGAGTTGAGGGAAACCTTGGAAAGAGAAAGAAGGGAAAGAAGAGAACAAGAAGTAGCAAAAGAGTAGGCCAAAGCAAGGGAAGAGAGGAAATGGAGAAGGGAGAGAGAAGCTATGCAAGCTAGGATAAAAAACCTTGAGATAAATAGGAGAGAAGAACAAGAAAACCAAGAAGACAATGATGATGAAGAAGAGCATGTGCGGGTAACTCAAGAACAACCAGCAGATGAGATAGAAGACCCTAAGGAAAGGAGGTTATTAAGATTGTTGAAAGAAGTACAAGGTCATGGAGGAAAGAGTCACACATATTTTCCTATCTACCAAGGAAAGATGGATAGTGAAGAGGTGTTAGGATGTCTTGATGCCTTAGACAACTATTTTGAGTTTGAAGAGATGGAAGAAAAGAGGAAGGTTAAGTTTTCCAAAACTAAGTTGAGAGGTACAACATTGACATGGTGGACTAGTTTCTAGAATGATAGGGTGGCTAGGTGATTGGAAAAAGCTACATGGGCAAGGATGAGAATTTTGGTCAAGGAACAATTCTTACCATCTGATCATACCATTCATGTGAAGAGGATGAGGAAAAATTTAAGGAAAAAGGATGCGGATGTGATGTCCTATACAAAGCAATTTCACAAGCTTAGTATCAAAGGAGGATATGAGGAAGGAGATGAAAAAGTAGCCAGGTATATCAATGGTTTGAGGTATAACTTACAAGATTAAATTGGTTAGCAGATGCCAAGGACATTAGGAGAATGTTTTTAGTTGGCCATTAGAGTAGAAGAAAATGTGAAAAGGAAGCAAGAGAGGTCGATCAATGGTGGAAGAGGAGGTATTTCAAGTAGAGGTAGAGGTAATAGAGAACAAGGGCAAGACAACAATGATAAAAGCAGCAATGACAAGGGAAAAGAGGTGTTTTCAGATCAAAGAGGGGGATACACTCAAAGAGAAGGAGGTAGATTTGGACAAGGTAGAGGCACATTCATAGATAGGTGTTTCAATTGTAATGATCTAGGGAATCCCTCTTTTAAGTGCCCTAAATGGGAACAATCAAATAAGGGTAGAGATAGGAGGGTCAATTTGGTACAAGAAGAAGAAGACAAAAAGGAGGAACCAAAGACATTTATGGTAGACCCTATAATTGATGGTGAGTTCATTATGGTAAATCAAGGGGAAAGACTTCATCAAGAGCCAAAGGTAACCATTTTAAAGACAAATTGCTTAAGCCATGGTAAATTATGTAGGTTGCTCATAGATTCAGGATCACATAGCAATTTGGTTTCATCTGATATGGTAGCCAAGTTAGGAATTGAAACATATGATCATCCTACTCCTTACAAGGCTACTTGGGTAACTCAATTGCAGCATGTAGAGATTAGTAAGAGGGCTTATGTGGATTTTTGAATTGGTGCATATTAGGACAGGGTGCTTTGTGATGTCATTCCAATGACTTGTGGTCATATCATTTTAGGGAGACCATGGCAGTATACTAGTCAGAAAATGCATGATGGATACCATAATACATATTTGGTACACAAGGGAGGTAATAGGTATAAGTTGAGGCCTTTTCCTTTGGAGCAGTTAAAAGAAAATTTTGTGATATGTTTTGAGAAGCATTTGTAGGTGGATATGCAAGGTAAGATAGGGGAAGATACTAGTTGGATGAGAAATAACAAGTTGCAACAAGAATATGGGGTATATAGTCCTAAAAATTAGAACATTTGGGACTTGGGAAGTATCAAGATTGGGAGTATTGAATGCCCTATTGTTGAGGGTACTAGAGTGTTCCCCCACAAAGAAATCAATGGAATGAAGGCAAGAACAAAGCACAGTGACATACTGCTATCAAACAACAAGGACAAACAAATCACTATTTTGATTCTCACATGAGTGTAGGTTGGTAGAATAGGAAGAAGGTGACTTTAGGAGATTTCATACTCTGTAATCAGAGGGTGCATACATCTAGGAACAAGGAGAAATGTGAAGGCAACAAGTTGGATACCTCTTGGGGAAAGGGTTTTTTTCCTTCTTGGGGAGTATGGTGTAGGGGTATCCAAGCTCCTTAAAGGTCACTTGAAGAGTCAAGAGGATGTAGAGGTCATGAAGACCTATAAACCATATCAGAGCATCAATTATTCCATTTTGGAACCTATAATGGCATATGGAATGGATAAAAGCAATAGAGGAATCAAAAGTCCTGAGGGTCCTGATAAGGACCCTAGGACCAAAATGAATTGTAAGTGGACCAATAGTGTCCTAGGAGTCTAGATAGTTATATAATGTTTCAATTATGTCAAATTAGGTGAATAATAAAGATGTGATAGTTTTGGAGGGTTTTTAGTCAATAAATTACAACTTGGAAATTCAAATTTTGAAATCCAACGACTAGTTTCAGTATGGGCAGGTAAGTAGGTTTTAGGTGTTTAAACAAAAATAATGTAATAAAAATAATCCAAATCAGTTGGAAAATTTTGGGAAAGGGTTTACAAGGTTGAAGAAGTCATTTTTACAGTAGTGGGATTGATGTTACAGATTTTGTATGGATTGCTACAGGAAAATATGAAAAAAACTTCAGTTTACTTACATTTTCCTTGTGTCTTTTGATGAACTTCTGATTTCTATTGAAGATATGTTCAATTGGATGACTTAGAGATTTGTATTTAAATTATTTTAAACTTTTGTATGTCCTATTAAGAAATAGTAATCAGTTATTTGTATATTACAACTGATTGTCTATAGAAAAGTTCTAATTTTTTCACTAGTTTTGAGAGTTTTCATGAATGATTGGTCCATTTCATGGAGGATTGTGATTGAAACCTATGAAATGGATCACATTTAACATGTATCATACATAGCTAACAGGGTAACATGCGGGAAGGAAGGATTCTAAGGTGTACACCGTGATTTGACAAGGCAAGGTGCAAGGGAATGGTGCCTAAGGTATAGCAGTAGGAGTTCTACCTCAACAAGGGGCATGTTTATGAGTTGGGATTAATGAAATATGTTGATATAATGGTGAAAATTCAAAGAACCGGTTCTGGAAGTGATTGGAAGTCTAGTATCCAAGAAGCCCTAGTTTTAGGGGATTTAATGGATGGTTTTGTGATCAGGGGTCTTAAAGGTGTCATGGGAGTCTAAGACCTTGAAAATAATTATTTTGGAAACAATTCAAGACACTGTTGAAAATTTCATAGTCAGGGGACAAGATTTGAGAGGGGTTGCTTTGAAAAAGACAGCTAATTAGGCCTTGATTCTATGGAAACAACATATTTTGGAGGGATTGATAAAAAAAAAAGAGCCATTAGGGTTTTAGTATGTTATGTAGCATCTAGAAAGATAATTGAATCAGTCATTAGTTTGGTAGGTCATTTGGAAAAGTTGTGAGAAAAGTCCAAAAAACAGTCGCTGGAGACCTAGTTGGGCTAGAAGCTTAGTCAAGGTGGATAAGTGGGTTTGTGTCTGAGGCAAAGGATTGGGGCTTTGTAACCATTCAAGACAAGTTTTTTTGAGTTCCCTAAGATCATTCCAAGGGTTTTGGTCCATAATGGAAGGATCTAGGTCATAAGTGAACCATTGGAGCCTTATCTCCATAAGGGTGCCTAGAAGAAGGTTTGAAAGTATATCATTGTAGACCTTGAAACTTTGTGATTTATCTAAAGTCCCATACCCTCTACATCACTAGAATCACAAGACCTACTAATTCCATTTGTAGAATTTGTCAATTGGGAAAACAAACAAGATGTAGCTTTAAGGGAAAAGAGCATTCTACTACTAGAATGGTAGAGTTAGTTCTTATTGATCTTTGTGGTTTGACTAGAACTAGAAGCCTAAATGGTGATAGGTATTTCATGTTTCTTATTGATGATTATACTTGAATGGCATGGGTTTCTTTTCTTAGAGAAAATAATTACGCTCTGGGTAGGTTTAAGGTATTCAAAGAAAGAGTGGAAAATGAAGTAAACTTGAAAATCAAGTGTTTGAGATCTGATAGAGGTGGAGAATTCACTTCTAGTGAATTTAATGTATTCTATGAACAACATGGCATAAGAAGATAGTTTTTTGCTCCAAGAACCTCTTAGAAAAATGGAGTAGTTGAAAGGAAAAATAGGACAACACAGGAACCTGTTAGAACCACGATGAAAGAATCAAATATATAGTGTGTATTGGTGAAAGGTGATAAACATTGTTGTTTATCATCTTAATAGAGTTTAGATTAGATACAAAAACACAAAGAATCCTTTTGAGTTATGGACTGGTAATCCTAATATGAAATATTTTAAGGTATTTGGACGGATATGTTATATTAAAAGAGATGATGAAAATCTTGGAAAGTTTGATGCTATATGTGATGAAGGAATCTTTCTTGGATACTCTACTACTAGTGAAAGGTGATAAACATTGTTGTTTATCATCTTAATAGAGTTTAGATTAGATACAACAACACAAAGAATCCTTTTGAGTTATGGACTGGTAATCCTAATATGAAATATTTTAAGGTATTTGGACGGATATGTTATATTAAAAGAGATGATGAAAATCTTGGAAAGTTTGATGCTATATGTGATGAAGGAATCTTTCTTGGATACTCTACTACTAGCAAAGTATATAGATTCTCTAATAAAGATTGAGAAATATTATTGAAAGTGCTAATGTGAAATTTGATGAAGACATATGTAGACCTATTGAGATATGTGAAGTTGAACCTAATGATCCTATCTATGGACATGTACCCAAAGAAAACAAGGAGAAGGAGGAATAAGAGAAAGAAGAACAAGCAAAATAAGAGGAAGAATAAGAGAATGAGCTGAAACCTATTGTTAATACTTCTAAGTATGTATAGAAGAATCGTCTGAGGAGGAAAAAATTATTGGAGATAAAAGTGAAGGTGGAAATACAAGAAGCAGAGTTGCAGGAAGTAAATTTATGTCTACATTCTAAAATTGAACCCAAATATATAAGTGAAGCATGTGAAGATGAGAGTTGGATGAGAGCTATGAAAGAAGAGTTGTAGTAGATAGAAAAGAATCAAACATGGGAACTATTCCCTCGGCTATGAATAAAAATGTGATTGGATTGAAATGGGTGTTCTAGAATAAGCTAAATGAAAGTGGAGAAGTTGTAAGGAATAAAGAAAGACTGGTATGCAAAGGATATTCACAAGTTGAAGGTATAGATTTTGAAGAGACATTTTCCCCTATGGCCATAATGGAAACTATTAGGATGTTTTGGAATTTTCTACCCACAAGGAGTTCAAAGTGTATCAAATGGATGTTAAGCTAGAATTTCGAATGGTGAATTGGAGGAAGAAGTGTACATGGAATAACTTGAAAGGTTTATTATTTGACAAACTGGACATGGTTTTGTAAGTTGAAGAAAGTGTTGTATGGATTAAAGCAAGCTCCTAGAGCTTGGTATGCAAGATTGGATAAACACCTAACAAAGTAAGGATTCAACAAAGGTTCTTCTAATAACAATGTTTACTTCAAAGTGCAAGGTAATAAAATGTCAATAATAGTTGTATATGTTGATGATATCATTTTTGGTGGAAATGAAGGAATGTGTAAAAAGTTTGCTAAAGAGATGCATAAAGAATTTGAGATATCTATGATTGGTGAATTAAATTTTATCCTTGGACTACAAGTGAATCAAACTGATAAAGGGATATTCATTTTACAATCTAAGTATGTAAAAGAGTTGTTAAAGAAGTTTGGGATGGATGATTCCAGACCGGTTTGTACACCTATGGCAACTGGATGTAAACTAAGCAAAGATGATGAATTTGATAAGACTGATAAGAGAAAATACAAATATATGATTGAAGGACTGCTATATCTTACTACTACTAGACTAGATATTATGCATGCAGTATGTTTAGTTTCTAGATTCGAAACATATCCTAGAGAAGCACATGTTACAACTATAAAGAGGATATTTAGATATCTTAAAGGTACATCGTATTATGGATTATGGTATCCTAGGAGTGATGATTTCACCTTGAGTTCTTATATAGATGTTGATTGGATTGGATGTGTAGATGACTAGAAGAGTACCAGTGGTGGTGCTTTCTTTCTTGGCAGAAGATTAGTTTCATGGTTGAGTAAAAAGCAAGACTCAGTTTCTTTATCCACTATAGAGGAAGAATATATTACTATAGCATCCTACTGCACATAGGTTTTATGGATGAAGAAAACTATAAAAGATATTAGAGTGATATGTGATGATCCTATTTCTACTTTATGTGACAAAAAAAGTGCAATAAACATTTCAAAGAACCCAGTCATGCATTCAAGAAAAAAAAACATATCTATCAAGTATCATTTCTTGAGAGAAAAGTGTTGGAGAATGAAGTTAGATTGGAGTATGTGACAATAAAGGAACAAATTGTAGACATATTTACTAAGGCTCTTTCAAAGGATACTTTTGAGAATCTTAGGGAGAGGTTGGGGTTATTGGCCCTCCGAACTAGGTGCACATGAGGGTGCATCAGTCTAGTGAATTCATAGATTCTTCATTTATCTGAACTAATAAATGGGTCTAGTCCATAGGGGGAGTAGAAAAGGTTTCCATTGTTGTAGTATGAGTGTTCTCCTAAGAGGGAGTAATCAGAGTTGTTGATCTTTTCCATTAATGTCAAAGGGGGAGAGAAAGCCATGTGAAAAATAGTTGTAGAGGAAGAGAAGGTGTTCCCCTAGGATATTGTGTAAATTTTTGTCTTTGATGGTTTTTCACATCATGTGTTGCAATCAATGACAAAGGGGGAGATTGTTGCAAGTATGAGCAAGATTGGTGATGTTGTCAATAATGATGTAACTAATTTCAACACAGTTTAGTATGTTGCAAATTGTACACGTATTGTTGAGATGCTACTGAGGTGTTGTGAGTATATGGAGATATATTTACGGTGTTGCAGATGTGTTGGTTTGATGAGTTTCCAAGTGCTTTTGAGAAAATTAATAATAAAGAAAAGAAGTCAGAATAATGAAAGTGTTTAGAATGTGCTCTGGTATGTGCTCTACATTTCTCTTGTGTTGATCCTATACTTGTGTGGATATGAAGGTTTGATAATGGTGATCTTGTGGTGATATCTCATCAGTTTTAGCTTCTGGTTTGATGGTACATGAAAGTTAAGTTTGTCGGTATATGAACTCTTATGGTAGAGTCGGTCTTTTGTGTGCTAGTAGAAATATTTTTTCTCTACAATCCTCCTCTATTTCATTTTAGATATTGTGGATCTAGGATATGTCTTTTGAAGTTCTTTTCTATGCTCTGGCAAAGAGGTATAAAATTTGGTGATCTAGAAGTCATGTTTCAGTGTGAGTTTGTACATTCTGGATGGATTGGTGAAAGGTGTTTAGTGTTTGAAGTTTGTTGCATTTGTTGTGGATGTATTTGGAATATTTTGAGATGTATCATGTGCATAATGAAGTGTTTTTTGACATCCACATGTCATATTCTTGTTTAGAAGAGTGTACATCATTGTTCTTTTTTGTTTTCATTGGGTTTGGATAACCTGGTGTTTACACTTCATTTGAAGAATAAAATTTTATTAAGGAAGCATGTGGTTGATTCAAGATATTATTTTTTATCTTGGAAAATGTTTTTATTGGTCCACTCTTATTCCTTTCCACCATGGGAATGTTGAGTTGTTGACCTAATTTAAAATTATGAAATAAGGTATTTGTGGCTGACCTTGGAGAAAGTTTCTAAGGTTAAGGATGATATAAAAGCAAGTAAAATTGTTAAGAGTTGTATGACAATGTGATGCAAAGTGAAAAAAGTGAGCCACAAATCATAAGAGAAGAAGTGTTTCTGTTAGTGAGTTGTGACAATATTTTTTCATTGAGTTAGATTCTTCAAGGTAGTGAGTTAAAGTTTGTTGCAATCCTTATTCAAGTTGTGGATGTGTGTTAATTGTTGTGGTGGATCTTTTGTTCTCTTTTGTATCTATAGGTAGTGATCCTCCCTATTGGACAGTGAGTCCTTTTTGTAGGCAGTGAGCCTTTGTACTTGGAAAGTGAGTCCTCTTTTTAGTAGTGAGCCCTTAGCAGCGAGCCTTTGTATTCAGTTTTATAATCTTTTATATTGTGAGTTAACCATCACCATGGTTTTTCCCTGATTGGGTTTTCCATGTAAAAATCCAGTGTTCATTGTGTTGATTTACTTTTTTTTATTTGTGTTTCATGCTCTTAATAATTGAATAGTGTGGTTGTGGAATTAATAAGTGTTGAAGTTTTAAGTTTGAATTTTGTGACAACTAATTCAGCCCCCCTCTCAGTTGTCTTGTTCCTATTGAATAGAGTGTATGATAGGTCTTAATGAAATATTCTTCAAACATATCAATTTTGAAGGGTTCAACATCATACGTAATAATTTTGATAGATCTCTTATCAAACCCCTTCAATCTATGACTTGGTAACCATAAGACCCTATAGCTATGCTTTTCATTTTGATACTTCTATTTGAATAACTCAAAGTTAATGACCTTTTTTATAGCTATTTTTAGACTTGGAGATTTAAATATGAAAGCCTTGTCCATTGTTACTAACACCACCCCATTGGCACCCCTTATGACTAAGATTTTCATCATATTTCTTGTCCATATGCTTAATGAATTCTACATTCATAAATATGTCAGGGACAATCAATTTACGTAGGTCATATATCGATATGTTTTAAATATAAACACTAAAGGCCTTGTTGTACTAGTGGGTAAGGGTATTCCATCTAGTTACATGGATTTCAACATCCCTACACTCCCCACTTTCTATCAAGCCACTTACAACAATAGTCCTAGTAGAATTTATATATTTTCTTGTTGACCCAAGGAGTTGTATAATTACGTCTCCATATAAAGGTCTTTTAGATGAAGATGGTTGGCTTTTGGGTTGGCTAATTTCCATAGCTCAAATTTGTCTTGGGGTTTTCTATGGAATTATAGGGTTTTGATGCTTTCCAAATAATTGACCAGATTCACTAATTTAATTGTAATATCAAGATACTAGAAGCTTTAAAAATTCACAAATAAAGGACCTAAGAGTGTATACCTTTTTTTTTCTTTGGAAACCTTGGAAGTTATAGATGTTATGGAATTCTAAAAAATTTCTCTCTAAATTTAATGAATACATAATAATTTATATCCTTGATTGAATTGCAATATTTATGGAGAAAATATTTAAAAATATTAAGTATGATTCACTCATTTCTACCATTTCTCTTTGTTGTGCAAGCTAGACACTTTCAACTACTCATTTCTTAAGTTTTAATGTGAACTATTATCACTAGAGATAGTACTATATTCAATGATCTAGATTGAATTGAACATATTTGAATATTTTTGATGTGCTTTGAAAAACATTGGCCAATAAAGGATTTCCATGTCATGTCACTTTATATGTCATTTGTATGGGTTTGCTAAGAAGAGCGCCTTCAAAAAAGCCATGGACTTCAGCTATAAGTCCAAGTGGCAACCTTCCATATTTTCACAGCTTGAAATAGGACCCACCTTGATGGATCCATGGACTAATGGAATTCATTTAAAATCATTCCATGTGTCACCCTTTTGAAATTTTGCATTAAAAAATTAGCCCATTATTAAAGAGCTTATAGACTCACAAAACTACACCAAATGTTGCTAGGTGTTAACCTTTCCATGGTTCCACGCATAGGTTCTATTCCTTGTTTAAGCAATCAGTGGACTTGTGGAACTATGTGGAGAAGATGCCAAATGTCATTATTTCTGCATTTCCATGACCTATTTTACATTTAGTGAATAAGATTCCATGGACATGTGGAAACCACTAGGAATGAGAATGGGTGTCACCCTTTTTTGCGGTTTTGTAGCTTCTCATTTCTTGAATAAAATATAACAAATGGATCTACAAAAGAAATGAAATCATTACACATGGAAAATTATGGAAAAATAAAGCTATTAGAATCAATCACTTAAGTCATTCTAAAATGCACATGTGGCTATTTGAATAAGTGGTCCATGGTAAAGGATAAAAGGGGTTAGTAACCTCACATTGTAAAATGGATTTATAAGAAACTTAAGGCACTAAAAACTAGGTAGATAAGTCAATGAACATATATAATAGAAGTCCAATGAGAGTTAGGGTTTTTTACTATAAATCATAGGTAAAGAAATTTTTTGTAAAACCATAGCAAGAAAGAAAACATTTGCAACTTCTAAACACAAGCAAGGACATAGAGCTAGAATTTTTTTATACTTGTATGCCCTAAAATATTGGGAGTAGTCCTTTATTGTAAGTGACATAATAATATCCTTTAACTATGTTGGCATGATTGGAATTGATGATGGCACTTAAAATCCTTCAAAATATCTTTGGTTGAATACCCATTAAAATTTCTTTGGTGGTTTATAACCATGGTTTATACTATGAAATTTATTTGGGTGCTCATTGAAAATCTATGCTATTTGGTGATGTGATTTCTTATAATTATGGTGAAGGGAGACTCTCCCTTAAAAAAACCTTACACAAGCAACAAAGTTTAGGAACAAAAAACATGCAACTTTATTATACTTTCATGAAATCATATACATACATGCAATCAAATTCCATACAACTATCTAGTCACAAGACCACTATTATAAAAATTTGGGCTACAAATACATATAGAAAATCAAACATGCCAGTCTATGAATGGCAATAATGGCCATTAAGACTCCAACCCTTCATTTGTGTTGAAAATTATTAAATTTGTCTATCTTCTCATCCATAATGAATATATTTCCATTTGTGACCATTTTATATGATTTTCTCCCTATCCAAAAAACTATGACTTCCATTTTATATGCCAAACCAGTCTAGTAGTCCAACTTCTAGGAGCTGTAACTTTTCACTCAGGCATCAAATTGACAAACTATTTACACCATTGGAAATATCTCCAAAAAGAGAATGTTCACAAAAGGTCCCTTTAGGTAAATTCTAATCTTTGGCCATTTTTTGAGCCCTTCCAAAACTTCTAGGTGCCTTAAAATTGACTTTAAATATTTTTAAAATGATTTTAAAGATAAAACATTATTATCTCACAAATGACAAATGGTATTGAAGTGATTTATTCACCATTGGATTCATTTCAACATTCTAGAGATTTTTGTAAAATTTATTGTCCATACATGCAGAAATGACAACTTATTAAAATAGTAACCTATCATTTTTAGCCCTTCCAACTTACTAAAAAAAGTAATCCTACCATTTTTATCCCTTATTGAAAATATATTCACCAAACCAAACAAAAATTAGAATAAATAATTTATTGAGGGATGCAAGATTTCTCTTACACCCTAGATATTCTTGCATCAAATTACCTCCATGACAATCCATTTAGTGTGATTTCCATTTAGTTCTTAATTATTATGAACTATACTTTATGAATACTTCTTGCATGATTATAATGAGACAATTTCTAAAATGATATTCATCACATGTGACTATCCTAATTATTTACCTATTGTTCATGAACCTTCATGATTGATCTTTCTCTTGTATGATAGTCCTTGCACTTTTATGATAGTGTTTAGTTAGCATTTGTGACACATATTCTTCCTCTTAATTATGTAGTAATATTTATTTTTTACATAATATTCACTCTAACTCATAATATAATATGATAGGTGGTATGATTTTCCTAGGACTAATATAATTATTATATTTTGAAGTGATAGTTTTATTGTGAGTTATTTGGTAAGAAAAAAAACTCCAAAGTGATCCATGCAAATAAGATTAGAATGAGACAAATAGGGTCTTTGATCAATTATCTTAATCACAATCCTATTGATTCCTTCCACCTTCATATTTCAGCTTATATTTAGTCTATATCACATTTAGGAATTTTAGATTTAAAATTAAATTCATATCCTTCTATTTCTCTTTTCATCACTGAAACAACATAAATAGGTGCTCCACCTCTTGGGAGGTGGAACACAAACTAGGTGTTTGGAGATCTAGACCTATTTCTCTCAAGTTTCACTCAAGGAGACCCTAGAGATCTCACCCATAGAGTGGAATAAAGGAAAGAGATCTACTATAAGGGTATTCAAGCATATGTTTTCAAATTAAAAGAGGGGTTCACCACCAAGTAAGAACTTGGAAAGAGAAATGCAATGCAAGATGTAATGATTAAATTCAATGATGCAAGAAACTTCTCTAAATGAACTATAAATGCAAATAAATCAAAACAAAAAAATAGAAAAGTACAAAGGAGTACTTGGAAACTTGAGAGAGATTTAATGGAGGCTTGAATGTTGAATAACCTAAAATTAAGGCCTATTGGGACTTATTCACCAATCTAGGTGAATCAGTCCCTGATTAGGGTTTCTGCACAAAAATAGGTTTCTGGAAAAAGGGTATTTGAAACTATACAATTCTCAAAACTAACCTAAACTAGGACTCATTCACCAATCTAGGTGAATGATTCTAGTTAGGGTTTTCTATAATTTCAAAGTTTGAATTTTTTCTTCAATGTCTTCTCTTTTTGTTCCATTTTGTCTCCAGATCTGCAACTCTAATTTTAGGATTGTAGGTGATGTTTTATAGAAGATTAGAACCTTACAAATTGGGAAATAACTCCAAAAAATTTATCAAAGCTTGTAACCAAATATTTAATGTTCCTTAAAGTCTTCAAAGAACCTAGATCTAAAATTACACAAAGAGAGAGAGAGAGAGATAAAAAGTGTTGATTGTTAAGGAATAGAGATTTTCCTTGCTCAAACCCCTTGTAGGTAATTAAACCAAATGATGAGACAATGAAATGAAGGAATTGAACATGAAACAAACAACATGAATCATGGAAATTGATAACTTCAATGATACTTTATAAAGAATATCTAGAAAATATGCAACTCAACATGAAATGGCCATGAAGGATGTAGATTGTGATCTTGACAACAGGAGTAGAACAATGCTTGATCTTGGATCTTCAAGCATGCTACATCACAAAAATAGTTCAATAAAATGCTTAATGATTGATATGCTTTCATGATAATGGATCTTGAATAGTATCAATAATTGATGAAGAATTTTTCCCATGAACACCTTAAATATGATCTCGAATGCTCTCTTGATGATCTTGTGAAGTCTTGGATTGTTCAACTCTTGAATACTTGATTTGAAAGATCATTTATATAGGAAATCCATCTAATATCCCATGTATTATATCCCAAAGTCTGACATACATAAAATTTGAACTTAAAATCTAATTTTTCCTACTCAAAACCTTGAAAATAGGCCAAGTGGGGCTCATTCCAAAATTTGAGAAAATGGGTCCCACTTGGATGGGACTCATTCTCCCAATGTGGTGAATGGGTCCCATAAGGGCTATTTTGATTGCTAAAGTGTCGGAGAGTGTGTAAATTAAGCTTGTTTATTGATCTTGTCAAGTCTTTGTTTGAAATATGCTTTGGGATTCACAATATAGGTTCTTAGGGGCCTATTAATGATGATATAAAGGTCATAAATGCAATAGGGAAAAAAATCCAATGTGAAAGTGTAAATAGATACACTTTAAAACACTAAATTAAGAAAAAAATAGGTCTATTTAGCTAAAAAGGGCCCTAAATCCAATGTGAATATGTAGAACAAATTACAACACTAGATTACATCCACTAAATTTATGAGCCTCCTAAATTTAATGTGTAGGTATCAATAAATAAACTTTACAACATTAAATTAGGGAAAAGTTAGGTTTATTTAGCTTAAAGAGGGCCCAAGACCTAATGTGGATGTGTAAAACTCATCACAACACTAGATCAAGGAAATATCAAGTCCAATTCATCATTAATTATTACCAAATTTACAAAGGAAGAGGGGGACTCTTTTCCATAATTACAACTAGGCCCCACTTTAGTAAGAGGATGAACTTGTTTCAAACTCACACTAAAGTAGACATTCAAGAGGAGTCCTAGTATACCGATGCCAATGAAAAATGATTTCAAAGATCGAAGGAGGTGGCCTAGCCCCCACAATACAAGATCCTACATAAAAATGACATAAGCACAAGGGATGCACACAATTTGTATGATATGCAACATCAAGATACACAAACATGTAATGTCAATAACTAAAAGAAAGAAAAATAAAAACAAGTAAAAATAGAAATGAGGTGGATCAAGCTTCAACCATTTTTCCAACATGATGTGGATCTGATCTAGGCTATTTTTTTTTGAAAAGGCATGGTCACTCTGAAGTAATGAAACTTTAGGTTGTCCACTAGAAGAGTAATCCAAGAAGGTGAGACACATATGGATGATATGTGTGCACACACACACGTGAGTGGCTAAGGGAAAGCCATGCCTTAGATTGGATTCCCATCAAACCATACCAAATTTATACCTCCCGATAACTTTGATAAGGCACCACACAAAAATGAACTTCAGGCTTCATGAGGCAAGAAAAGCTTCATATGCTTGGAACTCATGAACAAAAAAGATAGCTCTATAGGCATGCAAGCTATATTATGCATGGTGACCATATAACAGTTGTTGTAAGTTGTAAGGTATGTTCAAAGGGATTTTTCTTTGTTCATGCACAATCTTTTCTTGGGGATCATTGTTCCTAATGTCTCCAAGAGAAGACATGTTCAATAAATATCACACTCTCAAAGGAAATAAATCCCAATGATACCACCAAGAAAATGATACAGTCATAAGAAGAAAAAAATCACATAATGAAACATGAGTGTCGATGTATGCCCCCACTTTAAAGCAGTTGCTAACACCATTATTGTGAGAAATTTCTTTAAATTAGAAAAAGACATCATAGGATATTCAAAAAGCCTTATACCAAGTCATATGTTTCCAAATGAAATTACATTATGGATAAGTATGTCACATGTGAGACAACTTAAGGCATGTTGTACACATCTCAAGCTTGCTCTTATATGTACATAAAAGGTGATCAACTAGCCAAAAGGGATAGTGACAAGTGACATACGAGGACAAGGCTAACTAACCCCTTACCCCTACTTAGTGTAGAGAAAGGATGAGTCAAAATGAAAATAGGGACTAGGTGATTGAACCCAAGGAAGAGCACCAAAGTCCTTGAGATACTAAATTTTGTTACTAAAAACATTAGATTCATTAATAGAATGAACATGAACAATGTGATATGCATAAAATGAATGTTTGTAGTAAAATTCCTTTTGTGTTCTTGGAGGAAGGGATATCAAATGATCTTGGAGGAGTATCAACAAGATACCCTCTTAATTAATGGTAGAAGATGTTCCTTTATTTTGCAATAAATATATCTCTTGCTTAGTACAAGATGGTATACTTATGCAAGACTCTTTATATTGTAAGATTTTATTCTCCTTCAAAGGAGGATGTAAAATCTAGTGAATTCAAATCATTAGTGTTTTGCAAGATGACATTGAAATTAAGCGAAGATTTATTTTTTTGTTTTGTCTCATTCAAAGGATAACAATCAAGACCACTAGTGCATATCAGTTCAGGATGCACTAATGTTAAAGTCAGCTTAGAAGAATCTTTTGTAATAATGTTTCTTTTAAGTGCAGGCTTGTTTGATGGGCTTATTTCTACCAAACGACAATATCCAAGACCATCAGTCTTTTATTGTGTGTGAGAATCTATAGGGATACATATACCTTGTCCATTAACACCACATCCTTTTCCATTATAACCAAGTTGTTTCATCATTTCATAACCTTTTCCATAAAGATTCTTCATCTCTTTTGGATTTGGTGGTTGTTGGTAGTTAGTTTCGTCAATGTTTGTTGTTTATGTTGTATTTTCCTTTTAAGTGGTCGAGGTGGATGCTTTCAAAAGGTTTTTCAAGTGTTGTGTTGAAATTACCGCTTTTCCTTTTCCCTTTTCAAAGTCTTTGTTTATAATATTTTATTCTCTCATGAATGTTGGTGTGAAATATAAGGAACCCCAATCATCTTCTAATAGCTTCGTGACTTCTTCAATATGTTTTTATTTGTATTTTTGTTGCATGGGTTCTACTTGTGTAGTTGGTGTTAATGTTTTCAAAGGATTCTCATTGTTTTTCTCAATGTTCAAACAACTATTTTGGTCAGGGTTAGCTTCAAGTGTGTACACTTTGTTCCTGTAAATATACTTCATTTTACGATGAAGAGTATAAGGCACCCCATTCATTATATGAATCCATAGTCTACCTAAAAGGAGATCATATGAAAGATCATGAGGCATAACATGGATTAGTGTTTCTAGTGTGGCCTTTCCAGCTATGATAGTCAAAGTGATCACCAAGTAGTTGTTTCCCTATATTGTAAAATTCTTTAATATATAAGGATTCAAATTGAATTTTTGATTCATCCACACCAAGCCTATCCAAAGGGTTTACACTACACACATTAAGGGAAAAACCATTATCTACAAGGGTTTTCTTTATGTCTCTTCTCTTGTAGTGAACGATTACCATGAAAGCATCATTTTGTTTCTACACTTCCAAAGGAGGGAGCTCCCTTTGGTGGAAATCAATGTCAACATTTATTCCTTGAATAATCGATGTTGTCATTTGGTTGCACATTAGAAGGTATATGAACTTGTAAATAATTTTGAATAATGTTATGATAATGAGGGGATGCTTGAATAAGATCCCATAATGATATCTTAGCAAGAGTATTCTTTAGTTGTTCAACAGGATTGTACTCCTTTCCACTTTGTGGAGATAAATGAGGAGGACCTGGTAATATGAGGTTAGGCAATGGGTGGGATGTTGGATTTTTTTGTCTTGGTTGTCAATTTTTTCTAGTGTGATATCTATGAGTAACGATATTATGACTCAGTTGGTGTGAAACATTATTCTTAGCTGGATAAAGGATAAGTTCAAGTTTGTTTTGAGTTTGTTGTTTGTGTGATGCTGGGTAATGAATTAGAAGATTCTTAGGATGTACCATGGGGTATGTATGAGGTCCAATGGTCAAGGGGGATCTAATGGAAACTTGTGCATTCATAACCTCAATAGTCTTGGTTTGATGTATTTCTAATAAAGGGTAATCTAGTGTCATCTTTTCACCATAATCCAAGGAAGTCATATCACTATTGTTGTCATTTTCTTGCACCATGATATCCTCCCTAGGAGGAGAGTTGTTAGGAGAACTACAAATTGAATTTTCTTGACATTCAAGGATTGGTTCTTCTAAAATTACTTCATCACAAGTAGGGGAGTGATCAATGGTTGAATTGTCTTACTCTATAAGGGTTTCCCTAGGTGAAGAGGGAAAACTAATATTCTCATGACTTTCATTGATCAAAGTATCTTCTTCACAAATAGGAGAGATACTAGGAGAAGGATAAGTATTATTTTCATGATCATTTATGATTTCATTATTTTTTTCCCTAATATTTTCCAAAATAGGATATGTAGGAGAAGGATCATAAAGTGGGTTGTTATAGACCTTAACAATTTTATCATCTAACACCAACATATCCTCATGATTTAAAATCTCATCCTCTTGTAAATCATTCTCACAAGAAAAAGGAGAATGGAAGTTAGGTAAGGTGATGTTTAGAAATGTATGTATGATGTCATTCTCTTGTTCTATAATATCTTCCAATGTAGGAGAGTTTATAGAAGGCATGATTTCAACAATGTCATGATTCTTAATGAGTGCATATTCTAACAAGTCAAAATACCTTCATCACATGTAGGAGAGGTATTAGGAGAATGGAAACTATGATCATCAGGATTGTTTATATTTTCGTCTTCCTCTAACACATCATTCCCACAAATAGGAGAGATAAGAGGGGGTGTAGGTTTAAGGAGAGAATCACCATTTTCACTCTCTTATGCTAAGATACTCTCATAACTAGGGAATGCATTGAATGAATGACTAACATGCTTATTGTCTAAATTTTTCTTCACAAGCTTGGAAAATATTGAAACTAGTTACATTTTTGAACAATAATTTATGCAAAGTCAAAATGGAACATAAAGAGATAGAATGAAATGCAATTTCCATATTTCAAACAAGTTAATTTACTAATTATACTATGCAATGATCTAAAAATGAAATGTTGTAAATACGAATTTGGAATTAAGCAATGCATGTAATGAACCACTTTAAGCTAGTTTTAATGAAATTAATGTAACAAAAACTCAACTAATTGAAATATATAACTAATGGTAGCAAAAAGAAGTGTAGAAAAAAGGTTTTTAATGTTGTAAAAGGTAGTTTCATATGTGCACTAACTGATTCAACTTGGAGGGGCTAATGAGTCCCAGTGAGGGTTTTTTCAAAATTTTCATAGATTTTTAAGTGATTTTTTATGCTTTTTAATTTGTAGGATGTGTAAACCAAAAGAAAATGCAGTTTTCAGATGATTTTTAGTGATTTGAGATGCAAAGATGCAACCTATTTTCACTTTCACTAATGCAAACCTAGATGAAAATTCAATGCAACATAGATCAAGGATGATGCTAGACTCTAAATAGGTAAATAATGTATTCTAAATGTAGGTTCACCAAAATGAAACAAAAAAAGGGTGTTGCACCTCTTGGGAGGTGGAACAAAAACTAGATGTTTGGAGACCTAGACTTATTTCTCTCAAGTTTCACTCAAGGAGACTTGATAGATCTCACTCCAAGAGTGGAATAAAGGAAAGAGATCTACTAGAAGGGTATCCAAGGGTATGATTTCATATTACAAGAGGGGTTCACCACTAGGTAAAAAATTGGAAAGATAAATGCAATGCAAGATGTAATGATTGAACTCAATGATGCAAGAAAATTCACTAAATGAACTATAAATGCAAATAAATTAGAACAAAAAACTGGATAAGTATGGAGGAGTACCTATGATGGAACCCATAAAATTTTCAAGTTTCATCTCCAAGCCTTGCTTAATTTTGAGTTAAAATTGTATCTGAGGGCTGAAGGTTTTGTCTCCTGTCACTATTTAAGGGTGTTTAGTTTACCTAAAATCCTACTTGAAAATCCTTTTTAGTTTGTATCCTAACCAAGTTTTTATTTCTTTTTTGACAACTTATTGTCGATTCTTAGTGTTTTAAGTCATATTGTGTACCATAGAAACCCATGAAATAACTGGCCCTTTGGTCTTGTTTTATCGGTTGTCATGTGTTGGGCCATTATTTTAATTCTTCCTAAGTTGGGCTAGACATTTCCCACTAAAATTTCTTTGATCCTTAAGCCATTTATTTCATGGGTGTGGTCTTGTTGACCTAGTTTGGTCCCTCTTTTAAGATTAATAGTTTTGGCATGTCCAGATATCAAGATCCATGACTACTATTCAATTGATGCAAATGAATCACCACCATTCTCCATGTGCCCATTCCATTTCATTATCTATTATTTTATTCACATAGGCCCAGGGGCATAAGCCATGTGTCTTCTACATTGGCAGGTTTGATGTCTTTATTAAGGTGTGCAGATGATTTTAAGAGGAAATCAATGGTGGTCCCTAAATGGTGTGGCCACATATAGACCATTCCTTGTGTGCCTGTTTATATTTTTTTCCCATTAAAATAATAACATGAGCTAATGGGAAGTGGTCAAGTGTCTTGTATAGAAATGGGCCTAGTGGTTTCAAGTGGTCAGCATTACAAAGTTTTCAAGTGAATCAATGGTCGATAGCAAGTGACATGGAACAATCTTGACTACTTCCCACTATCTTGTATGGGTGCCACCTTTATCAAAAGACTCCTAATGCAGATGTGGGAAATTGTTGCATGAATAACCTAGAGGACGTGGAAGCATTAGAGAAAGGGTGAGTATTAATTAAATATTTCAACACGAGGCATGGAGAATAAAGTGTATGCTACTAAAGTAGATATATTGCATGTGTTTGGAGATATTTTAATTTGGTCCATGTATGGTGTAGGAAGAATAAAGCTACATGCAATGGTTTTGAAATAAGAGGTGTGTGTGTGTAGAAGCTGAGAGATTTAATCTCAAACTTTCCCCATCTCCGCGTTGATAAAAATTGCACGAGTTATGACTCATAGGGGCAAGGGGAAGAAGACACGTGGGTCCTAGCTGTAGCAACATATAAATGGTGGAGCCTGCATACCACTAGCAAGTGGTTCCATGTCACTTTCTATCATTTGGTGAGTATTTCAATTATGTAAAATCATATTTTTCAAATCAAGTTGGTTAAATCTAGGTCGTCCATCAGTTAACGCATCTACATGATAAATGATTGGCATTTAAAATTTAGTTTGAGGGAAAGTGAGTAGTTTTGGTTTGCATGAGCAAGCCTGAATAACCGAAAGGATGTCAAGATACTGACACAAGAAGTTGCATAATTATTAATACCTATCTTGAAGGCATAATTCAAAAAATTGTGAATGACACTCTACATACTCAAGGATCTCATGTTATGGTTTTTTAGTATTTTCCAAAATCAGAGCTAGGGTTATCAACCTACGAAGAGAACTAGTAAGTAAATTATTACCCTCCCATCAAAATTGTTGATAATTTGTGGTTTCTCAAACCTTTGAGTCTATTATGGTTTTCTTGGTTTAGCATTTTAAGGTTTGACATTCATAAAAGAGAATTTGTTAGTTCTGCATTGTCATAATTCATGTCAAACCCTTATATAAGCCATAAGTATTGTTTTAAGAAACCAGAAACCCTACTTTGTAATACCTCTTATGTCATCTCTCCTAAAGCACAATCAAAAGTGTCTTCATCTAAAGGGGAAGCTTCTACTCCCAAAAGACCTTTGAATAAAGACCTTATTGACTAGTTACCACCCTTGACTAGTGAAAAACCTAAGGGTCAACTACTTCTCATAGGTCCACAAGTAGTAGAGGGTTTTATTGACAAGAACAATTCTATTAAGGATTCCAAATTACCTTATACTAGATGGGATTTTTTTCTATAGTTGGCTCAAGAATAAAAACATGGGTATTCCAATAGGTAACCCTTGGAATTGTGACCTATCAAAGTTGATTATACCCAATGTTTGCATGGATGTTGACTTGCTTAAAGTAGCGGCCACTAATTATGACCTGGTTACAAGAACTATAAGAACATATGATGAGAATGAAATTGTCAAAATTACCAAGGAGGAATTGGATCATGTTTTCAAACTCACTAGATGGAGTGATGAAATGCATAAGATAAATGAAAAAACTGTTAAGGAGGAATATGATAAAACTAAGATTGCATTTAGGGTCCACATCCTGCTAAGATATCTAGCAGAAATTGTAGGCTGAAGGATTATAATAGAGAAACACAATAAGGAGCCTTTCCCTATTAGTTATTTTGTTCCCTACTTCCAAAAATTTTTTTAATCCATTTGCTAAATAATTGGTTATGACCCTATTATAGTAATGCCAATGGCATGGATGCATATGGCTTCCCATATTCAACACCCCCAATAATGCATAGTGTATGATTATGTGAGGTTTCTTTTAGAAAGAATTCATGAAGGTTTGATAAGGTTGAAGGTGAATTGGGAGTAAGGTTTAGCTGGTACTCATTGTTGATGCATATGTTTCTATTCAAGGGAGCACCTTATTTTGGGCATAATATTACTTTGTATAGGAAAGAGGGTAACTTGGATTTTCTTGTGCAATGATGGACTACTATTTTAGACAAGGATGATAGGAAATATGATTATGTGACATTTCAGAACTTGTTTAGTTCAGAGCTAAAGAGAGCCTTGATTGTGAATATACCTAGAATTCCCATATCTCTACATGACTTCTTGAGACTCAAGGAAAGAAGACCTAAGCTAGGAGTTGATCATAATTTGGGAGATGTTATCCCATACCATAATTACACTATTTTGAGAGTGTAAGGTTCCATGGTTGCACCACACCTACTACCAATATTTGTGCTAGAGAGAATTGGTTTCATTTAGTTGATGTGGCAATTAGTAAGTGTAGAAAATGAACATCTATTGAATCAAGGAAAAGGAACATTCTTTCCTTCGTACATATGATTTTCTAATTTTGTGATGGCCAAAGGAGATTGGAATAAAATTCTTGATATACTCAAGACCTACCACATGCATAGATCAATTGAGAGGATCAAATATGATCCCAAAGGTTTCATGGCCTAGTTGAAAGAAAGGACTAAGAGCTACAAATTTATGCACATTTTTTAGTAACGTGTGGATGTGATAAGAAATTTATTTGAACTTTTAGAGCAAGAAAAAAGAAAAGAAAGGTGGATTTCCTTCAATAAGATGCAAAGAAAGATAAAGAAAGAACATGACTTCATGGTTCTCCCAAAGGTTGAAAATGTAATACAAAAGATAGAACATGTATCCCAAAATTTTGACACAATAGTGGGCCACCTTGAAAGTAAAGGGGTGATAAGTAAGGATAAGGGGAAAGCCCCAATTGTAGAAGAGAAAAGTGGAGGAGAAATCCCTGCTATGGAAGAAAAATCTACATCTCAAGCCCCTAATGAACCAAGAATAAAGTTCTTTGTAAGGAGAAAGTGTAAGGAAAATAATTTTTTTGCAGCTCCTGCCCCCGCTCAAAAAGAGGAGCACAAGCCTCCTCCTATGTCACAAGTACCACCATCATATCCTCCAAGGCCAACAGAGCTTGAAATTGTGGATATTGATTCTCCACCACCTAGTGCATTACCACCAAAAGAGCCACCATTAGAAAAGAAAAAAATTGAAATGACTGGTCTGTTGGATTATGCTGATGAAGAATCTGATGATGAAATTTGGGTATCAGAGCAAGAAATGCAAGGAGTTCCCAATACACTACTAATGAGGGTGACACAACAACTAGGTATGAGATTGAGTAAAGCTGATCTCACTACACTCAATGGAAAAGATGATATGTAGGTTGAAGCATGTACAAAATTCTAAGATGATGACTCATTTGTAAAGTCCCAGGCTTTAATGGAATTTGCATACAAAGCTAAAATAGATGAATATGTCAACAACTTGGCTATAGAAAAAATCCTTCATCCAAAATTAGCTAATGCCATCATCTAGAGAAAGGTCTTGAATGAAATGAAAGATAAATTCCAAAAGATGATTGCAAAAGAGGGTTGAGAATTGGTAAGAAATAGTGGTAATTTTTTGCTTCCAAAATGGGATTTAATTTCTTCTATAGCCTTTGATACAATAAAGAGATGTGATAGACCTCTCTATGATACAAAAGAAGAGGTTGCAATTGCACTACAAGAATATACTTTCAATGACCAATGGGATGCCTTGGCTATCTAGTCTCTAGCCGCAAGTACAAGAAAGCCTAATATTGCCGAGCCAACACCTAGCTATTGTGGAGGCCTAATAATAAAAAGAGCGTCAGAAACATCAGCTCTAGAGGCAAAAAATATGTCAGTTCATGTTGCACAATTCACAAGGGCCATTGTAGAATCTATAATCACAGAAAAGGATAAGGGGTCAAACCACAATAGTGATTTACAAATTTTATGAGGAATTGGTTCAACTGAACCCCCAAAACATAAACAAAAAAATGAATATTTTAAGGGGTTCGGTCAAACATGGGTTTGACCGAACCCCCTCAAATAAGACATAAAAAAAATGAACTTGTCACTGTCATTTTTTGCTTTTTTTTCTGCCTCCCCTGTGCTCTGTGCATGCAGAAATGGTGAATTTGAACAGAAAACGGTGAACAAACTCGACTTCATCTCTCCAAAAAATGGAAAAATTGACTTCATCTCTCCACAGTTCATCAACCCAACTTGCATATCTCACTAGGTTTGTCAAATTCAAATTTCATAGACTTCAAAATGCATTTGTTTGTTAAATTTCTAAACCCTAAATGCAAAAATTTTCAAATTTGTTGAATTGAAACTACATTTTTTTGAAAGTTTCTAAAACCTTTTCAACATACACTATTTCTATGATACATTTCTAATTTGTCAAAAAATTAACATGCACTGTCTATGCTTCCACATTTTGCATACATTTCTACTAGGGCACCTCCAATTTATTTGAGGCATTATATCAAACAGTTCATGGTAATCTTTGATGGAGTATGATAGAAATAGTGTTTCTATTGTATGCACCCTATATCAAACAATTCATTAAAAAATTTATTAGAGGCAATATATCAAAAAGTTCATGGTAATTTTTGATGGAGTATGATAGAAATAGTGTTTCCATTGTATGCACCCTATATCAAATAGTTCATTAACAAATTTATTTGAGGAATTATATCAAAAACACTATTGGAAATTTATTTGAGGCATTATATCAAAAACACTATTTCTATCATATTCCATCAAAAACACTATTGGAAATTTATTTGAGGCATTATATCAAACAGTTCATTAACAAATTTATTTGAGAAATTATATCAAATAATTCATGATATAAAGTTTAGGGTGCATACAATGGAAACTTGGATAAAATTCTTCATATTTTTCCTTTGAGTCTTATGACATTACTCCAAAAATGGTTGGTGAACTAAATGTATGAATCGAAGAATAAATTTAGAGAAAAGAAACTAGATTGTTTGAATGAAATGTATAATAAAATAGTTCTATTAGGATTAGAAGGAATGAAGGTATTATTAAATTTTCTAGTATTAGGAAAATATAAAATATGTCCACTTTACTATATATATATATTTAAAACTATTCTTCATATATCCATGTTAAAACTATTAAAAATTAAATTACATAAATCAATTTTAAATTTGTACAAAGAAATAAATGACTTTGACTAAGAGGGAATATTTAAAATATAGCTATCCTCTTTGCAAAATCCAATTTGATTTGAGATATTTATGGAAAAAAAATATGGATGAGCATGAGGTAAGTAAGAAAGAATAACCTTAATTTATATCTTCCCTCATCAAATAATTTGACATTAAAGAGTTTCTTAAGGCATATCCAATTATGAAAAACTATTATATACTTGTTATAACTATATTAAAGTATATCATGAATAAATTGAAAGGATAAAGAGTAAATCACTAAAAACACATACATAAATCATAGAAGTAAATTGATTAATATAAGGAGATTCAAGTGGTTGGATAATTTTTTCCAAGGAGTGGAAGAGGTTAAGAAGGAACCATCAAATAAATATAATATTTTAAATACATAAAAAAAAAAAACATTTCTCCCTGCTCTAAATTCAAATTGTATTCCTTCTAAGATGATAATAATTGAAAAAGAAGAAAATAATCATTTTGAAGATCAAGTACCATTGATAAGTTTTAAGAGATCAAATAAAATATTCAACAACAAAAGAAAAAGAGAAAATAGTTAATGCTAAAGAAATAACTACAACCAAGCTACTATGTTAATAAATTCTTCTCTTATGTAGTCTTCATTTCCCTATAAATTGTGGCCTCCTTGTACAAATTAGCTATTGATCACCATAGTGAAACAAATTTAACATTTTGAAATGGTTAAACATTATTATTATTTTTATTTGTATAAGTATAATTATTATGGGTTCATTTCTCCTCTCCTACTCTTCCTAATAAGGTTTTATTTTACAAGCCTCATATAAATGTTAGGGTTCTAACTTCTAAAAATTGAAGTGTCAACTTAATCTCATTAGATAATTCTCCCCTAGTATTAATGGGGCCAACCTTTTATCTATCAAACTCGGTATGTTTAAATTGAATAAGAATTTGATACCTTTATCCTGATACTTGAACTAAGATATCATGGCTCTAATTTTAGTCCTTTTATCTAAAAATTATTGGTGACATATCCATTCATGTTTAGTTATAATCATTTATTATTGCAATTAATTATTACAAGGGGATTCTTGAAGCTTGTATTCCATCCCCACCATTTTTATTTTAAATATTTGACATTTTCTTTCAACTTAAAGTCTAAATTTTATCCTTAATGCTATACATATTTTTCTAGGATAACATATATTCATTATATTTCACTAAATGTGTTCAGGCATAGAAGAAAATCCTTCAATATATCTTTAAGATAACTTTGATACCATCAAGATAGTCCCACCTTTCATTGCATTAATATCAAGGTTAACTAACCCTTCCTCTTTACATGCTTTTCAATTAGAGTATCCTCTAGTAAAAATAGAAACATTAATAGTGTGGTTATCAAAGAGTGTGGTTATGGAAGAAATAACTATCTAATAGAGAATATAATGTATTAGTACATATCTAACTATTACATATTTTAAATAAAGCCCCTTTAATATCTATCTTATTTCCATTTAATGAGTCAACTAGGTTCAAAATTATTTTCATCTTATTCCCCCAAAATTCATCACCTTTACAACAAAACTTGATTTCATATAATTTATCTTATTTATTCTCAAATAATATTAAAATCACCACCTTAGACTCTAAGGAATATTTGGTAACTTATTTATTTTATCTTCATTTAGAAAGGGGTGTGAAGGGGATTTAGAACCTTTTAAAGTTTCTTTCAAAATAGCTAGGAAGATTTTATTCATTGCCTTTCTTGTTGCTTTTAGGATTAGTGTTATGAATTTTGTGCCTTCATTCTTAAAAATTCTTATATCAACTCATTTATCATTTCCATGATCTTTTTATATGGGAAAGGTCAACATACAATGAGGTAGACACTTTCCATTTTTTTAATTCCTTAATTAAGTCTTTCTAGGGAAAATTTTAGTCTTTTCAAACACCTTACAAAAATAATGTGACTACCATTTGAGGCCTTGTAGGGAATTAGTTTTGAGTAGTATATATATGCTTTGGGAGCCTAATAAAGGATTATTAGGATTATTTGATATATTTGAACCCATACTATTAGGTTCCAACTATCTTCTTTCCACACATTTTTACCTTAATATTTTTCTTTGAGGGATCCAATATAGGTGGAGGTGTTATTTATTACTGTAAGAATATAAAGGGTATGTTATTATTATAGAATATCATGTTAGGTCATTAGGTCATTTATATCATGGATTAAGGGGATTTTTTTTTATAAAAAAAAGGGGGTAAAAACTTTATTGAAAATCAAGAAAGAGCATTACAAGAAAAAAGGGAAATAGCCCCAGAAGCCAACAAGAAATGGCCAAAAAAATCCAGAGCCACATCAACCTAGTTTAGAATCAGTTACATCTTCAGGAAGAATCTTCTCCAAATCATGACGACGCTCAAGGGAACTTGCTCTCACTCCTCAACCTTTTGACCATCTAAATGCTCAGAAGCCCACTTGGCCAAACAATCGATAGCTCTATTCCACTCCCTTGGAATATGGACAAAAGACACCCACTCCATCAAAGAGCTAATTTGTAGAACCTGTTGCACCATCTTGGCTAGCTACCAACTAATATCAGAAACCTTTCGACCATTGATTAAATTAACCAAAACTTGTGAATCAGATTCACAGATCACCTTGCGCCAACCCAAAGCATAAGCCCTTTCCAAAGTGTAGAGGATCGCCAAACCTTCCATAAGGTTGACAGTCTCCATCCCTTCATGAACAACAAAGAAGAAAATCACTGAGCCAAAAAAATATCTACCAACACCACCAATCCCAGCAGGCCCAGGATTGCCTCTTGAGGAACCATCAGTATTTATCTTAAAAATGCTAACTAGAGGGGGCAACCATCTTCCCAACCTCTGAACTTTGTTTCTCACCCTCCTTCCTCTCTTGACACAGGCATATGTCATAGACAATCTCTAAATCACTAGTCTCTCCACCATCTTAGCATCTTGTCTCTCCAAAGGGAACTCCACATCACACTTAGCCTCTATAGTCTCCTGAATCATACCTAAAATTCTTTGCCAAATTTGTTGGACTAACAACTTTTCACCGTGAAAAATACGGTGATTCCATTCCAACCATATCTTCCATAGCATGAAAGTAGGCCCAACATACCACAAAACTTGCAAAAAGGAAGCTAAAGTAGGAAGTCTACCCAAACTACTCCAAAAATCCACTAGGGAAGAGGCATGAGCACATGGGATTTTCTAGACACCCCACCAAGAATGCCAAAGAGGCACAACAAAGGGGCACTGAAAAAACAAGTGAGATGAATCCTCCTCCCCAGCTCCACACAAAGCATAGATAGAAGGGCCTTGGAACCCCCTCTTCCTAATATTATCCCAATTCAAGCATCTATTCCATGCCAAAGTCCAAATAAAGTAGTTGCACTTTGGCTAAGAAAACTTGTTCCACACATTCTTCCCCCAGTGAACCTCCACATCATCCAACCTTCGGGCTAATTACCCTGATATCCCAAAGAGATAGTATAGACACCCTTGGGATTTGGAGACCAGGCCAAAACATCCCCATCTGAGAGGGAACTACACCGATGACTGACAAGGATATTCTGAAGCACAATAAACTCTTCCTCCATACCAACAACAGGCCATTCCTCAGGGTTTTTCCATCTCGCCTCCTCCAACTGGCCATGAGATGAAAAGGACTTAAAGTCACTCACCCTCGACCAACCAGCCTCCTAGAACCTCTGACATAGAGTCAACAAATTAGGAAACTGAGAAATAATGGGAGGGAAACCATCCCAAGAGTTAGTCCAAAAATGTGCCTCCGCCCCTCTTTTGCAAATCCAAAATAAGCCCTACTTGATGAGCACAACCCCTTTTTTGAGTGTTCCCCAAATCACCGAACCTTTCACCACAAGGGGATAATGAGAAATATCCATCCAAGGGGTCTCAGGAAAATACTTATGGGATAAAATTTAGGCCAAGATCTGATCTTGTTCCACACACCACCGCTAATATAATTTAGCAGCCAACGCCACCCCAGACACAACAGACTGCCTTAATCCAAGACAACCCATTTGCTTTGAGCTACAAACAACATCCCATCTTACAAGACTCCATTTAGAGGATATCAAGCTACCAGCCCATAAAAACTATCTTTCTAAGGAATCTAATTCCTTAACAAAACCCATAGGGGCCACCTAGATCATGCAATGGTAAATGGGAAGATCCTGCACCACAGACTTGAGTACCTAAACACGACCAATAAAAGATAGCCACTTGTGTGTCCAATGATTCACTCTCACATGAAATTTGTCTAGAAAATTCTGCCAAGAACCCTTGGGCAGCCTTCCCTTCGAAATAGGAATACCAAGGTAGGTCAAAGGGAGAGCGCCAATTTGAAATCTCAAGATATGAGCAATCCGCCTTTGAATGGGCTTTGAAGTATTGAAGAAGAATATGGAGGAATTATCCTCATTAATCAGCTATCCCAAAGGATCAAGATAAACATCCAACACCCTACGCAAATTTGAAGCTTCTCTAATAGTAGCCAAACCCATAAAAGTAGTGTCATCCACAACCTATAAATGAGATAGCAGACGAAAATCCCCTCCCCACCTCCATCCCTAAATGAGACCCAACTCCACATTCCTTCTCAACAAGTGACCAAGACCTTCAACAAGGAGAAGAAATAAATGAGAGAGGGAGTCTCCCTGACACAAACTGTGAGAAGCATCAAAGAGCTCAGAATGCTGACCATTGATAAGAATAGAGAACAAGGTCGAGGTAATGCAACTCATAACCCATTGAATCTAGTCCTCCCCAAACCCAAAGGTACCAAGCACCTTTTGAAGGAAGGACCACCGAATTCTATCATAAGCCTTAGCCATATCCAGCTTGATGAGCATCGCCTTATCTTTGGAGATAGCCATAGAGTGAATGGTCTCAGTTGCAATAACCACCCCATCCAAGATTTGCCTTCCCACCACAAAACCACTTTGTTCCTCAGAGATAAGCATAGTAAGCCACTTTTTTAGCCTATCAGTAATCAATTTAGATATAATTTTATAAATCACATTGCACAAGGAAATAGGGCGAGATTGAGTTAACTTATCCCCTCCTCACACTTGGGGATGAGGGCAAGGAAAGTAGAATTCAGAGCACACATCTACTTATTTTTATGTGACTTGTGAACAACTGCCAATAAGTCCATCTTGATAATATCCCAAAATTCCTAAAAAAAATTGATAGGGAAGCCATCAGGGCTAGGAGCCTTCCCCTTCTTCATCTGGAACATAGTCCCCTCCAACTCTTCCAAAGAAATGTCACCCATAAGATGCACCTGCATCTCCCTAGAAACCACATGAGGAATATAGGAGAGAGCCTAAGCTTCCTCAGGCGACCCCCCTGTGAGTCTTCCCTGAATAAAGAAGCAAAGAACTGGATAACCTCACTCGAGATTTCTTGAAAAGAGGAAAGATTCTCCCCCCTATCATTTATCAGAATTGAGATAGAATTGCCATGTCTCTTGGCTTTCACCGAATTGAAGAAGAAAGCAGTATTCTTATCACCCTCTTGCAGCCACTTGATCCGAGCCTTTTCTTTCCAAAAAATTTCCTCCCACATCTCACACTCCTGTAGCGCCTTCAAAGCCCTAGCCTCCTCCTAAAGTAGATCTTCAGTTACCCCATCCTCCCTGATCACCCTCGTAATACTATCCAACTCAGCCTGAGCAACACTCTTCTCATGGAAAATGTTCCCAAACCACCAACCGTTCTAGCATTTAAGCTGGTACTTCAAAAATTGCAATAACTTAGCAAAGGTATACACTGTCGTACCATAATCAAGTCTACCATACCTCCACCAATCAGTGACATGGCCATGCAAAGAGGGGTCACACAACCACATAAGTTGAAACTTGAAAGAAGGAGATTAGGGCACGTGAGTAGAAGTAATGGAAAGCTCGATAGGCCAATGATCTGAGCCCCTTCAATCCATAATTTTAGAGCTAGTGGACCACCGACCACCAACCCAAAAATAGGAAACCAGAAAAAGGTCCAGATGCTCAACAATGTAACTCTCCCCAACCCTTCGATTGTTCCATGTAAACTGACCATTGGTGGGCTTGATGTCAACAAGATTCAAATCTGCCATATTATCCTGAAGAAGCAGCGCAAAAGCCTCCAATTTGGCAATACCGCCCCACTTCTTAGCGAGCTTTGAAATGGAAATAAAATATCTAGCCACAATCCATGGAAGGTAAGGTGCCATGCTATGAACAAACTTGATATGGGACCACAAAAGCTGCTTACCCTAAATCTCAACAGGCACATAGATATTAGAGAAGAGTATAGAATCCCCAATCTCAAAACAAGAGGCACTCATAGATAAAGAAGACTTAAAAAACATCCACCAAAGAGGGTGAATCTTGTGAGGGTTCCATAGACAAGCCACTCCTCTAGCCGATCCAAGAGCCCCAATACACTAGCACTCACCACTTCCCCATAGCTTAGGCATCAACCCCAACATACACTCAACTGATAACTTAGTCTCCTAAAGGAAAATAACATCAGGATAATGACTTCTAATCAAAGCATGAACAAATTTTTGTCTAGGGCCACTGTTCAATCCCCTTACATTCCAAGACAACATAATCATTTCAAGGGACATGAGAAATGAGAATCCAGGTTCTTAATAGACCCTGACTCCACCAAAGTCTCCCCTATTAATTTAATCCTTTCCAAATCCTTTTTTCTACCAAGCTTGAAGGATTTCTCCCCCACCCCTTTTTTTGGGTCCTTTTGAAGGAGACCCAACTAGGAAGGAGACTTGCTATTCTTAACCATTTCAGAACCTGCTTTCCCCACTAGAGAAGATCCATCCCCCACACCCTTCTTCCCTGCAATCATAGGAACCAACTCCAAGCTGACCTCCATCTAAAGGTCAGTTTCCATTTGCAAAGTACCTACATCTTGCATAACCTAAGTAGCTTCATACAAGAGACCCTCCTACTTAGAAACCAACACATCCTGATTCAGATTCACCAAGCTAGAGTTCATTTCATGTTGGTTGAGATCATCTAAAACCTCAAATCTACTGAAGGTGTCTTCATCTTGTCTTTCCATCAAGGTCCTCTTCTAACCTTGGTTCCTATGATGAGTCTTGACAGGAACATAACCATCAGCACCAACCACTTCACTCGGAATGGGATCCTTCCCCTTGTCAACCCTGGGGGGTTGCGAGGGAGCTAAGAAGACTGGGGTTCTGAGGGCCTAGCCCTTGGACATCATCAAAGTAGGTGACCATATTCATGACAAATGTGACAGTGAAAAGGAAGAGTCTCGTAATCCAATTGCTGCAACCATGATTAAGGACTAGTACACATATCCACAAAATCTGGTAATGGCTTACTTAAATCAATTTCAACATAAATACAAGAAAAAGTCATCACCTTTTTAACCTTAGTCTGTTGTGCAGAGCCAACTAGCTTACCAAGCATCAAGGCCAATAGGTGTAGAACATCATCCCGCAAACACTCCATAGGAAAACAAGGGAGCTGAACCCACACCGGAGAATGAGCTAGAATCTCCATGAAAGGATCAAACCCTGCATGCCAAGGTTTAATAAATAACCCAATCTAGTTGTAAAAATAAGGGCCTCCTTCAAAGACCCTAATACAATCTGCCATGCAGTTAAAAGTAACCATGAAATAGTTATTTTCCAGCAACATGAGCTCCATCTTGGCCTTTGGCATCTAGCTCTGTTGGGCCCACAACTCTAGGAATTGGAATGAGATACACATCCCCATAAACTTACATAATAAAGAGTGACCCGAGTAATAATCTATGTCTTTCGCAATCATCTCCAGCAGGATAACTAGCTTCGGCCTCTCTTTACAACATTCTAGACACCCATTGATCTTCGTAATGCATGACCCACTAGATGGCCCCATTCTACCAACTCCCGAATCAGGAGAAAATAAATTATTTTCAAACATCTTTGCATCCTAGGAAGACACTTGGCACCTACTACTGAGCGATAATCCATTGAGGGAAAAACCCCTGACTATTCACTAAGAGCCATAAAAATTGGGGGGCCCAAGAAGGGCACACAACCCAAAGCTCCACGACTAGCAGTGGGGACAACAACCCCACTCACCAATCTCCCTCCACACAAAACAAGAGAAGGGTAGCTTGAAAAGCTTGACCCCACCACCAAGAGGAACACCTACGCCACCCAAAGAATGGGGCCACCCAGCACACGAGACCCCCAAAAACCCTCCAATGCACACCTTCACCCCACAATAGACGCGAGCCCACACCACAGTCGAAGCCCTACACGCGAGACCATAGAAGACAAGGAAAGAGACCCCTGCACAAGAAGGAGTCACTACCAAAGAAGAGGAAGTATCCTCTGTGGGAAATATTACTAGCAAGAATGCAAGCTCTACCCCAAACATCACCAAGAACACCCCTCAATGCACAGAACAAACCATAAGCAATCATGGGCTAGGGCTTGGGTGCCCTAGCTCAACCGGAAGTTGCAAACACCATCCTAAATTTTTCAATCCTTGACTTGCATTTTTAAGGGGATTTTTAGGAGAATGGTTTAAGGGGATTAAATTTACCTAGAAATTTACCTTTTTGTGTATCTTTTAAGTTTAATTTTTAGTATGTACATGTATTAAAATTACATAGTTAGATTTTACTTTTTGAAATTTGTACATGCTCAATTTGAATGATGTACATGTGTATGTATCCTAATTTTTATTTTAAATAATCATACATTTAATTTAAATATTTCTTGTAATTTCTCAACATGTATAATATCTAGTTTTTAATATGTTTATTGATAATTTAAACATAGATTCTTGAAAGTTAATTTTGTACTTGTTCATATATTTATATATATGTAGATTCACCTTTATATCATGGATGAGTTTGATGTCAAGGATTTGATCAATCCCCCACATCTGCCCCCTTCACCTCAAGACCCTCCACCTCCACCCCCTCCACCTCAAAACCCCCCACCTTTACACCCAAGATATGATGAGGCTTGCTTGAAAGCTCAGATCAATGACAATCTAAGATCCATTGAAGAAAAAATTAATAAAATTTGAAACAAAGCATTTATGCCGCCTCACCTAATGCATTTTTCATCTTCGATGCAAAAAAATGTAGATGTTGTTAGGTCTTTGAACCAAATCCTAAGGTAAACATTGCTCCATATCATCCTTATGCATTTTGTTCAACCTTGCCTTACTCTAAAATTCCTAAACTTATAGAATACATAGCTATCTACACATGACAACATGGTGAAAACACAATAAAATCCTATAGCATGACATGTTGAACCCAAATAAGCAAATTCAAAAATAATTTAATCTATAAGTATAAATAGTTTGATGGTAGAAACTTTATACATATAAAAATATGATAAATGTGTGATTATTTTTCTTTCCACTCTATAAATTTTTGATGTGCTTGGTTATATAATTAAGATGATTCACTCATAATGTAATGATAAGAATTTAGTATATATGAAAGAAATATTTTCAAGACATCAAACTACCATTCTACATAACTCTCACATGGAAATAAGAATATTATTTTATTTTAACTAAAGAAATTGTGTGTACTCTATCTTGAAAATTACTAATTAATTTTGAATTATATAATTATAATTTAAAATAAGAGCATCCTTTGTAACATGGAATAGATAGGTTAATTTTAATGAAATAAAATATGTTTTTTATATTAAATTTTTTTTACAAATATATGGAAATCATACATTGAGAAATTGACTAAGATGTAACTCTGTATGAGAATTAAGATGCTTGAATAATTTATATACCTTCTTTCAATAATTAACATTAGAAATTAATACTTGGCTCATATTGTATGCCCATCTCCCAATGACCTCTTGGAATGGATGCATTTAGATGGAGAAGGATTTCAAAAGGCTCATGGTACTTGTGGACCCCTCAAAGGCATGATATATAACACATGAAATTTATTTATGAAATTTGGTCTTTAATTGTTGGCTTCTAGTATGAATGTTATTTGTAAGGTGGAATTCTTAGTTGAGACTCTCAATCTTCCATTGTTTGTTTCTAGTGTGATTATACAATATGCTCGCCAAACTGTATTAATTTCTAATGTTAATTATTCAAAGAATGTTTTGTTTGATAAGAAGAGACCTATGTTCACATATTCCAAGGTATGTTATTATCCAAAATGCATGACACTTCTTCACATCTCTACCAAGTTCTAAATAGATATAGATCTTCCATTTCCATGGAGGAGATTGATGATTTAAAAAGAAAATATCATGCCATTTCTTTCTTGAGAAGTCATGTTTTCATTCATGATTTGCAACTTCCATCTTCATCCAAAAAGGAATTATGTTATCATTATGTTCTTGATATTAACAAATCAAAACCTTCATTTGAGCATGATCGCCAACACAAAGGTAAACGAGTGGAAACAAAAGAAAGCTCAGTTAATGGCTTTCAACATGTTGGTGGAAAATCTGCATCTTTTTGAAAGTGGCTTCCTAGCTTATCAGTCTTATGTTTAGTAAGGTTTTGTGATCTCCACTGTGTTATGTATTTGGGTCACAGGTATATCTAGTATGATGTCTTCTTTTGGGTATTTTGGGTGCATAGGAGAATGTGCTTTTGTAACATTGTAATCAGACAATTGGTCATTTGTACCAGGACCTCACTGGTCTTTTTGATATTTTGTAAAATTTGTTACTCAGATTGCAACTGGGGGTTTTCTTGCTGGTTCTTTCCTACTAGTATGTTCGCCTGAACCAACTATATGTAAAATATTATATATAAATAAGATTATAAGTGGTCTCCCACTTTTTCTTAAAAAAAAAAGTTCTTGTAAATGTCCACATTTTTTTCTTTAACACAGCTGCTATTTCTTAAAATATTTCTTATGATTTTTCATAATGTTGGTCAATACTTTACTGTAAATATTCTATAGTCATGCTCTTAAATGTCATAAGAATATGTCATAAGAGGGTTTCATCTTATAAAGCTATAATAATATTATATGCTCTTAGAACATCTTAGACACCTCCCTTGAAGCATTCAACAAATGACAAATAACTACCAACACAAAGTGAGATGCCTCATTTCCTGATATGAGGAAAAATAATAAATCAAAATATTAGGATGCAAGGTTGACCCACCTTTCCCAATACTTCGCTAAGTTTCTCATCTATTGAGGAGTGGATCCCAACAACAATTGTGCTTAGTGCTTACTACTAATCCAAGGAATGGATTTTTATGCCCTCCCTATGACTAAATGGCTACAAGGAGGTGAATATGATATGGTGGAAAAAACCAAGATACAAGTTGGTTTAGTTCTCATAAACTCTCTAAAAAATAATTTAATTCCTACATCCTAACTAGAAATACCATGAGGGGTTTAGATCCCATTTTAGAAAAAAAAATTCTTATATTGATCACTAGTTCACTTGGACCAACTAAAGAGATGGTGAACTAAGGGAAACATAGTTGTATTGATAGATTAAAACTTAGTTATTTCTCTTTCCATTGTCCCCTATCCAAAAAACACCCTTATTTAAGTAGATTCTATTAAACCTATCTCATATATCACCTCCCAATTCTTTAAACTTTTCAAACTTCTTATTCCTCATACCTAATAATCTATCCTTCAAGCTTAACAATTCTCACCTCAATCAAATTGATCACCTTGCTTCCCTAATATCCCTTTGGTTGATGTTCCTATACCTCATCAAAATGGTAAGTGGATACAATTGTGGAATGATGCGATTAAATCTATTGCACTACCTTACTATGATATTACAATAAGAATATGGCTAGAAAGAGATCTATAATGGAAAAAAAATGGATCCAAATAGAAAAAAAAACTTGTTTTGGCTTTAGCACTTACTAATAACTTTTCTACAATGAGTGGTTGCTTCCGTTGAAATAAAACTTAGAAGATTTGAACTTAATTGTGGTAGCTAGGATCTCAATTAAGAGATAGGATACATTGGATGAAAGGATATAAGGGATACAAAATATTTTTTAGTTGGATTAGTGAGATATTTATAACAAGTATGCAATATATTTAATCATATAATTATTTTTGTAATAGAGATGAATAATTAAATAAATGCTATAACAATATATAAGAGTTAGATAAAAGAAATAAAATTAAATATATTAATAAAAAATAGTGATACTATTATTGAGGGTAATATAAAGGGGGGTCATCATACTAAAATAAGTCACAAATAAAATCACCTGAGTAAGAAAAGTATTTTATTGATAATATTATTAGGGATGATAAGATGGCAATAAAAGTATTGCAAGCAACAATGAGCTGACAAATAATAGTGTTTATGTGCTATGTAAACATGATATCACTATCACATTAACATTTCTATTATGATTAAAGTTTAATATTATTTGTGAGTAATAAAATTGATAGAATGTTTGTATTAATTGTAGAGGGAGCCTTAATATCATCGAGTATTGTTAATACTCTTATCAATATTCATATCGATAGTTACCTTAATACTAATGTTGGCAAACTTAACCTTATTAATGCTCATCGATAATAGGATAGCATTTTTGGAAAAGCCTTTTATAGATGTTGAAATATGAGGGAAAATAAATAAACAAATGCAAACCATATAATTATTCATGTTGTTATTACCATCAAAAGTTACATATTTAGTACTTTAAATGCCATCATTGGGTCATGACGAACTATCCTAATAATCATAATACCATATTGACCTTACTGTCAACAATAAATAGAAGTAGGAACAACTCATTGTGGGTTATGATGACATAACCATTATAATGAGAATATTATTAGTGTAAGCATTAAATTGTGATACTTGAAAATTTAATATTTAAAGTGTAGTTAATAGTGAGAGATGCATTAATAATAGTATTGAATTAGCAAGTTAAACCAACAAATTAATTAAATAAAGGATGTTAATTCTATTGGAGATGGTTATTTTTGCATCATAAACACTTAAAGCATTAATTAGTGTAATTAAAGGATTCAAAAAAAAAATTATTGGGTTTCTCTAGTGAAAATTTATGGGCATAACAATTATATATTTTTTGACATATATAAAATGTATGGTTGGATTAGTGAGATATTTATAACAAGTATGCAATATGAACTCAAAATTTATTAGATTTGATTCTTAATAAATTAGTTTTAACGATTCAATTTATAGCTTTATGCAATCTATAAGTTTAAATAGTTTGATGGTATCTAAACTTTATACATATAAAAATATGATAAATGTCTGATTATTTTGCTTTCCAATCTATAATTTTTTGATGTTCTTGGCTATATAATTGAGATGATTCACTCATATTGTAATGATAAAATTCATCCTCATATGGAGTATTTTATATTATCTTCCATTAAATTCATCCTATTTATGAGATTCTTATGGAATATTGATATTCTAGTGTGAATTCTTAATTTTAGACATATATTAACTAGATAAATTTAGGTTCAATGAAGGCAATAGAACTTTTTTTTCACTTACATAATCCTATTTTGAAGTTCATTTATGTTAACAACTATTAGATTAAATATTTTTATCCCCAATTATTTTCAAATAATTTTATACTAATCTTTGTATTCTTATTCTTTCTTTCATCATTTCATTTAAAATTTGAACCATTTAAGGATGCTATGTTATAGATTATAGTTGTCTTCCGATTCTTTTTAAATTTTTAATGGTATGAAAATATTATTGATGAGTAGATGAATTATTACAACTATTTTAGATTTGTATTCCCTTTATCTAGATATATTATTTACCAAAGTCTCATTGATCTTTTAGGTGTACTGTATATATATAATATGGAAAATGCAGATCATGTTCCACCTATGCCAAATTCTTTTTTTTCAAATACCAGTAATGAGATTAAAAAATTGAGAGATTCATTAGCACAGGGTGCAAACCTGGGGACATATAGTGAACCATGCATGTTAATATTACATAGTCTAGAAAAACTAAAAGATGAACTTGAGAGGACTAGTGCATATTCCCCAAATAGAGTAGCTGCTATTCTTTCCCGCATGTGGGAAGAAGTACATGGTGACATTCCCCTTAAACAAATAAAATATAGTGTCACCAAAGAAATGATAAAAGCCACTTGTTTTCCATTTTATCAAAATGTGTGTAAGGCTAGGGGATACCAGGTCACTAGATATGTCAATCATGCTATGGCCTCATTGATCTGCCCATGATTTCTTGCAGCAAATGGTCTATACCCAAACAATGACCAGAATCCATTGTATTTTGTTCAGCAGTTGTATGTTGAGGTCCATTTGGGCCTTAAAGTTAACTACTTAGACATTCCACCATATGTTGGTCAAGGGCATGTCAGGATTGCTAATAGGCCCACCTATCATCGAGCAGATAGACCACCCCTAGTGTTGAGGGTATTGGTTGGTGAGAGGTATCCTACTCTCACCCCAGCTCTAGCCCCCATAGCAGATGAGGTTGTCGTTGCTTCCCAAAAGGAAGCAATTGACACTGTAGGTGACATTACGGCTACCACCACTAGGATATCTGATGATCATGTAGGTCAATATTTGATGTCTAGACATTCCTGATCCATGCCATTTTTAGCACAGTGGACCACCATGGATCCTTTTACAGTGGTTGACATCCCTACTACACAGCTTGATACACTTACAAGAGATATGGCACGCATGACTCTGCATTGTTTGGCTAAGGACTTGTTGGAGGCATATTCCCACATTGCATTAGATAATGGGATCAATATAGAACATGTTAGAGATCATTTGAGATGCAGAGGTTGTTCAGTTCCATGATCCCATCACTCTCATTTGAGCACTAGTGCACATCAGGATCCACCTACAGTTCATTCGGTAGCTGCACAGACTATGGGTTTTATTGATATGTTGATTGGTTCTGGTTCATCATCATCGATGCCATCTCAACTTCATAGTCCTCTACATTCATCATATCTGGCATGACATGGGATAGATCAGATGGATGGAGATGTTGATTCATCGCTTGACCATTTGGTGGATATGGTGGAAGTGACAGTTTCAGAGGACTTAGGTCATATGATATCAGATGATGTGCATGTATGTGTGCATATGCATGTTTCAATTCTTTTTTCATTATTTGTAATTTTTTTTAAAAACTAGATATTCATGTAAGTTGAACAATATATGTATATATATTGTTATAGGTGGACATACCTCATATCACTCCTAGCCTTGGTCCAGATCATGTGCGTGATCAATGTGACTCTGTGGATGAATCTGCTATTAGTGGACATGTGCGTTTAACATTTTTATATAATCACACGTGTATATGTACATGCAATATTTATGTATGCATAGATCTAGATTGATATTTAAAAATACAAGTTCATTTAAAAATAACTTTCATAAAATGTATTTAATATAAATTATATGTATTTAACACATCTTGTACACAATTTTATTTGTAGGGCTCAACACATCCATCAGAGCAGGACCGTTCTCATGCAGATGGCCATTCAACTAGGATTAGACATTCATATTAGGCCATGCACACTAGATTTATGATCTTTACCACATGTATTTGATTATATGATGATCTTTAGTATTTGAGATTTGATGATCTCTGAATTACATTTGCTTATATGATATACATACATTTTCTTATTTGTTGATCTTTAGTATTCGACATTTGATGATCTTTCATTTACATTTTTCTTATATGATATGAACATATATTTTCTTATATGATATATACATACATTTTCCTCTTTGCTTATAATATGTGTTATGTTTATATGTATTGAATCCCTTTACATGTATGTACATGTGTTTGCTTATGGTTTAAACATGTTTGTAACACATAATATATGTATGCATTTTCTTTAAATATTCAATATACATAGATGGTTTCTTATTTTATGATCTCTTACAACTTACAATTCCTTATATTCAATATACATTTGATCTCTAGTAGAATTTTAGGGAAATCAATGCCACTTTATAATTAAGTTCATTCATGTTGATCACAATAAATATTTTTTTAAAAATGACTTAAGCAACATGAACCATTGAGTTGAGAACAAGATATAATATTTTGACAAGTAACTTGAAATTCAATTCAAATATAATTAAGAAAAATCAATTCAAATTATACCGAGCTATTACGTTTTTGACAAGTAACTTGAAATTCAATTCAAATATAATTAAGAAAATTTAATTCAAATTATACCTCTATTATACATTTTGACAACTAACTTGAAATTCAATTCAAATATAATTAAGAAAATTCAATTCAAATTATACCTCTAATATACATTTTTGACACTTTAACAAAATTGTAAAATTACTAGATATGTTGTGCATACCTATGAATTAAATAACAACAAACTCCACAATGAAATAACTTGTTTGTTTACTATTTGATTCATTTAAACTAGGATCTAGTTATTCCATGTACACTAGAATAATTTTTTTCCCATTCCATATGAATATAAATAGAAGCTTATTTTTCATTATTATGGATATCAAATTGCAAGATTAATTCTCATTTATATCACTTGGAGCGCAGATTTTGGAGAAGTTTTTGCACATTTATCAAGGAGGCAAATATTGGAGCTCGACAACTTTTTATTTTTATCAATCAAGGAAAATTTTGGAGGATAATTTAACTAAGTTGGTAGAGGACTTGTTTTGAGTCATATTTAAGTTGAAGAAGAAAATGGGACAACAAAGAAAAAGAAAAAATGCATCTCAACAAAAATTGTCAAAAGAAGAACAACAACAAAGGCATGAACAAAACTTGGAAAATTATTATAGAAAGAAACAAGGTACATGCTTGTTTCTTCTCTCTCTCACTCTCAAGTGTGTGTTTAGGAATTTGACTTTGAAAAAAAATGAGTATTCATTTCATGGGATGGAATCCATAATGTGCATTACTCCACCCAATAATTTGGTTAGTACACCTACACACAAATTTGTATGTGCATACATTTTGCATTTTCTTTCTTATTAAAATTATAAATGTTTAATGTATGACCATTTTTCAACTTACAATACCACAACTTAATATGTACTCTTAAACTAAAATATTGTACATTAAATCCTTCCCTACAAACCTTACACTTATCTTTTACCAATATCTTTGTTTAATATTTTTGTCATCACATTATCTAGTGTAGGAGCACCTTAAGGTCTTTTGGAAGATCTTAGTGATTTTTGGCTTGTAGGTGGTTCTATCCAACCACCAAGGGAAGAAGGAATATGATATAAAGTCTCTAGGTTTTTTTTGAGAATGTGTTAGGGTAGGTTTGGCTTAGAGTCTTGAACTTTATGAGATCCTAGACAAATCTTGGCAATTTGAGCATTTTGGCAATGTTGCCTTGGCAATTTGGCCTAAAAGTTGAAAAATAGCATTAATGTTGTTCTAAGTCCGACCCAAGGGTCCTAGCATGTGGGAGAAAGGTATATAAGATCATCCAAACCCTAATACCTGGGTTGGAAGTTCATTTTCATGAATTGAGACTTGGAGAGCATTTTTGGTGTGATTGGAATTCAACAACTTTTGAGTGCATTTTTGTGTTTAAGCCTTCATCCAATCAATGATGGATTGAAAGATCTTGTATGATGGTTTGAGGCTTTCTATTGTGTCACTTATTTAATGTGTGAGGCATTAGATTAGCCATTTAGTTCAATTCTTTTCTGTTTTGTAAGTTTTTGGAGTTTTGGCCTTATAGCCGGTTTAGGCCAGTTTTTTGGAAATCATGATCCCCACTTGAATTCCTGTGGCAAGGATACCATGGCCACTTTGAATCAAGTAGGGGACTGTTTTTAAAGTTTAAATAGTGTGTTTGGAGTCTTGTTTTGCAGGGGAAGAGTTCAATTCATCAAACACTAGGCAAGTGCAAGTGCATTCTAGCTAGTGGCTTGGAGAGGACAACTGTAAAGAAAGATGATAAATGGATTGGTTTGTGCCAATAAAGAGAATGAGAGTGTGGTAAAATGTATTCCAGACATGTGTGTGTAAGGAGGAGAGTTGAGGAGGTCATTGAAGCCCTCAAAGTTGGAAAAAGGAGCCAACACCCTAGAAACCCTTGAAATTAGGGGGTATGAGGACAGTCCTATGTACAGACACTTGAAAAACCTTACACTTGGTAAATATTGAAGCCTAGGGTACCACTAGAAGGAATATCCAAAAATATTTATGGGTTGTTAAGGCCGTTTTTTGAGAAAAACCAAGAAATCAGGTTCTAGGAGGCCTAAAAGGGGCAAAAGGCTACAAGGCCTAGAAACTAGAAATTCTTGAAAGCAAAGGGAAAAAGGTTAAAGTACCCAATGAAATGGATCAATGAGGAGTAAAAACACCTAAAGAATAACAAGACCACCTTACCCTCTCCCTAGAGTCGTTAGGACATGCTTGGGTGAATGTGGAGCTCAAGGAAGCCCAGTGGTGGAATGGGAGTGTTGGTGAAGATTTTGAAATTGGTGGAGAGACCTATAAGGTGTTAGGGGTTTAGGAGAAATCCCTGAGTAGGGTAGAGTGGAATACCCTAAGAATACCAAAGAATAGGTCTTGGGAAGAGCAAGAGTGCTCTTGAAAGGTAATTCTCCCCATCAAATTGGTATTAGAACCAAAAAAGGCTTGGGAATTGAAACTAGCGAATGTCAGAGAGAAGTGAATCCATAGGAGAGAATACCATGGTGACCAATGCAGAGCTAGCTAGGGACATGATAGATCAAAAAGAAAAGAATAAGCATCTTGAAAAGGCTATGGAAGAGATGAAGCAAAAATTGGAAGAAGTTGAAATGACAAGCAAGATGAAAGTGTAGTTGTCAGAGGACAAAGACAAGGGTAAATACCAAGTGGAGGAGGACATAGAACCATAACCTGACCCTCCATTAATAGAGGAACCCTTCCTCAAAGCATTGAAGGCATTGAGTGGCAAGGCACTTGAAGGTATCCCTATGTTCACAGGAAGAATGGATGCATAGTTGGTTCTGGAATGGATTGAGGGAATGGTGAATCACTTTGAATGTGATGGGATTACAGAGGTACAAAAGGTGAAGATAGCCAAATCAAGGCTAAGAGGACAAGCACTAAATTGGTGGAAGTTTATACAAGAAGAAAGAGATAAGGAAGGCAAGAAACCCATAGGAAGTTGGAAGACAATGGTGGCTAAAGTGAAAGAGAACTATCTACCTAAGGACTATGACATTCAATTGCACAAGAAGAGGAAAAATATTAGACAAAGAGACCTAGATGTAGCTACATATATAGAGGATTTCCAAAAACTAATCCTTATATCTAGAGTGCAAGAAGCTGAAAACATCAAGGTGGCTAGTTATCTAAATGGTCTTAGATGGAATATCCAAGAGGAGTTGAGTCTTTTCAAACTTACTACCCTCCATAGCTGCTATCAAATGGCTATTAAGGTGGAAGAGAAACTGAAAAGGAAACAAGATTCTGATACTAAGGGTAAAGGAAGAGGTAGAGACCCTAGAGGTGGACATAGAGGATGTTTTGGAGGAAGAAGCCAAGAGAACAAAGGGCAAGGTGATTCCAAAGGTGGAGAGCAGTCCCATGAGACAAATAGTAGAGGGGGTTACAAAGGTAGAATCTCAAACAATGGAGGAAGAGGTAGATTAGGAGGCTTTGGGAGAAGCTCTCATTTTGCTTCCATGAAATACTACAATTGTGGACAGTTGGGTCATCTAGCTTATAGGTGTCTTGACAAGCCAAAATCTTCACAAAGTGAGAGGAAGATCAACTATGTTCAAGAAGAGGATTGCTCCAAACAATTAGAGGTGAGTCTAGATTCAGAGAAAGGTGAGAATCTCATGTTAAGGAGAATTTTGATCAAAGCACCTACCGAGGAAGAAAACAAAGGAGAGCTCTTTTTAGAGTCAAGTGCAAGATACTAGGAAAGGTTTGTAAGGTCATCATTGATTCAGGGTCTACTGATAATGTCATCTCAGAGGAGGCATCACAAAAGTTGAAACTCACCATGATACCCCATGTGTTCCCTTGCAAGGTTACTTGGTTGAACAAGGGGTAGAATGTACTAGGCAATGAACAAGTGTGGGTTGAGTTTACTATAGGAAAGTATCATGATAGGATACTATGTGATGTGTTACCAATGGATGCATGCTTTTTTCTACTTGGTAGACCATGGCAATATGACAGGGAGGCAGTGCATCATGGCAAGGAGAATAAGTATTCATTCAAGAAGGATGGAGTGACTTACAAAATATAGTCTTTGTTAGAAGAAAATACAGTGGAAAAGGAAAAAACTAGTGTCCTTTTGTTGAGTGGAAAGGAATTTCTAAAATACATCAAGGAGGAAGAAGGAGTTATCTATGCAATCATGTTGAAGCCAAAGGAAGAGGAGTTACCTAATCAGGTACCTATGACAGCAGAAGTGAAGCGATTATTGGATCAGTTTGAGGACATTATTTGTGAAGGTACACCAGCTACACTACCACCTAAGAGAGCAATCAATCATCAAATATAATTTATACCAGGAGCAACACTACCTAAAAAGGCTACATACAAGATGACACAAGAGTAAAACAAAGAGATAGCAAGGTAAGTTCAATAACTTTTGGACCAAGGGCTGATCAGAAAGAGCATAAGTCAATTTGTTGTTCCAGTTGTGTTGGCACCTAAGAAGGGAGATAAGTGGAGGATGTGTACTAATTCTAGGGCCATAAATAAGATAACCATCAGATATAGGTTTCCTATTCCTAGGATAGAATATCTAATGAAATTTTTAGGGGGTGCTAAGTACTACTTCAAAATTGATTTGAAAATTGGCTATTATCAGATTAGGATGAAGGAGGGAGATGAATGGAAGTTAGCATTCAAAACCATAGAAGGGTTATATGAATGGTTAGTGATGCCATTTTGGCTTACGAATGCACCTAGCACTTTTATGAGGGTGGTGAATGAGGTCTTGAAGGACTTTATAGGAGTCTTTGTGGTTTTTTACCTAGCTAATATCCTCATCTTTAGCAAAACAAAAGAACATATGAAGCACCTAGAACTTGTGTTGAAGAAACTTCAAGAGGAGAAGCTCACCATCAATCATGAGAAGAGTCAGTTCATGAAGCAAGAGTTAGTCTACCTAGGATTTGTGGTATCTCAAGGGAACTTGAAGATGGATAAAAGCAAGGTTGAAGCCATTCTTAGTTAGCCTACTCCCAAGACAAGGAAAAAAGTTAGGAGTTTCCATGGATTGGCACAATTCTATAGGAAGTTTGTGGGAAGGTTTAGTGAAATTTGTGCATAGGTTCTTGACACTATTAAAGGAGGACTGAAAAAAAAGGTTGTGTGGACAAAAGAAGCTAATGAAGGGTTTGAAAGATTGAAGAATGAGATAGATACCCAACCTGTCCTAGTTTTACCTAGTTTTGACAAGCCATTCATAGTGGAATGTGATGCAATTAACATAGCAGTTGGGGCTATTCTAAACCAAGAAGGCAGGCCAGTGGCATTGTTTAGTGAAAGGTTGAATGAAGCAAAGACTAGGTACTCATCCTATGACTTAGAGCTATATGCTTTGGTGCAGGCTCTTAAGAAGTGGAGGCACTACCTATTGCCAAAGGAATTTGTGGTATACACTAACAATCAGGCCTTAAGCTACATAAATACTTGAGAGAAGCTCAGTTTGAGGCACATCAAGTGGATGGAGTTTTTGCAGTCATACACCTTTACCATCAAGCATAAGAAGGGGGTTAACAATAGGGTTGCTAATGCTTTTAGTAGGAGGTTTCTTACTATCCAAGAGATATAGTTACAAAGCATAGGTGTTGAAGGATTCAAAGATCTATATGAAGGAGATTCAGATTTCTCATAAATATACAAGGTATGTATTGATTTTGAGAACCATTTTCACGGTGAATATGCTGATTACACCTTGAAAAATGGCTTAATGTTTAGGGGGAAGAAATTGTGTGTTCCTAGAGGTTCTATGAGGGAGAATCTGATCCAAGAAAATCATAATGGCAGTTTGAGTGGTCACTTTGGTTTGAACAAGACACTAGACTTAGTGGAGAGGTTCTATTGGTGGCCTAAGATGCAAAGAGATGTAAGAAGATATGTTGAACAATGTGGAGTATGTCAGAAGGAAAAGGGAACATCAAGCAATGTAGGTCTTTACTAGCCATTACCCATTCCAAATAGACCATGGTAATGCATAAGCATGGACTTCATAGTAGGTCTACCTAGAACAACATTTGGTTTGGACAGTGTGTTTGTTGTAGTGGATAGATTTAGAAAGATGAGCCATTTCATACCATGCAAGACAACACATGATGCAAGTCAAATTGCACACCTATTCTTCAAGGAAGTAGTGAGGATACATGGGTTGCCAAGGAGCATAGTTGCAATCAGAGATGTGAAGTTTATGGGTCATTTTTGGAAAACTCTTTGGAAGAGGCTAGGAACCAACTTGGCTCATAGCTCAACATATCATCCACAAACAAATGGATAGACAGAGGTGATCAATAGGGTACTTGGAAACTTGTTGAGATGCTTAACTAAGGAATATGGACAAGGATGGGAGCAAGTGATTCCACAAGCAAAATTTGCTTACAATGATAGCACAAATAGGACTATGGGTAAGAGTCCATTTGAGATAGTCTATGGTTTAAATCCAAGGGGTGTACTTGAGCTTAGAGATCTAAACGGATATGAAGGGATCAGTGGACATGCTGATGATTTTTCTCAGTCAATGAGAGAGGTTCATGAGCAGGTCAAGAAGACATTGATAGAGACTAATCTAAAGTTGAAGGCTAAGAGAGATGAAGGGAGAAGAGAATTACAATTTGAGATAGGTGATTTGGTGATGGTATACTTGAACAAGGAAATGTTATAGAAAGGCATACCAAGCAAGCAACAAATGAAGAGGATAGGGCCATGTAAAGTGTTGGCTAAGTATGGATCAAATGCTTACAAGGTGGAGTTACCCAAGGAGATGGCTATTTCTCCTATCTTCAATGCGAAAGAATTGGTGAAGTATAAAGGACCAAAAATGGATGAAGAATAGAAAAATGTTGAGATAAACAAGGATGTAGAAGCACTCAAGGTACCTGATCAGATTAGACCACAAGTGGATAGGATTTTAGACTCAAGGGTGAAGAAGAAGACTAGGCACAAGACATACATGGAGCACCTAGTGAAGTGGATACATCAACCAGAGTCAGAGGCTACTTGGATAGTAGAAGGTGAATTTAAGATGCATGGAATTAGTGGGGAACTCTTGAAATCACAAGTTCCTTAACCTCTTTGTTGCAGGGGAGAATGGTGCAGGAGCACCTTAAGGTCTTTTGGAAGATCTTAGTGATTTTTGGCTTGTAGGTGGTTCTATCCAACCACCAAGGGAATAATGACTATGATATAAAGTCCCTAGGTTTTTTTTGAGAATGTGTTAGGGTATGTTTGGCTTAGAGTCTTGAACTTTATGAGTTCCTAGACAAATCTTGGCAATTTGAGCATTTTGGCAATGTTGCCTTGGCAATTTGGCCTAAAAATTGAAAAATAGCATTAATGTTGTTATAAGTCCAACCCAAGGGTCCTATCACGTGGGAGAAAGGTATATATGGTCATCCAAACCCTAATACCTGGGTTGAAAGTTCATTTTCATGAATTGAGACTTGGAGAGCATTTTTGGTGTGATTGGAATTTAGCAACTTTTTAGTGCATTTTTGTGTTTGAGCCTTCATCCAATCAATGATGGATTGAAAGGTCTTGTATGATGGTTTGAGTCTTTATTTTTTGTCACTTATTTACCATGTGAGGCATTATATTATCCATTTAGTTCAATTGTTTTTTGTTTTGCAAGTTTTTGGAGTTTTGGCCTTATAGCCAATTTAGGCCAGTTTTTTGGAAATCATGATCCCCACTTGAATTCTCATGGAAATGCTACCATGGACACTTGGAATCAAATAGGGGACTATTTTTATAGTGTAAATAGTGTGTGTGGAGTCTTGGTTTGCAGGGGAAGAGTTGAATTCATCAAACACTAGTCGAGTGCAAGTGCATTTTGGCTAGTGGCTTGGAGAGGACAGCAATAAAGAAAGATGATAAATGGATTGTTTTGTGCCAATAAAGAGCATGAGAGTGTGGTAACATGTAGTCCAGACATGTGTGTGCAAGAAGGAGAGTTGAGGCGGTCATTGAAGCCCTCAAAGTTGGAAAAAGGAGCTAAAACCCTAGAAACCCTTGAAATTAGGGGGTATGAGGATAGTCCTATGTACGGACACTTGAAAAACCTTAAACCTAGTAAATATTGAAGCATAGGGTACCACTAGAAGGAATATCCAAAAATATTTATGGGTTGTTAAGGCTGTTTTTGAGAAAAACCAAGAAACCAGGTTCTAGGAGGCCTAAAAAGGGCAAAAGGCTACAAGGCCTAGAAACTAGAAATTCTTGAAAGTGAAGGGAAAAAGGTGAAAGTACCAAATGAAATGGATCAGTGAGGAGTAAAAACACCTAAAGAACAATAATACCACCTTACCCTAGCCCTGGAGTGGTTAGGACACGCTTGGGTCAGTGTGGAGCTCAAGGAAGCCTAGTCGTGGAATGGAAGTGTTGGTGAATATTTTGAAATTGGTGGAGAGACCTATAAGGCATTAAGGGTTAAGGAAAAATCCCTGAGTAAGGTAGAGTGGAATACCCTAAGAATACCAGAGAATAGGTCTTGGGAAGAGCAAGAGTGCTCTTGAAAGGTAAGTCTCCCCATCATTATCATTGTTGAGTATTGCATCTACACAATTTTCTCTTTACTTTGTTTATGAAGAAAATGATAGTGTACTTCAATACATGCTTAGTTCTCTAATGAAACCTTAAATTTTGTGTCCCTCACTATGCCACTTTGATTTTCATAATTTTTTCAACCACATTAATTATTTTATGGCTTTGCAAATTCCTATATATTCTAACTTTGCACTTTGAAAGAAACCATTATTTTTTCTTTATTATTCATGAAACTACACCTTCATGTACAATAAATTAGCATTCTAATGTTGATATTTGGTGATCAATATCCCCTATCCAATCTACATTGTAACATCTAATTAGCTTAATATTTTTCTAAACTCCCATTGAATTTAATCTAATGATCAATAGTTCCTTAAAAATATTTTTTAAATATTTTAATAAATGCCTAATTCTAAGCTCTAGAATTATTCTAAAATTAGAACTCAAATTATACTTAAAGCCAATGCAATGTCAGGTTTTATAAAGACTAACACATGTATACATCAAAACTCAAGCTATATGGTGCCAAGGAATAATAGTTATATATGATAGATTATTCTTTAAATTATGTCTTAACACACATTTGTTTTGAAGGTTTCTAACCATCATTGCACTTGAATGACTATAAATACTTTTAAATGTCCTCAAGTCATCTTGGTCATGCAAGTTGCAATGTTTATATGATCCTTGAATCCAATTCCTTAAGCCAATTCTCTTTGTTTTAATATTTGTGTTTTGTGTCTTTGGTCTTTTATTTTTATCACTTCAATGTTCTCAAATTATTTTTATGTTCTATGCTCTAGGGATTCCTCAAGCTGGAGTCGAGCCAAATCTAGATATTGGATCAAATGAATCCATTGAAGAACACATGGACCTTGAAGTTAGGGAGGAGACCCAAGTTCAAACAATGCTTGTTGGAGAGGGGTCAAGATCACTTCCTTCGTCTAGTATGGATGAGCATATAAACTAGCACAAACTTCTCTCACTTATAGCATCATGTTTTATCAGTTTGTTTTCTTGTATACATAAAATTCACTTATATAACATCATCTCTCACTTTTGTTTGCAAAATATTTTGTCACATGTAGGAAGGGCTCAACAAGTAGGAAATTTTCATGCTCAAGTCGAGCCAAAGCTAGACATTGGATCAAATGAATCCACTCAAGAATGCATGGTCCTTGAAGATAGGGAGGAGGCACAAGTTCAAACAATTCATGTTGGAGAGGGGTCGGGATCACTTCCTCCTATTATGGATGAGCATATAAAACTAGCTGAGAAGGTGAGAAAACAAATTTCTCATAGAAATTTAGATCATTTACTTGAAATGGATATGGAGAAACTGAAATATTATGCCAACCAACCTTATAATAAGAGAAAGAGGTCAATGACTAAATCTATAAATGGAATGATCAATCATCTTGATACACTTGAAAAAACCCAATTGTTATCACATTTACTTCTTTTTGATGAGCTCAAAGAGTCATTACAATTGTTGGGTGTACATTCGGCATCAAATAAGAAGAAACACATGGGATTACAAAAGGATATTGTTCAAAATGATAAAAGGGGTTTAGATTCCATTGGGAAAGGATCTCAATCATTGGATAAGGCCACTACAAGAAGGGTGATGTTGAAATCTATTATACATCAAGATATAGCAAGAAAAATAAAAAAATTTGCACTTTCAACTAAAGTTTGTTATAGTAGAACCACATTGATAAAATATGAGAAAAAGAGAGTTTAGAAGGAAATTGGGAAATTATGTGTAGACCTCCCCATTCTGACAGGATTGAAGATGTTGTTAGGAACTTGGTCTTAGGTCTTTGGCACGATCAGACTCATCCATCATCAAATACTAGAGATGTTATGAGACACAAGATTAGACCTAGTATATATGAAAATCATATCAAACATTGGCTAGACATAACACAATTTGAGATGTATATGAACTTTTGTAATGCATATCCTCATATAAAGATTGGGAAAACAATGTTTCAAAGGTTAAAGCCATATTATGTGAAGATAAACAAGTCTTTTGAAACTTCTTGTTGTTGTTATCATATTGGATTGATCTCTACTATTAGGTGTTTTGAAAGATGAGAGAAGAAATATGTGGTTTTCAAAATGCACCTCCTAAATAGGCAAGTTTGTTCATAAAGTCTATATTATTTGATCATGAAAATGGACCTCAAATAAACTGCATAAAAGGAATTTGTGAGACATGGAAATTTGGCTAAATTTCCTTCAAGAATTGAGGACACTGACCTAATAAAGACAATAAATTGCAAGAGATAAGAACTATTTTTAGAGAGTTTATTTGTTTCAATTTCTCATAGATTGTTATTTGGATTCTCTTTGATGTAATGTTTCATTGATCAAGTGTGGTTTATTAGTTATTCACATATTTTACTAACACAGGTACAAGTATGTAAAGTTGCAAACAAATTTTGGGAAAGAATCCACAAGGTTGAACTATGTAGAAGAGGAGATTCCCATTGGAAAATTTATGGAAGATTTTCAAAATTGATATGACCATACATACATCATTCCTTTTTTTCTAAGTGGCAAGCACAACAATTCCAAACATTGAGAGATACTTTCCCACATGGAACAATTCTATCAGTAGTTGACTTTGCAGAAAATTACTCCTTTGTACATCAAAAGGAGATTCAATCAGAGTATTACTTTTCAAAGCAGATCACTATTATGGTTCATGTGTGTTATCGACATGCACAATCAGAATTGGATGGTGTTGAGAGTACAAATGAAGAACGAGCCGTTAAGAAAGAATATCACTTTTATATTAGTGATGATAAAGAGCATGACACACTTTTTGTCCAACATTGCTTTACAATATTTTTTGAGAATTTGAGAAGCAGGGGTGTAAAATTTGAAAATCATTTTGTATGGTCAGATGGATGTGCGACACAATTCAAATCTTCATGGCCATTCTATGCACTTTTTAGATATCATAAAATATACAAAATACCACATGTTTGGAGTTTTTTTGAGAGTGAGCATGGAAAGGGTGAGCATGATGGAGCATAAGCTTGCATCAAATGAGTTATCCAAACGATCATCTAGACAATGCGCATGATGTTGTTGAATGGTGCAAGAAACACTTTGCATCAAATGTGGTCGACACATCTTCAAGAACAAACTGACACATTCCACATAGTGCTTTGGGAGATATTGGGTATGAATAAATTACATTAAATCAAAAATTTGAATTTATTTAAATTTAAAATATATATATATATATATATATATATATTGTTCACATAAGTTTTTTGTTGTACATATGTATCTAGGTGTGGATAGAAGATTGATGCATGGATGCAAGAGGGTAGAAAAAAACAAGATCTTTGCATTGTGTTAGGAGTCAGATAGTCACCATGGATGGATATTAGACACAAGGGATTACTCTTGTTTTTGCACTGAGTGCATTGAGGGAAACTCTGATTATGCATGCAACAAACAAGAACTTGGATATGTTGGTAAATGGGATACAGTGCCACTAGTTGTTTCAAAAACATATGATGAAAATGAGGAAGAAAGATTTGAAGACATTCCTTTGATTTCAATTGATTATGACCATATTTCAAGATTGGTTAGAAAAAGGTACACATGTGTAAGTTTTCAATAATTTAAATATTATATATATCTAGTTAATGATCTTTAGAGACATTTCTAATTTTTTTAGAATTTTTTTATGTAAATTTGGTGTATAGGAGATGTTTTTGCAGTCATAGCAAAGCCTATAAACATCAAAGGTGTTAGCCATTATTTATTGTGTTGCATAGAAGAGAGGAATAAGCTAACAAAACTTGAAACAAGTGATGGAATGTCATTTCCCACAGGTGAGTTTTAATTTAAAATTTTATATACATTGTATTCACATGTGCACATTACATTATAAACGTTAAATATATATTGTACAAACCTTGAGCATGAAAATGTTGCACATGTACATATTTCTTACCTTATGTTCATGTTTACCATGCAGGTTTTGTTGTAGTGCAAGGGACATATCTAAAAAAAGTAAAATTTGTTCAGCATGGGATTCATTTTGTTGAATATCAACCTGATAACAAGGTATATCAATATAGTCACTTAATAATTGCTACCACTCTACATATTCATGCAGTTCCACATGCACATGGTCAAAGAAAATGGAGAGTAGATAGTGATGATCATCAAAAAATTCTACATGTTATTGAAGAGCAGGCTGAACCAGAATCTTTGACTTAGATTATATCCATGGTTTTCAAGTTCACTTGTAACCCTATACATGTTAAAATGAGAACTTATAGTAACTTGTACATAGTTGTAAATCATTTTGTGTAAATTACAATTATATGTACATATTTGTTCCATCGAAAATTTTTAAGTTCAAGAATCTTTGATAGCTTCATATCTCACTTTTTTTGGTTTCATGTAAACCCATATATATGCTTTCAATCCTTATTTGAAATGTAGTGAATTTTTTAAAAATCATTTTTCCTAAATTACAATTATATGTACATATTTGTTCCCTGGAAAATTCTTAAGTTCAAGAATCTTTGATAGCATCATCTCTCACTTTTTTTGGTTGCATGTAAACCCACATATATTCTTTCAATCCTTATTTGAAATGTAGTGAAGTTTTTTAAAATCATTTTTCCTAAATTACAATTATATACAACTTATATTTGTTTCATGGAATTCTTAAGTTCAAGAATCTTATATACACTTATATACAACTTATAAATTTGTTCCATTGAATTGTTCCATGGGAAATTATGTAAATTTTAAAATTAAGTATTATCTAATTATAAAATTATTGTACACATATATAAAACATAAATCAATGCAAATAAAAAATTAAACCATAACCCTTAAATCCTTTTACCCTATAACCCTAAACCCTTGTACCCCTACCCTCTATCTTTCTCCTCCCCTCTCTCTCAAGTCTCTCCCCCCTACTCCCTCTCCCTCTCTCCCCTCTACCCTTAACAACTTAAACCCTAAACCCTTGTACAACCCCTACCCTTTATCTCTCTCCCACTCCCCCCTCTCTCTCTCAAGTCTCTCCCTCCCACCCCCTCTCCCTCTCTCCCCTCTATCCTAAACCCTTAAATCCTACCCTTTATATCTCTTCCCACTCTCTCTCTCCCCTACCCCTTAACCCTTAAACCATAAACCCTTGTACACCCCTACCCTTTATCTCTCTCCCACTCTCTCTCAAGTCTCTCCCTCCTACCCCTCTCTCCCCTCTACCCTTAACCCTTAAACCCTAAACCCTTCTACTCCCTACCCTCTATCTCTCTCCCACTCCCCCACTCTCTCTCTTGAAAGTCTCTCCCTCCTACCAACTCTCCCTCTCAAGCTCCTCTACCCTTAACCCTTAAATCCTACCCTTTATCTATCTCCCACTCCCCACTCTCTCTCAAGTCTCTCCCTCCCACCTCCTCTCCCTCTCTCCCCTCTACCCTAAAACCTTAAACCCTAACCTTTATCTCTCTCCCACTTCCCCCCTCTCTCTCAAGTCTCTCCCTCCTACCCCCTCTCCCTCTACCCTTAACCCTTAAAACCTAAACCCTTTTACTCCCTACCCTCTATCTCTTTCCCACTCCCCCTCTCTCTCTTGAAAGTCTCTCCCTCCTAACCACTCTTCCTCTCAATCTCCTCAACCCTTAACCCTAAACCCTACCCTTTATCTCTCTCCAACTCCCCCTACTCTCTCTCAAGTCTCTCCCTCCCACCCCCTCTCCCTCTCTCCCCTCTACCCTTAACCCTTAAATCCCAAACCCTTGTACACCCTACCCTTTTATCTCTCTCCCACTCCCCCCTCTCTCTCTCAAGTCTTTCCCTCCTACCCCCTCTCCTCCTCTCTCCTCTACCCTTACCCCTTAAACCCTAAACCCTTGTACACACCCTACCCTTTATCTCTCTCCAATCCCCCCTCTCTCTCTCAAGTCTCTCCCTCCTACCCCTCTCCCCCTCTCCCCTCTACCCTTAACCCAAACCCTAAGCCCTTTTACTCCCCACCCTCTAGGTGGTATGTGCGGATCACCATGGAAAAATAGGCCATAAGTGGCAAAATTTTAGAAAAATCAAAGTTAGAAACTTCATTAAAATTTTGAATAAGTTATCTATATATTTAAAAAATATTTAAGAATAGAATCTATAGCAAATTGAATGTAGTTTCTAAACTAGTAGGTTTTTTTTTAAATCTATTTGGTGAAAATTTGAAATTTTAATGAGTAGTACTTAAATTTCAAAGGATAAATAAGAAGTAGGTGTTTGTATGACCACCCTAACCATAATAAAATGATGATATTTTTTTAATAAGATTTTAGATATAAGTAGAGGACTCATGTCCCGATATGATGCATATTTTTTATAATGTTTTTCCAAGTAAATAATTAATTATAAATTTTTTATTACAACTTTTAAAAAATATAAAAAAGTCATATGTTTGACCACCTTAACTTTGTCAAAACTTCATGAAATTCAATTTTTCTTTTTTTAATCCTATAGTATGCAAAACATAGAATGTGACATATGTTTTGGATTCAAAAAATGGGATACCATTTGAAAGCAATAGATTTTTTTCAATCAGCCTATCAATCAGGACTTTAGTCATGATTTGAATAGAAAATGAATAATAATTACTTATTAAATTCAAACTAAATCATAATTTATATTGGTGGAAAGCTGAGAATCTCCTTTAAAAACCCTTTCTATTTTATCAAATTTGGGTAAGAAAAAAGTCATCAGCCACATACCCATCATATTGCCACTTTTTGGCCCATCATGATCTTGCACATACCTCTCTATCTCTCTCCCACTCCCCCCCTCTCTCTTGAAAGTCTCGCCCTCCTACCCACTCTCCTTCTCGAACTCCTCTATCCTTAACCCTTAAACCCTACCTTTTACCTCTCTCCCACTCCCCCTCGACTCTCTCTCAAGTCTATCCCACTCCCCCCTATGTCTTGAAAGTCTCTCCCTCCTACCCACTCTCCCTCTCGAGATCCTCTACCCTTAACCCTTAAACCCTACCCTTTATCTCTCTCCCACTCCCCCCTCTCTCTCTCAAGTCTCTCCCTCCTACCCCCTCTCCCCTCTACCCTTCTACTCCTTGCCCTCTATCTCTCTCCCACTCTCTCTCTTTTAAAGTCTCTCCCTCCTACCCACTGTCCCTCTCAAGCTCCTCTACCCTTAACCCTTAAATCCTATGCTTTATCTCTCTCCCACTCCCCCCCACTCTCTCTCAAGTCTCTCCCTCCCACCCCCCCTCCCTCTCTCCCCTCTACCCTAAATCCTTAAACCTTACCCTTTATCTCTCTCCCACTCCCCCCCTCTCTCTCAAGTCTCTCCCTCCTACCCCATCTCCCCCTATCCCCTCTACCCTTAACCCTTAAACCCTAAGCCCTTGTACACCCCCTACCCTTTATCTCTCTCCCACTCTCTTTCTCAAGTCTCTCCCTCCACCCACTCTCACTCTCAAGCTCCTCTACCCTAAACCCTTAAACCCTACCCTTTATCTCTCTCTCCCACTTTCCCCCCTCTCTCTCAAGTCTCTCCCTCCTACCCCCCTCTCCCTCTCTCCCTCTTCTTAACCCTTAAAACCTAAACCCTTGTACACCCCTACCCTTTATCTCTCTCTCTCCCCTCTCTCTCTCTCAAGTCTCTCCCTCCTACCCCCTATCCCTCTCTCCCCTCTCTCTACCCTTAACCCTTAAACCTTAAACCCTTCTCTCCCTACCCTCTATCTCTCTCCCACTCCCCCTCTCTCTCTCTTGAAAGTCTCCCTCCTACCCACTCTCCCTCTCAAGCTCCCCTACCCTAACCCTTAAACCCTAGGACCCCTACCCTTTATCTCTCTCTCACTCCCCCCCTCTCTCTCAAGTCTCCCCTCTCCCTCTCTCCCCTCTACCCTTAACCCTTATACCCCATACCCTTTATCTCTCTTCCACTGCCCCATCTCTCTCTCTCTCTCAAGTATATCCCTCCTACACCCACTCTCCCTTTCTCTCCCACTCCCTCCATATCTCTCTCTAAATTCAATGATATGGGCCTTCCGTAAAATTTTCCAGCCATACTTGCAATTCTCTCTAGCTGAAAAAATCCATGCAGGCCCATTAAAAAAAACTTAAGAATATTTAAAGAATACCCATAAGCACAAAGCTAACAAATCTTCAACTTCATTGCTCAGGTGATTTAAAGCATCATAATAAAATAACCTTCTAGGTCTCTAAATCTTATACAATATATGATATGAAGAAATTTCATCATTGTGGGAAAATCACTACACTAAAAAGATTTCTACAGAAAATAAAATCTAGGAGGTTCGTAGGGTTGTAAATACATTAGAATCAGAATAGGAACAACTAAGAAAGGAGTGAATCATAATCCTTTTAACCACAGTTTACATTTTGAGAATACAAAAATTTGGAATATGCAGATCATCAAATTAGTTAGGTTGTGCAAACAGACATCATCTTTCAATCGAATATTCTGAATACGCAGTTGTTGCTCTTGAAGACAAACTTTTGCAATAACAATAAGTGCTCTGCAGTTGGTGCATATGGGATTTCTCATGGCTTCTTTAATTGCCATGTTCTCCAAGAAAAGCTTCTCATTATCCTACCTGAGGAGAGTATTTTCATGACACTCATGTTGAGCCTGAAAATCCAAGATTTGAAAAACCCTGATTAGAAAAAATTAATATATAGTTTTTAACTATATACTTTTAATATTATAATAATAATATATATAGTTTTTAATTATATAATTTTTATATTATAATAATAATATAATTATTAAAATATATTGCAATAATAAGTATATTATTTATTATAATTTAAGAAGAATATAATTTATATTAATATTAATATTAAATATTAATTTTTAATAGAGGGGGTTCGACCAAACATTTTTAGAATGTTCGAATGAACCTCATTCAAATCTATTTTTTTATTGTATGTCAAATGGGTTCGGTCGAACCCTTTATCGACCAAACATTAATTTTTTGTTCGATCGAACAGTGGTTCAATCGAACCCACTTATTTTCACCCACATCCTCTTAGGCACAAAAATTGCTCAGAATTTTTCTCTTTGAAGCTCAATTTGAGAATGAAATTGGAGGAGATCTTAGAAACCCAACTGGTATCAGGTTTCCCTCAAAACGAGCTATCCAATGAATATAATTTTAATATGTTTTGATTATATTATCTATTTTTTTTAAGTTTTATTAAATATAGGTTTTTCACCAAAAACAAAACTCTTTGTTCTGCACATGTGGAAAAATAGAAGATTATAAAAAAAAATATGAGTGCACTAGATATTGGAGTCCTTGATCCAACAAAAAAAATAAAAAATTGATACATACAGTAAAAGTTATGCGTTATATGGTCGCGTTATGTTTGAATTGTAATTGATTTGAATTTGAAACTTGATTAAAGAAAAAATTCAATAAAAAACTATCTAACCAAGTGGAAGCACTAGATATTAGAGTTACAAATCTAAATTCAAAAGAATTAGAATTTTATCTTTCAAGGAAAAAAGTTATGTGTTATACGGTGTGCATCACTTTTTAAAAATGTTTTTTTTGTTTTAAACCAATTTTTCATGGGAGATGGAAAAATAAGTGCATTCTGATTCCAAAAATTTTGAAAAAAATATTTTTAGAATCTACAGACAAAATGTGACAAGACTCTAGTTTACATCATCTTCAAATTTCTCACGGTTTAACCGCTATAGCTGCCCGAATGTGAAGATGTAGTTTAAAAAAATAAAATCAATGTCCAGTTTGGCCAAAAATTATAAACCACTATTGTTGGATCACCCTATTCAGCTTTGAAAATATTACGATAATTTTCTAGTTAAATATGGAAGGCTTGAGCAATATAACATGAAGTTGCAGACAAAGGTAGCATTATTGGAAGATAAGTTGCAAAGTTTGTAGCTTGTAAAGCCTAAGTAGACTAATGTTGACTCCCCCACCACTTCACAAGAAGCTCTACTTCTAGAATTTACTACTGAAGTAAGTTCCTCATGGGAAATTGTAACATACAACATGGGAAGTGTGCCCATTTCAATAGTAAAGCCTAGTACATATGAAAGGCCATAGGTTGAAGAAGATACTAGTAGGGAGGAGTTTCTTAAGCAACTAATTGAATATAAAGATAAATGTGATAATCATGATAGGGAGATTTTCAATAAAAACATGGAGATTGCCATTGTAGTATTGGAACATTTGAAGAATAGAGTGAATAAAATATTGAATAACATTCATTATAGCTATTCATCCATGGTGGCTTCTATTAGAAATTTTGGCAATGACAGGGAAAGAGCTATTCCACTAATGGAGATATGGATCCCTAGGATGAGGGAATTGAGATTGATGTCAATTAGATTTAGGCATGATCCCAACCTGCCTCAAAATTTTAAACCCACTATTACTCTTATAAGTAAGATTGAAGGTACATAGGAAATATTGAATCACTGGAGAATAAATAAAAGGGTTAGTGGCATCCTTTCATGAATCACATTATGGTCTCCTTCCATCCATTTTAAGGGATAATGATAGCATAAAATCCCTATAGGAGTGGAAAGATGAAACCAATAAATTTATATTAGATCAGGCAATTTTAATTTATCAAAAACATGATATGGACACATTGAAGATAAATATGGATATGTTGGCTCATGCAGAGATTGTGTTGTTGGAATTCAACAAGGAGGCTAACCAAATTGTCACCAAGTATGCACCTTATTAAGAAAGGGATGATGAAGTCATTAATTTCAATTGGCCCACTGAAGAGGAATTCCTAGCATGGAAAGGAAGATACTTGGAGGGAGTGGTGGACTAATATGAGATGGCAAGGTGGTGATTTAAAATTTTGAAGTCTATAACCATGATGAATAATGGATAAGTGGGAATTGCATTGCATAGCCTAGATTTAGTACAGATTAGGATTTTGATAAAGTATAGAAAATATAGTGCATTTTATTCAAGTTGAATTGATGACAAGGTTGTAGAAATGGACATATCCAAGTTGTCCTTTCCTTTTTTTTTCATGCTTTACATCTTTCACTTTGTGTCCATGGGCACAAATTTTTTAGGTAATTGCTTGAAGATACCTTTTTTGAAAATTAGACTAGATCTCCAATGACAAATGAAGACTATTGTTATTTTCACACATGTTTCCCACCTCTTGGGAGTGAAAAGTAACTAAAAATGGGAATCTTTGTTATAGTTGTCCAATAGGATATTGACATGTGTACTTTTTGGCCTAAGGCTTGTTTTGCTCCTTTATTACTATAAGAAGGAATTAAGGGCCAAAATGTAGGGGTTCATTCTTTTACAATCTACACTATGAATTGTAAAAGGAATATCAAGCATGTTTTAAAGTTTTGTCTTAAGTTCATAGTTTATTATTATGTATGTAATTGTGATAGCAATATAGAAAATACAATACAGAGTGATACCAATTTCATGGCCATTATCTCTCCTCTATATTGATTCTATGAGTTATGAATGAAAGTAATCAAGGATTATTTTGTTTGTCTCTATTGTTTCTCATTTGATGTTTAATTTTATTCCTGCTTCTTAGAACTCAATGAATTAATGTAAATGCTCAAATGAGATTGTTAACTCATAAGAATTAGGTTCTAGGATATTTGTAAGTAGTGGTGATCATGAATATGATAGGGGAATGTTGTAATGTAGTGTTTATTAAGATTGTACATTGCTATTGTTGAGTTTTTGTTTGGTTACATATGTTGATATTGACTGTGTGCTTGGGATAAGGCACTAGTTCGTACAAATTATTCATAACTCAGTTTCTGGGTTGATTCATTAGCTAATCACTTTTATTTTAGAAACTTTCAAATGAATACCATTGTAAATTTTTTGTGATTTACATATTCTCATACTCCAAGTGTAGTATATCAATAAATGAGCTACCAACTTATTTGATGTACTACATTGTTGAGTAAATTTATGAGAATTATTTGTTATTGGCAATGTCTTCAAGTAGTAGTCATATAAATTCTTGAGTATACATTGTGGGATCACCCTTCCCAGTTTAACAGAGCCCAAAGTGTAGGATTATAATTTTTGTAGCTCTTACTCATTCATAGGCCAATCCCTTTGAAGTACTATGTATTGGAAATGGCAAAGTCCATAGGTATTTTTGAAGACTAGTTTGGTTCTTAAAAAATAAAAAACAACCTAGAAACTTGTGAGATCTTGAATGGAGGCCTCAAATGTTGAATAACCTAAAATTTGGGCCTACTTGGACTCATTTTCCAATTTGAACGAATCAATCCCATATTAGGGTTTTTGCGCAAGAACAAGTTTCAAGAAAAAGGGTATTCAAAACTAAAAAAATCTCAAAATTGGCCTAAACTAGGACTCATTTCCCAATATAGTTAAATGAGCCTAGTTAGGGTTTTTTGTAATTTCAAAGTCTAAATCTAGTCTTCAATGTCTTCTCTTTTTGTTCCAGATCTGAAACTCTAATTTTAGGGTTGTAGGTGACCTTTTAGTGAAGATTACAACCTTACAAATGGAGAGATAACTCCAAAAAATTTCTCCAAGCTTGTAACCTAATATTTAACTTTCCTTCAAGTCTTCAAAGTACCTAGATACGCAATTACACAAAGAGAGTGAGAAAAAGTGTTGATAATTAGGGAATAGGGGTTTGCCTTGGTCAAACCCCTTGTAGGTAATTAAACAAAATGATGAGATAATGAAATGACGGCGTGAAAAATGAAACAAAGAACATGAATCATGGACAATGATACCTTGAAAAATGCTTTATAAATGATTTCTTGTAAATTTACAACTCAACATGAAATGGCCATGAAGGATGTAGATCTTGATCTTGATAATAGGAGTAGAACAATGTTTCATCTTTGATCATTAATGTTAGATCACAACACTAGCTCAATGAAATTATTGATGCTTGATATGCTTAAAATGATGATGGATCTTGAATTGCTACAACAATTGATGAAGAATTCTACCCTTGAATTCCTTACAAATGATCTTTAATGCTCTCTAGATGATCTTGTGAAGTCTTGGAATGCTTAACTCTTGAATGCTTGACTTGATATCATGAATGAATAATGAAATAATGATTTGAAAGCTCATTTATATATGAAATCCATCTATTTGTTGGCATATGTGTTTGATCAGGTCAACTTTGGCTACTCGTGTTGTCATTGATGGAAATTGGAGTTTATAGTTTGATCCACAGTGTCAGTTGCGTTTATACTGATAAAGAATCTAACTCTCTATATTCTACTGATAGAGAAAGTAAGGAACAAGACATCCAGTTGGTATGCTGATCTGAATACTTCATCATATCACTATTTGGAAGTCTGGACCTCTGAGGAAGTTTTCTTAGCTCATACACTATTCTACTGAAGAAGTTTTGTGGTGTTGCATTGATCATAGATCAGGTTAAGAGGTTCAGTGGCATGTTTTATGCTCTAATTTTCATTATGGCTGACATGCTTGATGTGGTGGATCACAGATGTATGTGGAATAATTATTTTAGTTATTTCTTATCTTCAAGACCATGGTGTGGGTCACTTCTATAAGTATAGTTGACTTATGAAGGTACGCTTCATTTCTAATTACAGATTTAAGGCCGGCATGGCCGATATAATCAAAGGATATTATATTTTTTTAAAAGGCCAACATGTATTGAATTTTAGGGTTAGTAGATATATAAAGAAGATCAAAATAATTTTAAGGTGTGATGGACAGTGTGTGTGTGTGTGGTGTGAAGAGAGATGTATATGTGTGCGAAAAAAGATAGAGCAATTAATTGATTGAATATTAGTTATACTACAGAAGGGTGTTCAGTAGGAGAATAGAGCAGAGCAGAATAGAATTGGGCAGAAGGTTGAAAGTCAAATTGTGTGCCTCAATGGAGCTAAATCTAGGAATTTGTAGATGCTATATTCTTAGTTCAAATTTTGTTGCTATCTATATTATAATTGTATGGTAGTGAGCCTCTTTTTGAGCAATGAGCTCTAGGAAGTGGGCCTAAATGCAAGTGCATTCCCCTCTTTTATTTTACTTTTAATAGAGTAAAATTCGTGGATTAATCTCCACCATGGTTTTTCCCCTAACAGGGTTTCCACATAAAAATATTTAGTGTTATGGTGATTATTGATATGACTGCTTGTTTTTCATTTTTTATGTGCTACTAATGTTATATAAAGTTCTATTATTATTGTTAATGGTTTTTAGATCTATTTTGAAAATCAAAATTATTGAACACTGATTCACCCCTCCTCTCTTAGTGTTCCTTGCATCCAAAAATTGGTATTAGACTAGGTTCCTCTTTTGAAGCTTAGCATCTTGAGGTGAATCTTTAATTACAATGGATGTTGGTGGTCTTCAACAATAATTGATGGTGGAACTTGATGATCTTGATCAATCTAAGGTAGAGGTCATGGAAGTTAATATTTTTTTTGAAAATGCTGAAAAATTAATTCAATCACTGAAAGACAAGATAAATCACTCAAGGGAAAATAGAGAGGAACTATGTGATCAAATGAAGCAAAAGGAAAACAAAGGTCTGTATGATTTCCATTTGAATCAAACTCTAAAAGAGAATACAGGAGAATGTGAGAAGCTAGCCAAGGACAATGAAACTCTAAGACTTGAAATGGAATATGTGGTAATAATTTTTACTAAAGAGATTGAGAAAAGAAAGAAGAATGGGGAGAATATGGTCCAGTCCTTGAGAGAAAAGTCTTTATCTAGCTAGAGATTGAATTGCAGTAATCTAGAAATAATGAAAGAGAGCTTGAGAGATAGATAGTCATTCTTGGAAATGATCTTGCTACTGCAAATGAATTCAAGGAGAAGTTTAGGATAAGTTCTACCAAGCTTGAAGAAATAACCAAAATTCATAAGGATATAAATGATAAGTGAGGTCTTGGCTATGAGAAGGGAGAATGCTTCAGATTTGAATAGAAGAATCTCGAAAAAGAAGAACAAAGGAAGAAGACATCCGGTAAGGCAACCTAATGCTAAAAAATTTAATGGATATTGATTTTCTTGTAATAAATTTGGACATATGTCTTCTCATTGTAGAAGAAAGATAAACCCTAGTAAGCTATCATTTTCTGGTCAATGTTTCAAATGCAAAAAGTTTGGTCATAAGGATTTAGAATGCGGGAGTATGGCTGTCAATGCTAGTAACATTATATGTTATAGTTGTGGAAGATTTGGACATGTTGCTAATCAATGCAGAATAGGAGGAAATCAGTGGAATGGATGGTACGGGAAGAAAGGTCTGGTATGTTTCAATTGTAACAATCTTGGTCACATTGCAAAGTTCTGTTGGAATAGAAACATGAGTAAAAGAGGTCTGGTGTATCAAGGAAGAAATTCACAGAAAGATAATAAAGGAAAAGAAAAAGCATCGATGGAAGAGATAAGAGACCAGATGAAGAAGGCATGGGTGAAGAAAAGTGAAATGGATGAAGGAAATAAAGTTGTACCAGAAGATCCCTCAAGTAGCTCCTTTGGCAATTGATATCAGGCCAATGGCCTAGGGGAAGTTTTTCATGAAAATTCATTGGCCCCTATGTATTGTTGGCATCGAATCTTTGGATATCATTAGTCACTGTGTTATCCATTGATGAAAGTATTTGCAATGATATGATGAACTAGTAAAAATGGTATAAGTCCAAAGTTGAATTATTCACTTGTTGTCTGAGTTTGGAGTGTAACCAAAACTTCTAGGGAAACACATTTATTGCAGCAAAAAATAAAGTTATAAAAGGGAATTTTGAACCCTATTTCGGAACCAAGCATTGAAGGAGAATAGTTTGAGAGTATTTTTCTACAAAATTTCAAGGATGAAAGGTCATTCTAGTGGCAAATCTCTAGGTATTCCTATTAATCATTGATTTTACATCTATTTTTTATTCCACACAACTTTGGTTGGAATGAAACATGAAACAAATCAAAGGTACCATAAACCTAGATAATTATAATATATAGAAGATTAGGGATGAAAGGAATTTTTTGTCAGTCACTGATTTTAGAAGGCTTGAAGGATCAAAGCACAAGAATTTGGATTTATGGAACAACTATCCTTATTTCATCAATGTAGAAGTGATTCAATTTTTCCTAAACAAATTAGATGGTGATATTCTCAATATGGATAAACCATATCAAATTACCAAGGATGTAATTAAAAATTTAACTGGCTTATGCAATGTTCGTGATGTACCAAAGAAAAATTTGATTCACAATGTGGAGGTCAAAGCCCTAACCAGAATAAGGGGAGGTCAGAGGGCTCTAATAATTTGAACAATTAAAGATCCTTTGAAAAGGTTTGTGGCTTATGGAATCTCATACAAAATTTATTTTAGGAATCAAGAAGGATCAACCTCGATAGGTGTTGCATATATCACCCACAAAATGATAATTGAAAATGAGGACTTTGATATGTGTAGTTTGTTGAAGGAGAAATTGTTGGAGAATGTTCAATTAATGAAGGATATTGTCAACTAATTCAAGTTTGGTACTCTAGCAATATGTATTATGATGTATTTTCTAAAATGTTTTCCATTGAAGGACAATGTCGTATGGAGAGAGAATATGCTGATTTGTAAGAAAATATTCAATCATTACAAATTTTTTGAAAAGTGTGAACAAGTATATGAAATTTTCATTAGAAAGGTATTAGAAAGGTTTGGAGAAGGTGATGTCCCTCTTTCGGAATAATAACTAAATTTGGATCATCTTCCAAAAAAGGAGAGAAAAAGTAGAAGAGAGAAAGAGATACAACTGGTGTCACTCCTCCAGCACCCAAGTTTGCAAAGTCTGAAGGAAAAGGGAAAATTCAAGTGGTTGTGGATGTAAAAGATGAAGTTTTTTAATAATGTATTCGAAAAGATCAACTGAAACTAGATGAACCATAAATAATAATTGTTGAAGATAGTGATGAGGAAAGTGCTCTATTTAAGACAAATATTTTGCAAATCATTTAGGGCGAGGATGGTATGTAAAAGATATCTAGTACATGGCTGAATGGTCCATCTTATGAGTAGGATTTAATTGAGAATTCTCTAGAAAGGTACTTAATTGATAACAATATTGAGTTGGAAAGTCTATAAAATTTTCTCCCGAAAGAACTAGTTAAATGTGTTAGGATATCTATGGAGTCTATGCCCCTGGAAAGGAAGGAAGAAGAAATGATTTCTCATTTAAAAGTGCAATTTAGATTGTCCCTTTCCAAATTGAAGAAGAAAATGAGTGAACTGAGACAGTGCATTGATTCAACAAATAAAGTCTTTAATTATTGTCTCAGGTGGCCATAAGTGGTAGGAAAGTACAAGGATAAGCTTGAAGATATTGAAAGTGAGCTTCTTAAGACTGGAAAAAATTACAGTATGCTCTTGGATAAGAATGGAGATGTGAAGAAGAAAGTTTATGATTTACAGATTGAGCATGTAAAAGTTCATACTACTAAGAATTCTCTCATTAATGCTTTCTAGAAAGTCAAAGATATAACTGAAGGGAGATTAGAACAAATGATTGAGACTCTTAAATTAGGAGAGGAACTAGAAGAAACAATCACTATTCCTGAGTCTCTTGTGAAAATAATCAATAGAACTTTAGAGAACAATAGTTTGATCATAGCCATTGGGATTGCAGTGGATTCTTGGATGAAATTCCTTCTAGAATTGAAAGCTAAGTGTAAAATAATTTTCTGAATTTTCATAGTAGTTGTCAAATTTTGATGAATTTTTGCATCAGTATTTGGGGAGAAAATGGAGTAAGAGATAGTGTAGTAAAATATTTTAAAGGAAAGGATAAGGAAGAGAAGTGTAGAGTGGATGTAGTAGAGATTTTTCATTGATGTCAAAGGGGGAGAGAATGAGGTGAAAAATTTCCTGACATCCAAAGGGGGAGTAGTAGTTTTGGCTTTGATATGTTTTGGTTTTGGCACTTAGTAAATTTTTCACTAAGTGTTGCCATCAATGCCAAAGGGGGAGATTTTGGCATATGGATTTGATGAGGTCTACTTTGGCTACTTTTGTTGTCATTGATGGAAACTAGAGTCTACAGTTTGTTCTATAGTATTAGTTGTGATTATACTGGCAGAGAATCTAAGTCTCTATATTCTACTAGTAGAGAAAGAAAGGAATAGGACATTAGGTTGGTATGCTGATCTGACTACTTCACCGGATCACTATTTTGAAGTGTGGATCTTTGAGGAATTTTTCTTAGCTCGTATGCTATTCTACTAAGAAGTTTTGTGGTGTTGCATTGATCATAGTTCAAGTTCAAAGGTTTGGTGGCATGCTTTATGCTCTAATTTTCATTAAGGCCAACATGATTGATGTGGTGGATTGCAGATGTATGTGGAATAATTATTTTAGTTATTTCTTATGTCTAAGACCATGGTGTGGGTCCCTTCTATAAGTCTAGTTGACTTATGAAGGTATGCTTCATTTCTAATTAAATATTTAAGGTTGACATGGATGATATAAGAAAAGGATATTATATTTTGTTGAAAGGCTGACATGTATTGAATTTTTGGGTTAGCAGATATATAAAGAAGATCAAAATAATTTTAAGGTGTGATAGATAGTGTGTGTGTGCATGGTGTGAAGAGAGATGTATATGTGTGCAAAAAAAGGTAGAGCATTTAATTGATCGAATATTAGTTGTACTACATAACGGTTTTCAGTAGGAGAATAAAGCATAGTAGAACAAAATTGGGTAGAAGGTTTAAAATTAGATTGTGTACCTTAGTGGAGCTGAATCTAGGAATTTTTAGATGCTATACTCTCAGTTCAATTTTTTTTGTTATCTATATTATAATTGTATGGTAGTGAGCCTCTTTTTGAGCAGTGAGCTCTAGGCAGTGTGCCTAATTGAAAGTGCATTCCCCTCTTTTATTTTAATTTTAATAGAGTAAACTTTGTGGATTAATCTCCATCGTGGTTTTTCCCCTAACAAGGTTTCCATATAAAAATATTTGGTGTTATGGTGATTATTGATGTGATTGCATGTTTTTCATCTATTATGTGCTGCTAATGTTAAATATAAAGTTCTATTATTGTTGTTGATGGTTTTTAGATCTATTTTGAAAATCAAAATTATTGAACACTGATTCACCCCCCTCTTAGTATTCCTTGCATCCAACACTAATATCCTGTGTATTAGATCCCAAAGGCCTACATACATAAAATTTGAACTTAAAACCCAATTTTTCTCGCTCAAAACCTTGAAAATAGGCAAAATGGGACTCATTCACCCAAAGTGGTGAATAGGTCGCACAAGGCTTATTTCAATTGCTAAAGTGTTGGGGAGTGCATAAATTAAGCTTTTTTGTTGATCTTATCAGGTTATTGATTGAAATATGCCTTGGGATGCAAAATATAGGGTCTTAGGGGCCTATTAATGATGATAGAGAGGTCATAAATGCAATAGCACTCTAAATACAATGTGAAAGTGTAAATAGATACAATTTACAATGCTAGATTAAGACAAAAATAGGTCTATTTAGCTAAAAAGGGCCTTAAACCCAATGTGAATGTGTAGAACACATTACAACACTAGATTAGGTTAGCTTAATTTACAAGCTTCCTAAATTTAATGTGAAAGTATCAATAAATACACTTTACAACATTAAATTAGGGAAAATTTAGGTTTATGCAGCTTAAAAAGGACCCAAGACCTAATGCGGATGTGTAAAACTCCTTACAACACTAGATCAAGACAATATCAAATCTAATTCATCATTAACTATTCCCAAATTAAGCAAGGAAGAGGGGGAATCTTTTTCATCATTAAATCTAGCCCTCACTTTAGTGAGGATGAACTTGCTTCAAACTCATACTAAAACAGGCATTCAAGAGGGGCCCAATATATCAATGCAGATGACTAAGGATGACAAAGATTGAAGGAGGTGGCCAAGCTCCCACAATACAAGATCCTATGTAAAAATGACATAAGCATAAAGGGATGCACACATAGTGTATGATATGCAACATCAAGATAAACAAAGATCTAATGTCAATAACTAAAAGAAAGAAAAACAAAAACAAGTAACAAAATAAATTAGGTGGATCAAGCTTTGACCAATTTTCCAACATAATGTGGATCAGATCTAGGTTGTTTATCTAAAAATGCACACTCACTCTAAGGCAATGAAACTTCAAGTTGTCCACTAGGTGAGTAATCCAAGAAGGTTAGACACATATAGATGATATGCACTCACACATACATGAGTGGCTAAGGGAAAGTCATGCCTTAGATCCGATTCATATCAAACCATACCAAAGTTATTGGTGCAGGAGCACCTAGGCTGACCTCCACCTTGTTTGTTAACAATTTTGGCTTGTACCTAATCTTAACCAAATCAGGGTGTTAGTATGTTTGATTTGGACCTTATAAGGTCTTGGTTGAGTGTGGTGAGTTAATCATTAGGATTAATGTCATCTTAGTTTGCATTGTTGTTAAATTTTGGCTTTAATTAGCTTGGGACAACTTATATTGGAATGTAGGTGTTAAATGTGTTCTAAACACATGGTCATTGTTAAAAAGATGCCAAAGGACAGTTAAGGAGTTGATGGTTCAGAGTAAGGAGATTGAGGTCCTAAACTTTAGGATCATAACATAGTGATAAGTTACAAAAGGTTGGTGTAAAAGTTGCATGACCACAGTTGTGGAGTTGCATGTAACTTGTCATTGGGAATCCCTTGAAATCAGGGTAAATGCTCGATCAACTTCCTTTGAATGTGGAAAATGCATCAAAATAGGTGTGTGGCTTGTAGAGAGTAGTTAGTTATCATTGTAACAAGTTTTTTTGGTGTGAGAGAATAGAAGGAAGCTTGGCAGAATTTTGTGTTTACTAAAATTCCTGTGTGTTTTGCAAAACAGAGATAACAAAGCATTGTATTCACAGATTTAGCACTGTATTTTGTATTCATAGAATAGCTTAGAGTCACTTTCATCTTACATTCAGGTTTCTTATAGTAGTTTATTGCTTTGAATCTTTAAAGTAGATTGTAGAGGGTTTATTTTCTTTGTTTTGAGCAGTAAATCTTTCCATGGCTCCCTCATAAACCCTGATCATGGGAGCCTCCTGAGATTGGTGGAATATGGAATGGGAGCTAGTCACTTGTAAATACTTAGCTTTAGGAATCATGTGGAATGAAGCTAGCATTTTGAAAACCAAACCCTAGGCGAGCTCTTGTTACCCGGTTAGGAGTTTGGTAGAGAAAAATTGAGAACTTAGGCAGGGGAAAGGTACCACTGTACAGTATTTGTACGGCTTCAAGTGGGGTAAGATAGGATCCTCACATGCCATAAAGATTGAAGCATCAATCAATCCATTGGCAGTAGCTTTGAAGGAGGAAACAGTGAAACCCTAGAAGATAGGTAAATTAGCCCTCCAATCCAAGATTAGGAATCATCTGTATGGTACTGACAAAGGCTTGAAAACCTATGAAAGAATTAAAAGCTTGAAAAGGGTGTCAGGAAATGTGATTTGTTTGCTAGGTAATGTGGAGAATCTGGGCAGAAAAAGCCAAAGAGTGATTGGTAAGGGCTAGTAGAAACTAGGCCTCTTCAAAGCAAAATTTTGAAATCGGGTAAAGTGAGAGTTAAAGAACCTCCAAGATGAATTCAAATGAAGTTGAAATGCAAGGAGACAGTTTCTTTGACTCCCCTACAAATAGTTATAACAAGTTGAAGAATTTGGCACTTAGATCTTTCTAAGTCCAAGGAAGAGTAAGCAGTTACAAAGAAGGTGTTGGTTTTCCTAAGCTAAGCACAAGTGGAAAACTCATAGAGAAGAGTTGGAGCAGGGCTTGGTTGGTCTTCCAAGCTCAAAAAGAACCATTGGAGTCAGGTTCTAGGAAGGAGATAGTGGAAAGGTCTCTAAAAGGTTGTGCAAGAAAGCTTAGGTATCACCATACACCAATTATACCTCTCGATAACTTTGATAAGGTACCATGCAAAAATGAACTTCAAGCTTCATTAGGCAAGCAAAGCTTCATATGCTTGGAACTCATGAACAAATAAGATGGCTCTATAGATATGCAAGTTGTGTTATAAAATATGGCCATATCATACAATGAAAGATGAGTGTCAATGTATTCCCTCACTTTAAAGTAGTTGCTAACATCATTACTGTGAACAATTGCTTTAAAGTAGAAGACATGAGAGGCTATTTGGAAAGTCACATGCCAATTCATATGTTCCCAAATGAAATTATGTAATGGATAAGTATGTCATATGTGAGCCAACTTAAGGCATGCCATACACATCCCAAGATTTCTCTTATATGTACATGAAAGGTGATCAACTAGCCAGAAGAGACAACAATGTAATTGACATATGTGGACAAGGCTTAGAACTAGTGCTGGGGCTCCTAGTCAAATTATGCAATTTTGGTCTAATGTTGAGTTTTTGTGTTTTAGAGTCTAATTGTGATGTAATAAGGTCTATTTAGACCATGTATTTTTTTTTCATGTCATATGGGGTCAGTTGTAGTTAAGTTTTCAAGATTTGCTAACTTTTGTAAAATGTTGCAAAAAGTTGCTATGTAACTCTGTAATTTTTGTCTTTATTGGGAGATGAATGGTCAAGTGATTTAAAATTTTGTTGGAACCATTGGGTAATGTTGGTTTATGTTTAAATATTCCTTATAAACTTCAATGCATTCTTTTGGAACACATTTTAGTGCACAAGCAATAATACAACTTCATTTTTCTATGTGTTTTCAATAAAATATGTTGCTATAGAAAGTTTGTGTGGCCTATATGAATTGATAATGATGTGAATATATTTGGGATTGATGTAGGAAGGTGTTAATCATCATTTTGTTTTGGTTTGAGGTGTTTTCATAAAGTTTGAAGATATTTGTGAGCAAATTATTGGAAACAGGTTAGAAACCCTAATTTTAAGGGTTTGTAAGCAAAACATGGAATAAGAGACCATTCTCTATAAATCGGTGGAATGAATTTAGTTAGGATTGTTTTCAATTTGATAATGATTGTGTATTCAAGGGATGGACTTAGGGCCCTATTTGTGCAATCCCTAGCCTAATATCTCCAAGTATTAGGCTAGATTTGATAGGTTGAAGTAGGGTTTGTAAATAGGTGAAGTGGAGATCATTCTTGTTGATAAAAAAATTAGTTTTAGACCTCATATGACTTTTTGAATGTCCTGGAGTAGATTTTGGAAGTTTGGTGTTTGAAAATCATAGATTTGGTTTGTAAAAGTGACCTAATTTGGCCTAATTGCTATGTAGAAGTCATTTTTTGAGGGTGTTGTTACAAAACAACCCTATCTCCAAATTGGATATGTCAAAGAAGGACTTAAAGAGTATCTAGAATGATAGTTCTTTTGTGGGTTTGAAATTTCTTTTGAAAAATATGAAGAAAATTCACTGTTTGATGTGCTAGAAGGGAATATAAAGAAATTGTGTGTTAGGGACCAAGTTAGAGTTTCCAATGTTGAAAGATTATTCAAAACTAATTGAAATGTGATTATTAAGAGACATCCATCCCTACTATACACCAAATTGGTATCAGAGCATAGGTTTTGATCTTTTCAAGGTAAGAGGTTGAAGTTAGAAGAGGTAAAAGTTGTAATTTGAAAGGACAAGATGCCTCCTAAAGGTAGTGCAGTCATTGCTAGAGAAATAAGGATGATGAAGGGGTCTCAAAAATTTTTTTTAGCTAGACTTGCATCATTGGAAACAAACCAAAGAAGAGGTAAGGCCACTAAAGAGGAGAGTGATCGAGAGTAAGAGGAAGAGGAAGAGGGTGATAATGAAAACCCTCATAGAGGAGTCTAAGGTGATGATGAGTTGGACCCTGATGAAAGAAGGATGGTGAAGATGCTGAATGATATTAGAGGAGAGACTACTAAAGTGAAAATGGAGCTACCCATGTATATTGGGGAAATGGATGTAGTGTAGAAGTGTTGGACTAGATTGATGCACTGGACAACTACATTGAGTACAAGGAGGTAGCAGAACAAAAAAAGTTAAAGTTTGCAAAAACTAAGTTGAAAGGACTTGCCCTAACTTGGTGGAACTATGTATAGGAGGAGAGAGTGAAAAAGTGAAAAGAGAAATTAAATTCATGGGATAGGATGGTGTCTAAGGTTAAGACTCAATTCTTTCCTAGTGAACATGTAATTCAAACATCCAAGAAGTTGCAAAACTTAAAGAAAAAGGAAATGGATGTCATGGCCTATACAGAGGAATTTCAAAAATTGAGTTTTAGAGCATGTCATGTTAAAGATGAAGTTGAGAAGATAGAAAGATATATGAATGGAATAAGGTTCAACATTCAAGATGAATTGAGTCTTGCCACCCCTAGAACGGTGGAAGAGTGCTTTCAATTGGCTATTAGGGAAGAAGAGAAATTGAAAAGAAGGCAAGAAAAAAAAAGTAGATTCAAAGGAAAGAACTTCAAGGGCAGAGATCCTTTCGTGGAAGTGGACAAACAAAAAAATCACAAGGTAAGTCAAGTGGCAATCAAGATCAAAGTTTGGAGTCAATAGGTGGTTTCAAAGGTAGAAGACCTAATGTTAGAGGTATATTTGGAGGGTAAGGTAGAGGTTCAAACACCTTTTTAGGCAGATGTTATCAATGTAACCAATTTGGTCATGAAGCATGGAAGTTCCTAGAGAAACAACCTTCAACATCCCATGGTGGTGAAAGGAGAACACTGTTGGTGTAAGAGGAAGATTGTAAGAGTGTTAACTCTCCTTCTTAGCATGCTACTCCATAGGTTGGAGAAGATCTAATGATGAGAAGAACACTACTCAAGGTTCCTATGGTGAAGGATTCTCCTCAAAGAAAGTCATTGTTTAGGACAACTTGCAAATCACAAGGCAAGGTATGTAAGGTTATTGTAGGGTATCTGCATGATCATGAAAGGCCAAAAAGTGGTGATATGATGGGTATGTGTAGGGTATGTGGCTGATGAATTTTTTTACCCAAAATTGATGAAATGAAAAGGGTTTTTAAAGGAGATTCTTAGCTTTCCACCAATATAAATTATGTTTTACTTTGAATTTAATAAATAATATTATTCATTTTCTAAACTAAATTCTTGATTGATAGGTTGATTGAAAAAATTATATAGCTTTCAAATGGTATCACATTTTTTGAATCCAAAACATGCATCACATTCTATGCTTTGCATACTATAGGATTAAAAAAATGAACTTCATGAAATTTTAACCAAGTTAAGGTGGTCAGACATACAAATTTTTATATTTTTTAAAGTTCTAAGGGTATGTGTAGGATCATGATGGTCAAAAAAGTGGCGATATGATGGGTATGTGTAGGGTATGTTGTTGATGACTTTTTTTTTAGCCATAATTGATGAAACAAAAAGGGTTTTTAAAGGAGATTCTTAGTTTTCCACCAATATAAATTATTTTTTACTTTTAATTTGATAAATAATTATTATTCATTTTCTATTTGAATTACCACTAAAGTTCTAATTGATAGGCTGATTGAAAAACATCTATAGCTTTCAAATGATATCACATTTTTTGAATCCAAAACATGTGTCACATTCTATGGTTCACATACTATAGGATTAAAAAAAATAAAAATTGAATTTCATGAAGTTTTGACCAAGTTAAGGTGGTTAGACATAGAAGTTTTTTATATTTTTTAAAAGTTGTAATAAAAAATTCATAATTAATAATTTACTTGGAAAAAAAATTACAAAAAATAATGCATCACATTGGGACATGAGTCCTCTACTTATATCTAAAATATTATAAAAAATATCATCATTTTATTATGGTTAGGGTGGTTAGACATACACCTACTTATTTTTTACCTAAAATTTAAGTACTACTGCATTGAAATTTAAAAATTTCACCAAATAGATTTTCTTTGTTTTTAAATAAACCTAGTAGTTTAGAAACTACATTCAATTTGCTACATGTTCTATTCTTACATATTTTTGAAATAATATAGATAACTTATTCAAATTTTTATGTCAAGTTTTCTAACTCGATTTTCTAATTTTTTCGCCACTTAAGGGCTTGTTTTTTACATGATGATCTTGCACATACCCATAATAAAAGAATCACAATTAATTATTTACTTGGAAAAAAAATTCAAAAAAATATGTATCACATCGGGACATAAGTCCTCTACTTATATCTAAAATCCTATAAAAAAATATTATCATTTTATTGTGGTTAGTGTGGTTAGACAAACACCTACTTATTTTTTCCTTGAAATTTAAGTGGTATTTGCATTGAAATTTCAAATTTTCACCAAATAGATTTTTAAAAAAGAAAAAAGCTAGTAGTTTAGAAACTATATCCAATTTGCTACATATTCTATTCTTACATATTTTTGAAATAATATAGATAACTTATTCAAATTTTTATGTCAAGTTGCCTAACTCTAATTTTTCTAATTTTTTCTCCACTTAAGGGCCTATTTTTTTCATGATGATCCTACACATACCCTATAGATTCCCGCTCAACTGATAATTTAGTTTCTTTGGAGATGGTTGAAAAACTAAAGATGAAAAGGATTCCACACCCACCCCACACCTTATAAGGTTTCTTGGTTGAATAAGGGTCAACAAGTCTTGGTCAATGAACAAACATGGGTTGAGTTTAACATTGGGGGATATAAAGACATGATATTGAGTGACATTGTCCCAATGAATGTTTGTCACTTGTTGCTAGGAAGACCCTCGCAGTATGAGAAAAAAGAAAAATATGATAAGTAGAAAAACACATGTGATTAGAAAAGATGGTGTGTCCTTTACCCTCACTCCTTTACAAGATGACAATGTAGATACACAAGTTTAGTCAAGTGTCATGTTGGTTGGGGAGAAATAATTCTTGAAAACCATAGAAGAGGAAGGTTGTTAGGGGTATGCAATCATAATCAGACCCAAATCTATTTTGACAACAATAAACATGTGAAATGTGCCCAAGGAAGTACAAAATTTGTTGAACAAGTATCAAGACATAGTTGTTGATGAGCTCCCTAGTTCTTTGCCACCTATAAGGGATGTGAGCCACCACATATACTTTATACTAGGTGAAAACTTACCCAGTAAGGTTGTATACAAAATAACTCCTCAAAAAAATGAAGAAATAATGAAGCAAATACGAGAATTTCTAGATAAGGGTCTCATAAGGGAAATTTTAAGTCCATGTGTTGTTCCTATAGTGTTGGCACCTAAAAAAGGTGGAGACTTGAGAATGTGCATTGATTCAAGGGCAATCAAAAAAATCACTATAAGATAAGGCTTTCTAATACCTAGAATGGAGGATTTGATGGATTGTTTAGGAGGAGCTTGTTATTTTTTAAAAAATGACCTTAAAAGTGGCTACCATCTGATTAGGATAAGAGAAGGCAGTAAGTGGAAATTTTTCTTTAAAACCAATGAGGGGATGTATGAATGGATGGTAATGCCATTTGGATTTTCAAATACACCAAGCACATTTATGAGACTAATGAATGAAGTTTTGAAGCCATTTATAGGAAAATTTGTTGTTGTGTACTTGGATGACATTCTTATGTTTAGGAAGACTAAAGAAGAATACTTGCAACATTTAGATATGGTGTTGAAAAGGCTAAAAGAAGAAAATTTAATGATTAATTTTAAAAAGTGTGAATTCATGAAAGAGGAACCGGTCTATCTTGGTTTTGTGATCTCTAAAGGCACTTCGAAGATGGACCCCAACAAGGTAGAAGCCATTTTGAACTAGCCTACTCGAAAATCAATTAGTGAGGTAAGAAGCTTCCATAGTCTTGCTAGTTTCTATAGAAAATTTGCAAGGAATTTAAATCATGTTTGCTCACCCATCATTGATACCATAAAAGAAGATAAAAGGAAGAGGTTTATGTGGTTTTATGAGGTAGAAAGAAGTTTTCAAATTCTGAAACAAAAGATAGCTCAACAACCCATCTTAGCATTGCTTAACTTCAATAAGGTGTTCACAATAGAATATGATGCAAGTGGGTATGTAATTGGTGCAGTCTTGAGTCAAGAGGGTAGACTTGTAGCATTTTTTAGTGGGAAAATTAATGAGGTCAAGAAAAAGAACTCTTCTTATGATTTGGAATTGTATGCAATGGTTCAAGCATTGAAAAAGTGGAGACACTATCTCCTTCCAAAGGAATTTGCTTTTTTACTAAAAATCATGCTTTGAGTTTCTTGAATAGCTAGGACAAGTTGAGCCACATACATGTGAAATGGGTGGAGTGCCTACAAAGCTATACTTTTGACATAAAGCACAAAAAAGGATAGTCAAACAAGGTGGCAAATGCTTTCAGTGGAACATCAATGTTAGTGTAAGAAATTCAACTTCAACGTGTGGGAAAAGATACCTTGGAAGGTATGTATGAATGAGATGAGGACTTTAAAGAGGTATATGTTGTGTGTGATCAGTTTAAGGGTTCTTTTCATGATGAATACTTTGATTTTCTACTACAAGATGGATTATTGTTCAAGGGTGCTCAATTGTGTATTCCAAAGTGTTCCATGAGAGCTAACTTGATAAAAGAGAAATATTGTGGCAACTTAGGAGGTCATTTTGGGGTGGATAAAACATTGGAACAGGCAAGAAGATTTTCCTATTGGCCAAATATGCAAGTGGATGTCAAAAAAATTGTGGAAAGTTGTGTAATTTTCCAAAGAGACAAGGGTTCTAGTTCAAATGCAAGTCTTTACTAGCCCTTGCCCATACCTAATAGACCATGGGAGTCTCTCAGTATGGATTTTGTGTTAGGTTTTCCAAAAAATTAGAGGGGTTGTAACAATGTGTTTGTTGTTGTTGATAGATTTACTAAAATGGCTCATTTTATTCCATGCAAGTGCACAAGTGATGCTTCTTATATTGTAGGGTTATTTTTCAAAGAGATAGCTAGAATTCATGGTATACCATTAACAATTGTGTCTAATAAAGACAACAAGTTTGTAGGTCACTTTTGGAGGACCCTTTGGAGGAAGCTTGGAACAAACTTGACCTTTAGTACTGCCTATCACCCAAAAATATATGGGGAGACTGAACTAGTTAATAGGTCACTTGGAAATCTGCTTTAGTGCCTCACAAAGGAACATGGCCAACAATGGGACTTGGTTCTTTCACAAACTAAATATGCCTATAATAACTCTATCAATAGAAGCATTGGGAGATTTCCATTTGAGCTGGTGTATGGATTAAAACCTAGAGGTTTTTTGAGGTCAAGGATTTGAGTGGAATAGAGAAGAGGAGTGTTGAGGGATAAGAATTTGTAGAGGCCATGAGGGAAATACACCAACATATTAGAGGAAACCTTCAAAAAAGTGTTGAAAATACAAGACACATGCAGATTTGAAGAGAAGAGATGTTAAATTAAAGGTGGGAGATTTATTACTTGCACATTTGAGGAGGGAAATGTTTCCAAAAGGAAAGTACACAAAGTTATAGATGAAGAAAATTGGGCCATGTAGGGTGGTCTAAAAATTTGCAACCAATGTCTATGAGATAGAACTCCCTCCTAGAGTTGCTACCTCTCCAATGTTTAATGTTTTTGACCTTTATCCTTTCAAAGGATCTATGTTTGCAAGTGAAGAAATAGGTAAATATGAGGTTCAAGATGAATATTGGGTCAAAGACCTACCGCCAAGTTAGCCTTTGAAGCTTGAAAGTATTTTGGACACAAAGGATGTGAAGAGAACAAGGAACAAAGTGTATAATGAATATCTTCTGAAATGGCAAGGTATCCCTCATGAAGATGCAACATGGATGAAAGAGGAGGCTATTACAAGGCATGGAACAAAAGTTCAAGAGCTGATCTTAGGTGGATCCTAAGATTCTTTTCTCCCCAAGTGTATGGTGCAAGGGCACCTAGTCAAATTGTGCAATTTTGGTCTAATGTTGAGTTTTTGTGCTGTTGAGTCTAATTGTGATGTAATAAGGTCTATTCAGACCATGGAAAATGTTTTCATGTCATATGGGGTTAGTTGTAGTTAAGTTGTCAAGTTTTGTTAAGGTTTGTAAAATGTTGGAAAAAGTTGCTTTGTAACTTTGCAATTTTTGTCTTGTTTGGGAGATGAATGGCTAGGTGATTCAAAATTTGGTTGGAGCAGCTGGCTTGTGTTGTTTTATGTTTAAATATTTCTTAAAAACTTTGAGGAATTATTCTGGAACAAATTTTGGTGCATAAGCAATAATACAACTTCATTTTTCAGTGTGTTTTTAATAAAATCTGCTGCTACAGAAAGTTTGTACAACCACTACGACCTAGTAATTATGTGAATCTATTTGAGATTGATGTAGGAAGGTTTTAAGCATGATTTAGTTTTTATTTGAGGTTTTTTCATAAATTTTCAAGATTTTTGTGAGAAAATTACTAGAAATGGGTTAAAAACCCCGATTTTGAGGTTTTGTAAGCAAAACATGGAATAAGAGACCATTCCATTGGTGGAATTCTCTATAAATCAGTGGAATGGATTTAGTTAGGGTTTTTTCAATTTGATAATTATTGTATTTATAGGGGATGGAGTTATGGCCCTGGCCCTATTTGTGCAATCCCTAGCCTAATATATCCAAGTATTAGGCTAGGTTTGATAGGTTAAAGTAGGGTTTTGTAAATAGGTGAAGTGGAGATCATTGTTGTTGATGAAAATTATAATTTTAGACCTCATATGACTTGTTGAAAGTCCCATAATATAGTTTGGAAGTTTCGTGTTTGAAAATCATAGACTTGCTTTGTAAAAGTGACCTAATTTGGCTTAATTGCAACAAAGCAATCATTTTTGGAGGGTGTTTTTAAAAATAACCCTATCTCCAAATTGGATATGTCAAAGAAGGCCTTAAAGGGTATTTGGAATGACAACTCTTTTGTGGCTTTGAAATATCTTTTGAAAAATATGAATAAAATTCACTTTTTGATGTGCTACAAGGGAATATAACGAAATTGTGAGTTAGGCACCAAGTTGGGGTTTTAAAGGATAAAAGATTGTTCAAAATTGATTGAATTTTTATTAGTAAGAGACCTCCTCCCTTGATCTACATCACTAACTAACTGCTTTCCCCCACTTAGTATAGGGAAAGGATGAGCCAAAATGAAAAGATGGACTAGGTGCTTCATCACAAGGAAGAGCACCACAGTCCTTAAGATATTGAATTTTGTTACTCAAGACCTTAGAATCGTTAGTAGAATGAACATGAAATTTTTTGTATGTATAAAATAAATGTTTGTAGTAAAATTTCTTTTGTGTTCTTGGAGGAAGGGATATCAAATGATCTTGGAGGAGTCTCGATAAGATAACCTCTTGATCAATGGTAGAAGATGTTCCTTCATTTTGCGACGAAGATATCTCTTGCTTACTTCAATATGTCTTCCCTATGCAAGACTCTTTAGATTGTGAGATTTTGTTCTCTCCTTGAAAGGAGGATGTAAAATCTAACAAATTCAAATCATTAGTGTTTTGCAAGATGGCATTGACATCAAGTGAAGATTTCTTTGTTTGTTTCATTTCATTCAAATGATAACAATCAAGACCACTAGTGTCTATCAATTTAGGATGCACTAATGTTAAACTCGGCTTAGAAGAATCTTTTGTAATAGTGTTTCTTTTAAGTGAAGGCTTGTTCAAAGGGTTGATTTCTACCAAAGTATAATATACAAGACCATGAGTCTTTTCTTGTGTGTGAGACTCTATAGGCATACAAATACCTTGTTCATTAGCACCACATCCTTTTCCATTATAATTGAGTTGTTTAATCATTCAATAACAATTTACATAAATATTCTTCATCTCTTTTGGATTCGGTGTTTGTTGGTAGTTAGTTTGGTCAAAATTTGTTGTGTATGTTGTCTTTTCTTCTAAAGTGGTTGAGGTGGATGATTTCCAAAGATTTTTTGAGTGTTGTGTTGACATTACCATTTTTTCTTTTTCCTTTATAGAGTCTTTGTTTACAATCTTGTATTCTCCCATGAATGTTGGTGTGAAATCTAAGGAACCCCAATCATCTTCTAATAGCTTCATGACTTCTTCAATGTGTTTTTCTTTGTCTTTTCATTGCAAGAGTTCTACTTGTATAGTTGGTGTTAATTTTTTCAAAGGATTTTCCTTATTTTTATCATTATTCAAACAAATTTTTGGGTCATGGTTAACTTCAAGTGTGTACACTTTGTTGTTGTAAATATACTTCATTTTACAATGAAGAGTACAAGGCACCTCATTCATTGTATAAATCCATGGTCTACCTAAAAGTAGATTATATGAAGTATTGTGAAGCATAACATGGATTGGTGTTTCTAATGTGGCCTTTCTAGCTATAATAGGAAAAGTGATCACAATAAATGGTTGTTTTCTTACATTTTAAAATCCTTTAATAGATAAGGATTCAGGTTGAATTTTTTATTTGTCCACACCAAACCCATCCAAAAGGTTTACACTACACACATTAAGGGTGAAGCCATTATCAACAAGGGTTCACTTTATACCTCTTGTATTGTAGTGAATGATTACCATGAAATCATCATTTTTTTTTTTGCACTTCCAGAGGAGGGAGCTCACTTTCATGGAAAACAATGTCAACATTTATTCATTGAATCATGGCTACTATGTCATTTGATTGCACATTTGAAGGGATAAGAACTTGTTGTAAATAATTTTGAATAATGTTATGATAATGAGAGGATGCTTGAATAAGATCCCATAATGATATCTTAGTAGGAGTATTCTTTAGTTGTCTAACAAGATTTTACTCCTTTCCACTTTGTGGAGATTAACGAGGACCCGATAAGATGGGGTTAGGAAATGGGATGGATGTTGGATGTGTTTGTCTTGGTTTCAAATTATTTCTAGTGTTATATGTATTGCTATGATATTATAACTTAGTTGATGCAAAACATTATTCTTAGGTGGGTAAAGGATAAGTTCAGGTTTGTTTTAAGTTTGTTGTTTGTGTGATGGTGGGCAAAGAATTAGAGGATTCTTAGGATGTCCCATGACATATGTAGGAGGTAAAATAGTCAAGGGGGACCTAATGGACACTTGTGCATTCATAACCTTGGAGGTATTGGTTTCATGTATTTCTAATAAAGGAATCTAGTATCATATTTTTACAATAATCCAAGGAAGTCACATCACTATTGTTGTCATTTTCTTGCACCATGATATCCTCTCTAGGAGGAGAGTTGTTAGGAGAACTATATATTAAAATTTCTTGACATTCAAAGATTGGTTCTTCCCAATTGAGTTCCTCATGTTGGCACTCTCAAATTTTTGCAACGAGGTGATTTCATCAGTTTAAATTGGTTCAAAATAGTTGTTTATTGCTGAAAGTTTGAGTAAGCAACTTTGACAGTGAATAACTTTTTCCTCATGATTGATTTCTCTAATCCGTCTTTTGCATTGTATTCTCAAGAGGAATGTCTAAAAGTCTGCAAGTTTTTATAGCTTTAGGAGATTGTTTGCCCAATTTTCAAGAGCAATTCCAAAGCTTATTTGGCCAGTTTTTCCTATTTCCCCAAAGTGCCTGAAAGCAGTTTTGATGAGAACCCACTTCAAATTTCAATTCCAAAAGCATTCAAAGGCTAGGTGTCTGATTAATTTAGGGCTATATTTGTTTGAAAATGATTTTTTTTTTAGTTAGGCCACATAGGCCCGACATGCTTTGCCTAGTTATAAGTGTTGCATTGTAGCCTATCTGAGGACACTTTGGTTATGAAAGTTATAGGGTAAAACATATGAGATATTACAATTGATATTGTTCTCCTTTCATATTTTATTGACACTATTTGTAAAAGAGGTGACGAGGGCTTTTGGTGAAGAAAATATTGGGAAACCATTTCAAGATAAAGCAATGAGAATAGGAATTGGTAATGTCCCACTTGGGAGGAATTAATTTTGGCTTTCATTCTTTAAAGAACCTGTGTTGTCATCTTGAATAATGAATTGGAGTTTAAAGCCAAAGAATTCCTTGATGAATGAAGATGGGTAAGCCATCAGATAAATTCTTTCAATGATTTTGATCTTTAGACTATAAAAGGTGTTTGAAATAGAACATAACCATAATCCAAGAGGGATATGATGAAAATTCCTAGGATATTTCAAGCAAATCCAAAGAAGGCATGCATCCACCTAAACACAGAGGATAGGGAAAATTCTGTTTGAACTCAATGCTAACACAGGACACTGAATAAAATGCCTCTTTCAATGACATCTCATGGGAATATTATGGTTGATGCTTATGCTCAAATGGAGTTGATAAGTATTTAAGACTTTCAAGAAAATATAGGAGGCACCATATCTACCACACACAACATTATGGATCGGTTGAAAAGACTATGGACTAGAGATGACCATGCTTAGAGGAGATTAGTGGAAGCAAGCTGCACCAAGGAGACATAACACACCAAATACAAAATGAATATGTTGAAGAGGGGGTCAGAAACTCTCTAGCATAAGTAAGGGCATGGCTTACTAAAGAAATGTAGAGGCACTATGAATGGAGCAATGCATTAAGATTAGAAGGAGAATGCACTAGCAACAAACGAGTATCCAAATGATTCTATTGAAATGATTTTAGAAACTCTTCAAGCAAATGTAAGGTACACGCATCAGTAAAGAGGCTCGATGGAGAGGACAGTAAAGAAACTACATGGCACGTAGCAAGAGAAGGAGTGGCAGAATGTTTATAAAATGTATTTATTGAAAACGCCTCAGAGAAACTCTCAAGTAAATGTGTATGGTAGAGGAAATGAATCTAAAAGAGGGCATCGCTGTTGGATTAAAGAGAGGGCACTAGAGGATAAAGGATGCACATTTGAAAGGTTAATAAAAAAATTTGTGAATGTAACCACAAGGAATGCCAATATGCAATGTATGCACAATGCAAATGTGCTGGCAGGACTTGGGTAAGTGTTAAGCAAATACAATTGATAGAGGATGTCCACCCAGCCCAAGCATAGACAAAGTGTATGCCTTTTTCATAGCTCTCAGCCAATGTGATGACATGGAATTCTAAAAGCAACATATGGTACGTAGCATCCACATGGAATGTTTTACTGTTAAAGACTTCAGGAATTCCCAAAACATGCATAATGGAGGAAGTCTTGAATGCAATGAGTAAAATGAAGGAGGCCGATACATCATATTCAAGTTAATGTTATCATCTAAAGGGGAAACGCCATCACCCCCCACCAATAGATGCACTTGGAGAGCAGGGTACACCCACCCACCAAAGAAGAGAAAAAAAAATAATACAAAGGTGTTCTCATGCAACGTCATAGTCACTGTAGGAAGAAAAGAAGCTCGAGCTACTGGGAGAAGAAGACCACACATTGAAGGAAATTCTAGTGAGCAATAAGAAGATAAATTTGATAGAATGGTCTTAGTAATTTTTAGGCAAATGTTAGTGGCACTGAAGGAGGTCAATGGAGGAAATGGCCAGACATGGAGATCATGAAGCATGAGAATAGGGCTCACACCACACAAAGAGGAAAAGCTTTGATATAAAGCAGCCTGCGCCCTGAGGAAAAGATTTTACAGACTTTCAAACAAATGAGATAAAGAAGCATAGAGTGCCTCCATGGAGTGCCAACACTGTACTACTGGTAAAGAGAATATCTGTTGAAAGTATGGGAAGCATTCAAGCAAATAAAAAGTGTGCCATGATGAAGGCGGTCTTAGAAATGATTGAGCAAATGCATGGAGGAAATGAAAACAGAAAAGCATTAAAGAATGGTGCCAATATTGCAGTGCATACACAATGAACATGCTGAAAATCCTTAACAAGCTTTTAAGCAAATGAAAGTATTTGATCATAGGCACAGAGCTCGAGTCACTCATAAAGGAGAAGAAAATGTAATGAGGGTGGAAAAATGTCCTTTTTGGAGTATGTGAAAGGAATACAAAGGAGCTCAAGGTAGGGTAAGATATGTTTGTAAAAAATAATCAGAAGAACAACCAAGGCGCAACCAACATGCTTCTGAAGAGCAGGACATACAAAATAAATATTGAGTCTAGCAATCACCACACTGGCATGAAATAAATAGAAGGCACTTTATCTACGCCATTTAAAGGGGTACGCATACCCATCCAAGCAAAGGAGAACAACACAGAATATGGGCGTCCACCGAATGCTACAGGGGTGCCCTTTTAAGCAGAGTATGAATAAATAGAAATGTTGAAAGGCTTTGAAAATTTTAATGAAATGCAGCTTATGGATGAAATGCGCGCAGGGGATGCACCAAGCAACTAAAATGGGCCAATCCTAGTATAGAAACCCTCTAGCACATATCTCTATTGCAGGAAATATACTTAGTAGAGGTGGCTGCCATGAGTAGAAAAAATTGCAGAGCTCAAGCATCGAAAACAGAAAAGTTAGGGCAAAAAAGGGCAAACCAAGATGCAGGAGGGAGATCAACGATGGAGAAAGGAGGAGCATAACCCAGCCACATCCTGGCCACACCCTGCCATATCGCGATCTAAACCTGCATGTCCTTTAATCATCATGAAATGGTGAGATTTTTCCATGTGGCATGGGCCCAGGTCAAGTCTTGTGGGTGAAACATTAGGAGAATGTGTCGATGATTTCAATTCTGAATGAAATATTTTAAAGGCAAAAGCATTGCCCGTGAGATTCTAATGTGGTGGGCCCAATGAATTTTTTTGGTGGTCGATAAATTTTTTCATCAATTTTCATAAAGGTAAAATATGTTAGATGGCTGGAGACATTAAGAGATGAGTAAATAATTTGTTCTTAAAATGAAGATGGTGGCGCCTATGAAATTTGAGTTGCCTCTTAAATCTTTTGAAATATTTTCACTTTTTGTAAAATGAAATAACATAAGATGGAGCAAATATTTAAAGAGCACATGAATGGGTGAGAGGTAAATAAAAGATTAAAAATTAGAGATGTTATTGGGTAAAGATTTATTGTTGGTTAATAAAGTGAAGCTGATAATGGGGCATGGGTAAATTTTTATTTTTCCAGTTTATAAAGTGAATTGAATTTAACATTCACTTTGTGATTAAATCTCATGTGCTGGAGAATATTTCAGATGAAATAAATGACATGGCTAAAGTTTTTTTGACTTGATAAATATTTCATTTTGAAATATTTAAGTTTGGGTTTTTCAATGTGAAAAATATTTCCAACCGGGGAATAAATGTAAGATATTTGTTTGTTGGACAGTAAAGTGAAGACTAAAACACAAATATTAGAGTTAAATACTTTAATATATGAGAGCAAATATTGTGTGCTGCAAATATAGTAAGAAAAGAGCTAAAACATAATTTTTCACGGGCAGAGGCATTTTTTTTATGTAGTTGAGTGAATTTGGAGATTCTCCACATGGGAAAATTTTCTGTTGAAGAGCAATTAACAACAAAGGGCAGATAAAGAGGCAAATTCAGTTATAGAGAGATGAGAGAGGTTTTGAGCAGCTTGTTGATCAACAGTGGATTGAGTTTCCAGATGGCATCTATGGATCAGACTGATCTTAGGGCTACTTTTGTTTCTCTTTTATTCTTTCTTCTCTCATTGTAAAAAAAGGAGGCTGGGATTTCAATTTCTGAAAGCTCTCCAAGTTAGGCAGAAGCTCTCGGTAGAACTGTATAGCTGGGAGAAATGTAATTGAGTCAATAAATCTAAAAGTGTCTGTTATGAATTATGTTCTCATATTTATATTTAGCTAATAATTGTCTCCATTTCTGAGATGTATTACTCTTTTTGATTCAATAATAAGATTATCTGGGTCTTTTCAAGCACATTTGCTGCATTAGAGTGATATATGTTGTTTCCTTCTATTATGAGAATAATGTAATTTCTTTAATAAAAGCACAAGGTGCATTTATTATTGCCTTTTTTTATAGGATAGTGTAATTGCTTCAACATATGTGACAGGAATACTATGTTTCAGGTGAATTTATAAGAAGAGTTATCAGATAAAGCTTCAGTGATCTGGTTGTCATAATGTGATAACATTTGTAAGGATCTTCATAATAGTTTCAACACTATAGGATGAATGCTAGTTATATGACTCCATAGCCCATTTTATGGCACTGGTCAAGTATTATACTTCTGTTGTTTTCAGCTTGGTCCCCAATCTTCAAAATTAAAAATCATTTTAAATCCCTGTGTGTTATGGTGTTGTGGTTATCTCATGCTCCAAGTAGTTGATATTACTGATGAGCAACCAATTCATTTTAGTATTATCCTATTATGTTGAGTCATTAAATGAGATTATCTGTTGAGCAATATTCTGTTATGTATGTGTTTCAATTTGTTGATATTGCTAAAGGGATCACCCTCTGGGGTCTTGTAGAGCCCGAAGTGTAGGAGGTTATTTTAAAATCCTCATCAGTTGGTCCAGGTCCTCCGAGCTTCCCTTGATTGGAAATGGCAACTCCATAGGTAGATTAGGAGACAAGCCTGGTTATAGCATAAAAATAACCAACAAAATGGTGACTCTACTGGGGAATGCACTCAGAAGTCCTGTTGCAGATTGTCTTATCAAAAAATCATTCCAATCCTGAGCTATTGTTTGTAATTGGAGGTTGAAAATCAGTGTGACATATTATTTTCCCATCTGAGTCACCAGCAAAATGGCAACTCTACTAGGGGGAATTTGAGAAAATTCTCACTGAAGAATCCAGAAATAGAGTCATATTATTTGCATAGACTCATAATATTGTTTGCCATTTTGAATTTAGTTCAAATCTTGAAGGATCTCAAGCCTAGAGAGATAATTGTTGCAGTGAACCTGATTAATTTCAAGATTTGTGGTGCTTTGCTGGTGAAAGGCACTTAGAGATAAATTTACATGTGAAAGAACTTCCTGCTGTTGAAGTTCAGTCCTCTAGAAGAAGAGGTGGCGACTTTGTTAGAAGAACATGTTGAAAATTTAAAGAATACAGTTCCAGATCTACAATATTTCCAAAAAATTTGTAGTAGCTGCAATGTTTCCAGGTATTCTTCACATATTTGAACATCTTAGAGAAAAACTTTGGCTCCCTTATTTAGTGAAATTAAGCACTACAATCAAGGGAGGTTGAATATTGTGATTGAGTAGTTGTAGAGGGAATAATTTTCATTTGAAAAATGTATGGTTGTTTTAATTCTCCCTCTACAAGCTATAGTATCATGCCTAGGACACAACCTTGTCTTCATAGGAAGGTGTTTAGTAATGAAAGATACAACCCTTTAGATTTTGGTAAAATCCAAGGTTACCCACATTCTGTCCCAAGAGGAATTAATGAACATTTGCCTAAGTTTAGAGATGATTTTGAAGAATCAACATCAAGACATGTATAGTATTTCATTGATTTGATGGAAGATTGTCAGATTGAAGAAGATGTTATCATGAAATTTTTTGTAAGAACTTTAGAAGGTATGGCTGAAGGTTGGTTTACTTGCTTACCAATGCATTCCATACATTCATGGAATGAGCTTAGAACATGTTTCCTTGATACTTTTAAAGATGAGTCAGTAGTAAATGATGAATGCTTGTCTGAAGATAGAAGTCTGCATACTCAAGAAAAATTTGAAGAGGAAATTGCAAACAAGGTTGAGCTTGAATCATGTATTGATGCATTATGGGATATAGAAAGATTGGAGGATGAATCTATCTATGATTTTCATGATAGATTTATGAAATTTTTGCTTGCTATATCAGAATTAGAAAGACCTGATGAATCATTTTGCATTGATTTGTTCTATGAAAATTATAAGCTAGATCTGAGTACCATGCCAGTTCACTTGAGGCCCCCTAACCTTGGATGTTTATATCAATGGATTTCAATAATTGAGGAAATGATAGATAAATGTGGAAGTTATCTCTTAACTCAATTATGTGATGGTACCTTTTCAAGATTTAGTCCAATGGATGCAAATGGTATAGTAGAAGACAAGAATGATAGTGCACTATGCATTAATAAGGATGTCATTATTGAACAACCTACAAAAGAAATATGTCCAGAAAAATATTGCAGCCATGATGGTCATGAAGAGATAAATGAAACATGTGAAGTGTCTTCCATTTGCTTTGAAAATACAGAAATAGAAAGCAGATTTTCTATAGCAAATGAAGGCTGCAATGATGCAAATGATATTGAGAGTGTTTTCTCCTCTATGAACTTTGAATACACAACTGAAGATTATGATGATTATGATGTTTTAAGATTTCCTGATGAGAAAAATGGTGTTGTAGATGGGAGTTTGCAACCAGATGAAGAGCATTCTTTTGTGGGTGATCAAGAGGATTTCAAATCTATTTGTAGCCCTAGTAATTCTGATTCATTTCAAAAGCAGGAAGTGGAATTGATCCTCTTGAATGAAAAGTATTCTAATGAAGATGATGACAATGTTTCTGAAGGCTCACAAGAACAAAAAGATGATGGATATGCATTGAACATCTTGTTTGAAGAAGACATGTGTAATCCGCAGTACTGCAGTACACTTGGTTATACCAATCTTTTGAGTGTATGCAGCATTGATGAGAGCGTTCATGATGAGAAAAGGGTGCCTACAAATTTGAAGAATGCTATTGAGAACGTCAGTGTATCAGCTGCAAAGGACAGAGTATGCAAGGATTGTCAGTTAGAGAAGTCATGTGTGAGAAGTTGTCATGAAGAAACAAATGAGGATTTTCACTTTGATAGTGAGGAATGCAGCTTTGCTGATTGTTGCAGCAGTGTGAACAAAGAGAAGGATATGCATGTAGGAGATGTATTGAATGAATCAGTACAAGCAGTTGATAATGATGAATAAGGAATCCTTGTTTTACTTGATGTTTTACCTTCTTCTATTCCTCTTATTGCCTTTGAAGCCATTACTGAATGTTTGCATGAGGAAACTATTGATAGTTTTTAGTTTGATAGAGAAGATGTTTATGTCTACCCTCAAGAGGATGTAAATGTTAAACTCAATGAAGACACCTAGCTCAATGTTCAGATTGAAAATGGCATGGGTTGTTGTTATGACAGCTCGGTGCTAAGTAAGGATGGGCAAGTGGATGGTCTTTTCTCTATGGTAGATTGTGACCATATTCCTGACAATGTTGTTAACAATTCAATTTCCTATGATTGGGGAGACCTTGTTTATGATCAGCCTATTGAGTTTTCAGACTTTGATGATGATGATCTTCATGGTGTAAGGTATGATGCAAGTGAATCTGATTCTCTTTCAAATTATGAACCGGCTGATCATGATGATGATAATGTGCATGAAGACAAGTAGTTACTTGATTGCAATGATGCAATGTATGATGATTGTGAAAGTGAGCATGCTGATGCAAACTCAGAGATATGTTTTGATGAGTTTGAAGCAGCAAATGATTATGAGGATTGTGCATTTAGTGAGCTAAGTTTTGAAAAATTTGATGCAGATTTAAACAAGTCTTTGTTTGTTGACTTGAATGAGCCTAGCCATGAGTCTTTTCATATGGATGTAGAGGTTGATTTCGATGAGAAATCAGATTATGATTCTGAACCAGAATTGCTTGTTGAGGAAGCTTGTGATATTGAAAAGGTTGATACCCTATGTTCAAAAGATGACAATATGACAACAAATGATGATGAGTTAGAAATCTCTGATGACTCTCAATACCAGCATGATGAAGGGCAAGTACAAAGTGTGCTAATGCATGAGTGTATCTCTTTGAATACACTTGAAAATAGTTTGCATGATGAGCCTACTTTTCTGGCAAGTTCTTGTGATGGTTTACATTTTGATATGCAAACTAATGATCAAAATGAGCTTAATAGTACCAGCCATGTAGTAGATTGTGAGTGCTATTTTTGTCAGCTGGAAGCAGTTTTCATAAAATGTGGCAATGTGTAGAACATTAGAGCAAGTTGTTTGCAGCTTAAGAATGATGTAAATGATGAATGTGATAAATTTTTGCCACGTAATAATCGACATTTTGAAAGTGTCCCTGAATTTCAAATTTATGAGGATTATGAACATGTTGATGATGTTGTATATGATGGCCTATTGAGAGGTACCAACATGTTCAATCAGGTGGATGGTTGTGATCAGACTGTGCTTTCATATGGTCTTGATCCCCATTTTCCCATGTTGCCACTTGCTGCAAAATCAGAGAATGAAGAAGGTGGAAATGATGAAACCTATTTGATTTGGTTGCCAATTCATGACAAAGCTAAACAGAAAGCAAGTTCTCACTTGCACAAAGGCAGCCTAATCCTTGTGTTTGCAGATGTGCAGTTATACATGTTGTGGTTTGACAGAGGCAAGCATGAGTTGAGGGAGATCAGCATTTTCTATAGATTGGTGTTTGACAGAGGTAAATGATGACTCCCCTTTTTTCATTTGGTGGCTTGGGGTCACCAGATGAAGTTGAAAAAAGAAGGTTGAATAAAGGTGTAGTTTGAGGACACCTAATGACTTAGCTTTTGGTCTACTTTCCCAGAGATCTGGAATCTTGATATGCCCATAGGGGGCATACATCCCTAGTCGAAGCCATTATTGGCACTCTCAAATTTTGCAAATTTGAGATGCCCTTATCAAAATTTTGCCTTTGCACTTTCTGAAGTGCACTTGAACTTGCTGAATGACCTACTTTGAGGGGTCATAATTTGATGTCCGTTGATTTCCAAGAAAAATCCCTTTTCTGACACATTCATGTGTCCTATGTGAACCCGCATGTTAGTTTTCAGCTTCTGACAGTGAGTTTTGATTAGGTTTCGAAAAGTGAAGCTGGAGGGTTTTGTCACTATTCAGCTGTTCGCAAGCGTTCAGTTTTGCAAAGTAGCCTCCTGTTTGAGCTTGGATTCTGCAACCAATTGATCGTCATGCCAAAAAGAATGTTGTTCTGCATTCTCTATACCAAGATGAGCTCGCATGCCAGTTTTTAGAGCTTCACGACTTGATTTGCTATGCAATTTCTTCAATTTTGCACAGAAACCTTTCTGAGAGGTCAACTTTGACTGTCAATATCTTTTGATGGGTGATGTTTCAGCCTAATCTCTTCTGTACACATGCTCAATGTACCAAAGTGTTTTACTGTCTCCAATGGAAGCTTGCTAGGAGTTGATTTGATATTTTTGCAACGAGGTGATTTCATCAGTTTAAATTGGTTCAAAATAGTTGTTTATTGCTGAAAGTTTGAGTAAGCAACTTTGACAGTGAATAAATTTTTCCTCGTGATTGATTTCTCTAATCCGTCTTTTGCATTGTATTCTTAGGAGGAATGTCTACAAGTCTACAAGTTTTTACAGCTTCAGGAGGTCATTTTCCCAATTTTCAAGAGAAATTCCAGAGCTTATTTGGCCAGTTTTTCCTGTTTCCCCAAAGTGCCTGAAAGCAGTTTTGATGAGAACCCACTTCAAATTTCCATTCTAGAAGCACTCAGAGGCTGTGTCTGATTAATTCAAGGGTAAAGTTGTTTGAAAACATTTTTTTTTTTAGTCAGGCCACATAGGCCCGACATGCTTTGCCTAGTTATAAGTGTTGCATTGTAGCCTGTTCGAGGACACTCTGGTTATGAAAGTTACAGGGTAAAACATATGAGATATTACAATTGATATTGTTCTCCTTTCATATTTTATTGACACTGTTCGTAAAAGAGGTGATGAGGGCTTTTGGTGAAACAAATATTGGGAAACCATTTCAAGATAAAGCAATGAGAATAGGAATTGGTAATGTCCCACTTGGGAGGAATTAATTTTGGCTTTCATTCTTTAAAGAACTTGTGTTGTCATCTTGAATAATGAATTGGATTTTAAAGCCAAAGAATTCCTTGATGAATGAAGATGGGTAAGCCATCAGATAAATTCTTTCAATGATTTTGATCTTTGGACTATAAAAGGTGTTTGAAATAGAACATAACCATAATCCAAGAGGGATATCATGAAAAATCCTACGAACTTTCAAGAAAATCCAAAGGAGGCATGCATCCACCTAAACATAGAGGATAGGGAAAATTTTGTTTGAACTCAACGCCAACACAGGACACTGGATAAAATGCCTCTTTCAATGAGGTCTCATGGGAATATTATGGTCGATGCTTGTGCTCAAATGGAGTTGATAAGTTTTTAAGACTTTCAAGCAAATATAGGATGCACCATATCTACCATGCACAACATTATGGATTGGTTGAAAAGACTATGGACTAGAGATGACCACGCTTAGATGAGATTAGTGCAAGCAAGCTGCGCCAAGGAGACATAACGCACCAAATACAAAATGAATATGTTGAAGAGGGGGTCAGAAACTCTCTAGCATAAGTAAGAGTGTGGCTTACTAAAGAAATGTAGAGGCATTATGAATGGAGCAATGCATTAAGATTAGAAGGAGAATGCGCCAACAACAAACGGGTATCTAAATGATTCTATTGAAATGATTTTAGAAACTCTTCAAGCAAATGCAAGGTACATGCATCAGTAAAGAGGCTCGATGGAGAGGAAAGTAAAGAAACTACATGGCACGTAGCAAGAGGAGTGGCAGAATGTTTATAAAATGTATTTATTGAAAACGCCTCAAAGAAACTCTCAAGTAAATGTGTATGGTAGAGGAAATGAATCTAAAAGAGGGCATCGTTGTTGGATTAAAGAGAGGGCACTGGAGGATAAAGGATGTGCATTTGAAAGGTTAATAAAACAATTTGTGAATGTAACCACAAGGAATGCCAATACGCAACGTATGCACAATGTAGATGTGCTAGCAGGACTTGGGTAAGTGTTAAGCAAATACAACTGACAGATGATGTCTACCCAGCCCAAGCATAGACAAAGTGTATGCCTTTTTCACAGCTCTCAGCCAATGTGATGACATGGAATTCTAAAAGCAACATATGGTGTGCAACATCCACATGGAATGTTTTACTGTTAAAGACTTTAGGAATTCCCAAAAGAGGCAGAATGGAAGAAGTCTTGAATGCAATGAGTAAAATGAAGGAGGCCGATACATCATATTCAAGTTAATGTTATCATCTAAAGGGGAAACGCCATCACCCCCCACCAGTAGATGCACTTGGAGAGCAGGGTACACCCACCCACCAAAGTAGAGAAAAACAAAAATAAAACAAAGGTGGTCTCATGCAACATCATAGTCACTGCAGGAAGCAAAGAAGCTCGAGCCGCTGGGAGGAGAAGACCATGCATTGAAGGAAATTCTAGTGAGCAACAAGAAGATAAATTTGATAGAATGGTCTTAGTAACTTTCAGGCAAATGTTAATGGCACTGAAGGAGGTCGATGGAGGAAATTGCCACGCATGGAGATCACGAAGCATGAGAACAGGGCTCACACCACACAAAGAAGAAAAGCTTTGATATAAAGCAACCCGTGCCCTAAGTTAAAGATTTTAAAGACTTTCAAACAAATGAGATAAAGAAGCATAGAGTGCCTCCATGGAGTGCCAACACTGTAGCTACTAGTAAAGAGAATATCCGTTGAAAGTCTGGGAAGCATTCAAGCAAATAAAAAGTGTGCCATGATGAAGGTGGTCTTAGAAACCATTAAGCAAATGCATGGAGGAAATGAAAATAGAAAAGCATTAAAGAATGGCCCCAATATTGCAGCACATACACAATGAACATGCTGAAAATCCTTAAGAAGCTTTTAAGCAAATGAAAGGATTCCATCATAGGCACAGAGCTCGAGTCGCTCATAAAGGAGAAGAAAATGTAATGAGGGTGGAGGAATGTCCTTTTCAGAGCATGCATAAGGAATACAAAGGAGCTCAAGGGAGGGTAAGATATGTTTGTAAAAAATAATCAGAAGAACAACCAAGGTGCAACCAGCATGCTTCTGAAGAGCAAGACATACAAAATAAATATTGGGTCTAGCAATCACCACGCTGGCATCAAATAAATAGAAGGCACTTTATCTACGCCATTGAAAGGGGTACGCATATCCATCCAAGAAAAGGAGAACTACACAGAATATGGGCGTCCACTGAATGCTACAGGGGTACCCTTTTAAATAGAGTATGAATAAATAGAAATGTTGAAAGGCTTTGAAAATTTTAATGAAATGCAGCTTATGGATGAAACGCGCGCAGGGGATGCACCAAGCAACTAAAATGGGCCAATCCCAGTATAGAAACCCTCTGAAACATATCTCTGTTGCAGGAAATATACTTAGCAGAGGTGGCCGCCATGAGTAGAAAACATTGTAGAGCTCGATCATCGGAAGCATAATTTAAGTTAGGGAAAAAATGGGAAAACCAAGATGTAGGAGGGAGATCAACAATGGAGAAAGGAGGAGCAAAACCAAGCCACATCCTGGCCACACCCTGCCATATCGCGATCTGAACCTGCACATCCTTTAATCATCATGAAATGGTGAGATTTCCCCATGTGGCGTGGGCTCAGGTCAAGTCTTGTGGGTGAAACATTAGGAGAATGTGTGGATGATTTCAATTCTAAATGAAATATTTTAAAGGCAAAAGCATTGCCTGTGAGATTCTAATGTGGTGGGCCCAATGAATTTTTTCGGTGCTCAATAAATTTTTTCATCAATTTTCATAAAGGTGAAATATGTTAGATGGCTGGAGACATTAAGAGATGAGTAAATAATTTGTTCTTAAAATGAAGATGGTGGCACCGGTGAAATTTGAGTTGCCCAATAAATCTCTTGAAATATTTTCACTTTTGTAAAGTGAAATAACATAAGATGGAGCAAATATTTAAAGATCACATGAATGGGTGAGAGTTAAATAAAAAATTAAAAATCATAGATGTTGTTGGGTAAAAGTTTATTGCTGGGAAATAAAGTGAGGCACAGGTAAATTTTTATTTTCCTAGGTTATAAAGTGAATTGAATTTAACATTCACTTTGTGATTAAATCTCATGTGTTGGAGAATATTTCAGATGAAATAAATGATATAGCTAAAGTGTTTTTGACTTGATAAATATTTCATTTTGAAATATTTAAGGCAGGGTTTTTCAATGTGAAAAATATTTCCAGTTGGGGAATAAATATAAGACATTTGTTTGCTGGACAATAAAGTGAAGACTAAAACCAAAATATTAGAGTTAAATACTTTAATATATGAGAGCAAATATTATGTGTTGCAAATAAAGTAAGAAAAGAGTTGAAATAGATTTTTTCACGAGTAGAGGCATTTTTTTTATGCAGTTGAGTGAATTTGGAGATTCTTCACATGGGAAAATTTTCTGTTAAAGAGCAACTAACAACAAAGGGCAGATAAAGAGGAAAATTCAGTTACAGAGAGATGAGAGAGGTTTTGAGTAGCTTGTTGATTAACACTGGATTGAGTTTCCAGATGTCATCTACAGATCAGACTGATCTTAGGGCTACTTTTGTTTCTCTTTTATTCTTTTCTTCTCTCATTGTAAAAAAGGAGGCTAGGATTCCAATTTCTGAAAGCTCTGCAATTCAAGCAAAAGCTCTGGGTAGAACTGTATAGCTGGGAGAAATGTAATTGAGTCATTAAATTTGAAAGTGTCTGTTATGAATTATGTTCTCATGTTTATATTTAGCTGATAATTGTCTCCATTTCTGAGATGAATTACTCTTTTTGATTCAATAATAAGATTATTTGGGTCTTTTCAAGCACATTTGTTGCATTAGAGTGATATATGTTGTTGCCTTCTATTCTGAGAATAATGTAATTGCTTTAATAAAAGCACAAGGTGCATTTATTATTGCCTTTTATTTATAGGATAGTGTAATTGCTTCAGCATATGTGACAGGAATACTATGTTTCAGGTGAATTTATAAGAAGAGTTATCAAATAAAGCTTCAGTGATCTGGTTGTCATAATGTGATAACATTTGTAAGGATCTTCATAACAGTTTCAACACTATAGGATGAATGCTGGTTAAATGACTCCATAGCCCATTTTATGGCACTGGTCAAGTATTATACTTCTGTTGTTTTCAGCTTGGTCCCCAATCTTCAAAATTAAAAATCATTTTAAATCCATGTGCTTTATGGTGTTGTGGTTATCTCATGCTCCAAGTAGTTGATATTACTGATGAACAGCCAATTCATTTCAATATTATCCTATTATGTTGAGTCATTAAATGAGATTATCTGTTGAGCAATATTCTGTTATGTATGTGTTTCAATTTGTTGATATTGCTAAAGGGATCACCCTCTGGGGTCTTGTACAGCCCGAAGTGTAGGAGGTTATTTTAAAATCCTCATCAGTTGGTCTAGGTCCTCTGAGCTGCCCTTGATTGGAAATGGCAACTCCATAGGTAAACTAGGAGACAAGCCTGTTTACAGCATAAAAAAACCAACACCTCACAAGTAGGGGAGTGATCAATGGTTTAATTATCTTTTTCAATGAGGGTTTCCCTAGGTGAAGAGGGACAACTAAGATTCTCATGACTTTCATCAATCAAACTATGTTCTTCACAACCAAGAGAGATATTCAGAGAAGGATAAGTATGATTTTCATGATCATTTATGATTTTATTCCTGTGTTCCATAATATCTTCCAAAATATGATAGGTAGGGGAAGGATCATAAAGAGGGTTGTTATAGACCTTAAAGATTTTATCATCTAACACCAACATATCCTCATCAATAGAAATCTCATCCTCTTTTAAATCATCCTCACAAGTAAAAGGAGAATGGAAGTTAGGTAAGGCGATGTTTAGAAATGTGTCTATGATATCATTCTCTTTTTTTATAATATCTTCCTATCTAGGAGAGTTTATAGCATAGGAGCTTTCAATAATGTCCTGATTCTCAATGAGTGCATCATCTAACACCAAAATGCCTTCATCATATGTAGGAGAGGTATTAGGAGAAGAGCAACTATGATCATCAGGATTGTTTATATTTTCATCTTCTTCTAATACTTCATTCCCACAAATAGGAGAGATACGAGGGGGTGTAGGTTTAAGGAAAGCATGTCATCATTTTCACTCTCTTGCACTAATATACTCTCATAACTAGGGAATTCATTGAATGAATGACTAACATGCTTATTGACTCAATTTTTTTTTACAAGCTTGGAAAAGACTGAAACTAACATTTTTCAATAATAATTTATGCAAAGTCAAAATACAATGCAAAGAGCTAGAATGAAATGCAATTTTTAGATTTCAAACAAGGTAATCTACTAATTACACTATGCAAAGATCTAAAAAATGAAATGTTGTAAATGCAAATTTAGAATTAAGCAGTGCATGGAATGAACCAGTTTAAACTAGTTTTAATGAAATGCATGTAACAAGAACTCAACTAACTAAAATAGATTAATAGTGGCAGAAAACATAAGTGCAAAAACAAGGTTTTTAATGTTGTAAAAGGTAGTTTCAAATTTGCACTAGGACTAATTCGCCCAGAGGGGTGAATTGGTTCTAGTGAGGTATTTTCTCAAAATTTTCAAACTTTTAAGTGATTTTTTATGCTATATAGTTTTTATGATGTGTAAATTAAATGCATATGTAGTTGTTAGATATTTTTAAATGATTTGAGATGCAAATATGTAACCTATATGCACTTTCACTAATGAAAAAATTTAGAAACCCTAGATGCCAATTAACTAATGCAAACCCTACTAGAAAGTCAATGCAACTAGATCTAGGATGATGATGGACTCCAAATCAGTAAAGAAGGTATTCTAAATGTAGGTTCACCAAAATAAAACAATAGAAATAGGTGTTCTACCTCTTCAGAGGTGGAACACGAACTAGGTGTTTGGAGACCTAGACCTATTTCTCTCAAGTTTCACTTAAGAAAACCCTAGAGTTCTCACCCCAAGAGTGGAATAAAGGAAAGATATCTACTAGAAGAGTATCCAAGGGTATTATTTAAGATTACAAGAGGGGTTCAACACCAAGTAAGAACTTGGAAAGACAAATGCAATGCAAGATGTAATGATTGAACTCAATGATGCAAGAAACTTCACTAAATGAACTATAAATGCAAATAAATTAAAACAACAATTTGGAAAAGTACAGAGGAGTACTTAAAAACTTGAGAGAGCTTGAGCAAAGACTTTAAATGCTAAATAACCTAGAATTTAGGACTACTAGGATTCATTCGCCAATTTAGGTGAATCAGTCCCAAATCAGGGTTTCTGCATAGGAATAGGTTTTTGGAAAAATGGTATCCAAAATTGCAAATATCTAAAAATTGACCTAAACTAGGAATCATTCACCAATCTAGGTGAATGAGTCTAGTTAGGGTTTTCAAGAATTTCAAAGTCTAAATCTAGTCTTCAATGTTTTCTCTTGATGTTCCACTTTGTCTTTGGATTTGAAACTCTGATTTTGGGGTTGTAGGTGACCTTTTAGTGAAGATTACAACCTTGGAAATGGGGAGACAACTCCAAAAAATTTCTCTAGGCTTGTAACCTAATCTTTAATGTTCCTTCAAGTCTTCAAAGCACCTAGATTTGTAATTACAAAGAGAGAGAGAGTGTTTATTGTTAGGGAATAGAGGTTTTCCTTGGTCAAATCCTTATAGGTAATTAAACCAAATGATGAGATAATGAAATGACGGCATGAAACATGAAGCAAAGAGCAAGAATCATGGACAATGATACCTTAAATGATTCTTTATAAATGATGTCTTGTAAATCCACAAATCAACATGAAATGACCATGAAGGATGTAGATCTTGATCTTGACAATAGGAGTAGAACAATGCTTGATCTTGGTGTTGGCCTTGTCATTGCACCAAAAGGTCAACTTGTCAATTCCTAATACAAGCATCAGTTAAGATCCATAGGAGGTAGTTAGACCTTGTCACAAACCCAAGTGTTGTGTTGCAAGGAAGACCGAGGGACACACCATCTTCTAAAAATCCCCCCAACAAAAGCAAGGGGTTTGAGCCTATGACTAGATTTTATACCAATTGTTGGACTTGTCCTTGCACCAAAAGGTCAATCTGTCAATGCCTGACAAAAGTGTTAGTTAAGATCCATAGGAGGTGGTTAGACCATGTTAGAAACCCAAGTGTTGTTCTGCAAGGAAGACCAAGGGACACACTATTTTGGAACACTTGGATCTCTAGTGCTACATCATAACACTAGCTCAATAAAATTCTTGATGATTGATATGCTTGACATGATGATGGATCTTGAATTGCTGCAATAATTGATGAATAATGCTACCATTGAACACCTTAAAAATGATCTTGAATGCTCTCTAGATGATCTTGTGAAGTCTTGGAATGCTTAACTCGTGAATACTTGATTTTCTATCATGAATGCACAATCAAATAATGATTTTAAAGCTCATTTATATAGGAAATCCATATAATATATTGTCTATTAGATCCCCAAGGTTGAAATACATAAATTTTGAACTTAAAACCCAAATTTTCTTGCTCAAAACCTTGAAAATAGGCCAAATGGGACTCATTTTCCAAGCTGGATGAATGGCTTCAACTTGGATGGGACTCATTCACCCAAAGTGGTGAATGGATCCCACAGGGCCTATGTTGATTGCTAAACGGTTGGGTAGTGTGTAAATTAAGTTTATTTGATGATGTTGTCATGTTTTTGATTGGAAAATGTCTAGGGATATATAATATAGTGTCTTTGTGACCTATTAATGATGATATAAAGGCCATAAATGCAATAGGGCTCAAAATGCAATGTGAAAGTGTAAATAGATATGCTTTACAACACTAAATTAAGACAAAATAGGTCTATTTAGCTGAAAAGGGCCCTAAATCCAATGTGAATGTGTAGAAAACATTACAACATTAGATTAGGTCCACTTAATTTACAAGCGTCCCAAATTTAATTTGAAGGTATCAATAAATACAGTTTACAACATTAAATTAGGGAAAAGTTAGGTTTATTTAGCTTAAAAAGGTCCCAAGACCTAAGGTGGATGTGTAAAAGTCATCACAACACTAGATCAAGGCAATATAAATTCCAATTCACCATTAATTATTCCCAAATTAAGCAAGGAAGAGGGAGACAATTTCTATCATTACAATCACAAAATACAAAAGATGCTAAATTTTATGAAGATAGCAATATATATTAGCAATACCTGGCATTTGTATATTAATCTAATAAAGAGTATTCCTTGATGATGGGAATTAATTTCACTACTTTAGAATTATATTTTTAAGTTATCATTGGTAGCACGCTTTACTTACAAAAGAGTCTTGTTACAATATATGGTAGTGGTATATACGATAATTTAATAATCCTATTCAAAATATGTGGTTATCCTTTGAACTTTATGACATCATACTCAGTCTCTTCAACCTATAATAACCTTATTAATTATTTTCCTCTCTCTTTCTCTAGCAAAATATACATCATCTTCCATGTAAATTGGTTTTCTAATACAATTTTAGACCACATTTTTAGTTTTGTAAAGTTCTTCAAAATATTTTTATTCCTTGATACTTCTCTATTATCCATTTTCCCTCCAATTAAAAGGTTACTATTGTTCTAATTTCTTTATCTCATGTCCAAGTAGATTACCAAAGAAATAGTAACAACATCCACTTCTTAAACTCAACCAAACTAGCATACCCTACACCTACATCTAAGAAAATGAAACTAATATCATATTCTCTTAAAGCTAATATTAAGAAAATTTGGTTCTTGAATATTAATTCATATATATCCAAGATCACTATGATTAGGAAAGATATATTCATTATATATAATCTAAGTCCATTACCTCTTTTAACACAACATAGTGCTTATATATACATATGCAAGTTAGGGTTCTTAAAAAATAACTTTTTCTATGTCCATGTGCTCAGATCAAGAACCATTCCTAAAGGAAAATGTAAAAGAAAGGATATTATTAATGATATATATTCAAATATAAGGTGATAATTTTATGGATTATATGGGGAAGATTTCCACATACCCAATATGGATGAATAACTATTTATGTGCATAAAAAACCCTTACAATATTTGTCTAAAAAGAACAATGTATAGAAAAACCATGCATAAGGATAGGAAGTGAAAAATGGTTGTTATATACAAAGGAAATGACGATTACATATTTAACTTGAAAGGTAATGAAAGATTAGAACATGAAAAGTGTATTACAAATAGGAGATCTAATGGTGTGGATTGATGAGGGATGATCTACCAATGGGAACCAACCTAACATGCTCATTGCATGCTTCCCTCTATTAAAAATATAAATCCGTGTTTTCAAAATAATTTAAAATCATTTATGAAATTTATTTACAACTCCCAAAGGATATTTAAAGGTTTTTTGTTAATTTTAAGGTTTGAGGGTACATATGAAAGGATTAACCTAAAATATGTTCCACTTGACCTATATAATTATAGTAAGAATAAATCAAATTAATTTTTTGATAAAAAAGGATAAAGGAATAATTTAAGACATTTCATTTGAGACTGAAACCCAGATCACACACTCAAATTGATCTTAAGAATACAAATCAATAAAATATGTCTAAAAGTTAGTGAAAGGAAGAAAATCTAATTAAAGGAGCATGCTAAAGATATAGTATAAGGAAACCACACTCGCACCTCTTGTGAGCATATAATGTAACCTTAAGATCTAGACATAAATAAGAGATGTGAAACTTCCAAGTACGACAATGATCCTTCACAAGAATTGCTTAAGTAATAAGAAATTGTAAGACATCATGACTAGGGTCCTTTACACATAGGAAAATTCAATATACAAAGAAGGAAACCACCAATAATTTCTTAATTAAAACTCACTAAGTAAGGAAGGTGGAAAAGAAAAACTTCATCACACTCAAGTGCCAATCACCTCGATATCTAAGAGAAACGTAATACATTGTGTAAAACTAGGTGGTGGTCTCAAAATAACCAAGGATTTACCTCATTCCAATTAACTAACCATAAGAGCAAGAAGGAATCAAAAAAATTAAATATACAACTCCTAATTCAAGTTGTAGAAATAGGACCCATATTTCTTTAAGAAAATAGGGGATTTTGTGTGAGGTACACCATGTAGATATAGATGTAATGCTAGAAGAGGTGGAATTACTACTAGAGGGAAATGGTTCTAGTATAACAACTATTGTAGACCTCTAATAATTTTTTAAAACTATGCTATATATCTAGTCTAAAAAAAGGATCTCTCTATTAGTAATAGGTTCTAAACTTGTTCCTTGGATTTGTACTCTATTAGAAATCATGTTTGTGGATTTGGGTCAAATCTTTAATTATGTATTTTTTCTCAAAATCTAAAATTGATCCTATGCAATATGAAATTTTTTTCTACATTCATTTAATAAATATTTATTTCTTTTATTCTTTTCTAATATCTAAGTACTTAGTAGTTAAGAATATCTTGGGAGAATTGTTATTAGATTTCAAGGACACAAGTTCTCCTAGGTCAACCCCTATAAATGCAAAAAATATTCCAACCTAATATGCAAGGGCCCTAGAATAATATTTAAATTCTTATTAGTGCATCAAATCCAAGTATTAGTTATTCTTTAATGGTGTAGGAGGAGAGAGGATTTTGACCTATAAATGATTAAAATAAATGCATTGAATGCTTTAAATACTAGCACATAACATCAATTTTTAAAAAATATATGCTTCATTGGCTTCGGACAAGAAAATGAAGTAGGCTAGTTGGAAAAATTTTAAATATGAAATGAAAAGGGTCAAATTGATGACCATGAGTTTAACACAACTACTATGGAAATGACTATAGGCAAAAAAACACTGAGATGCAAGTGGTTAACAATTATATTGGGGTAGATGTAGAAATAACTATAATAAATGTTTAGATAAGGGAAATGTATAAGACTATGGAAGTGTAAGAATACAATAAAGATATATAAATATATGAGAATGAGTAAAAGTCTAAGAGGGTGAATACAATTTTGTATAAGATTCTATCGTTTGTCAATATATACATATATAAGATATTTCCTAAAAATAAATAGTAATTAAAGCATAAATAACATGGAATGTTCTCATAAAGAATATATATATAGTTATGACTAAAAATTTGAAGATGAATACAATTTGATATAAGATTGTGTCATTTGTCAAATAGATAAAACATTTCCTAAAAGTAAACAAAAGCTAAATGTGAAATAATATAAAATGTTTATATAAGACACTTGTATAAGACCATGTAAATGTAAGGATCAAATAAGGATATTTATTTCCTAAAAATAGATCAAAATTAAATAAAAAATAATAATATGAAAAAGTTTGAATAAGGAAAATATATAAGACTATATAAATATAACTATAAAATAAAAATATTGATATATGTAATGAAAATATGCACTTTTATTGCGCCATTTGTCTATATACATATGGCAATGTCCCAAAAGTAAATAAAAACTAATTGAGAGATAGCATGAATCTGCAATTTCACCATTACAGAAAGGAATAAGGTATCTAAAGCATAGGGAACAGACAATTGGATATGCCATTATACAAGTCGTCGAATACCTACCCAAATGATCCGATCCTTCCAAAAACTTTGACAATTAAACGGTTCCAATAAATGCGATAGGGACTTTGAATGTCAGGAGCGTGGTCTCTAGACTTGACCCACCGACAAAACACAACGTGAACGACACGTATTCAAACCCTAAATGCACTGGATAAGCACGCCTCTGTATGATGCGGATGCAAACAATTCCAACTATAAATAGGGGTAGACAGCACGAGAGAAAAACCAAGAAATCCAAATCATGGGTGTGAAAAATAACAAGAGCAGCATGTCCTTCTCTCCTTCCTTATCTCTATTGCTTATGTTATTAGTATTAGTGAATGTGGTAGTTTGTCAAAATTGTGGGTGTTCCAGTGGATATTGTTGTAGTAAGTATGGATACTGTGGAAAGGGGAATGATTACTGTGGAGAAGGTTGCAAAGAAGGCCCATGTTATTCATCTCCTTCTCCTGCTGTTGGAGGGAGCGTGAGTTCCGTTATTACTCAGAGTGTGTTTAACTCGATAGTTGGAGGAGCGGGTAGTGGGTGTGCAGGAAAAGGGTTTTATAATTATAATGCTTTTATTACTGCTGCCAATGCTTTCAGTGGATTTGGTACATCTGGATCTTCCGACGTTAATAAGAGAGAATTGGCTGCCTTTTTTGCTAATGCTGCCCACGAGACGGGAGGTAATATATACATTGTATATGTGCATATAGACTAGATTGTAATCTGTAGGAAGCTTGTGCAGTAGATTGTATTGTGCTGCTTATGAATTACTTGAATCATCTAACCTTGTTTTGGAGAGCTGTAATTAATCATAGGGGTATTGCTAAAAGATAATATTAATGGGGTTGTTTGCATTGTATATCAGGGTTCTGCTACATTGAAGAGCAAAATCCTGGCAGCAACTACTGTGATTCTTCCAACACCCAGTACCCTTGCAAACCAGGAAAACGTTATTATGGCAGAGGGCCTCTTCAACTCTCATGGTGAGTAATAGATTTTCATTTCCTACATAACTATTTTCACTAAGTCAATTGTTAACGAGGTAGCTAATCTATAATAATGTACGGTGATGACAGGAATTATAATTATGGAGCAGCTGGAAACTACATAAAGTTTGATGGGTTGAACAATCCAGAGGTTGTGGCATCTGATTCCACTATATCGATCAAGACAGCGGTTTGGTTTTGGATGGTGAACAGTAATTGTCATAAGGGAATCACATCTGGGCAAGGCTTTGGAGCCACAATTAGAGCCATTAATAGTATGGAATGCAATGGAGGAAATGCTGCAACTGTGAGTAGCAGAGTCAATTATTATCAAAAGTTCTGTGGCCTGCTTAGCGTCGACGCAGGAGCCAATCTTCGATGCTAATTTGCTATTGACTTTCTATCATTAGTACTTAGAATAAGGAGGCAACAAGCTAGAATATAGGCTGATTCACATTTGCCTCCATTTAAATACTTCTAAATATCAAAATTTATGGTTATTGTAATACAATAAGTCTTCATTTAGTAATTTCTTCATTTACTTTAGGTATGTTTATGTTCAATTGGACTTTTATGTTCCAATCTCGTGAGCATTTTGACTTCAACAACATAAAAGGATATCTTTGAGTTTGGCAATTGTGAGTTTATAAGGAGTAGTAAGGATTCAATAATTTAAGTCAATTGAACAAAAGTACAACATTAAAGGATATTGTTCAAATAAAGCACAAAGAGAGTTGAATTAATAATTCCTTCCCCCTCTTTAAAAAAAAAAAAAAAAACTTTTAAAAGCAAGCTAGACAAATGAATTGACATCACACAATTCTATGTTGGAGTAAATAAGTATTTTACTTATCTAGTCATTAGTGGATCATATTTATTGAGTTTACTTAAGTCCTAATTGTTATTTTTAGAAGCCTTATTTGTTTAGATAGGATCTTACCATATCTTATCTAGTTGACTTTTATTTAATGCGTGTGCCTTAGGTCATTTAATAAAGTTTAGTTAGCTGTCACATGACATAAGATTAAAACACTTGTCATAATCCTCTTTAATTCTATGCCTCACTTTAGCTATATAACCAAGTTGTCTCATGTGTAAATCACCATTGATATAACAATTGATCAATCATATCATTATAATCTATCATTTATAAGGATTAGGAGATCATGGAGATAAGAAACAAGCACAAGTGAACAATATGAGCTATTGTATTTAGTTGACCCAAATTAAATGAGTACAAAGCCTTGCATATATAGGAAAAGAAGATGCAATCCACCTATGATATGGATTGACAAGTGCCCCATGATGTGTAACAAATTAGAAGACGAGAGTTTTATACGTGTCAACCTTAGGATTACTTAGAATGTGCAAACCAACAACCTATTTGACCAAGTCATAAATCTTGATGCCAATTGTTTAGTGACCTTTGTGGTGAGATGAAAAGTCTTCCTACCTCAAAAAGGTAGCACATGAGGTTTACTGAATAATTTGGTAACCTCTAGAGGCTTAAAGGTTAAACATTTAGCTAGACAACATGTTTTCTAACCTCATCTACCTAAGTACACTTAAGTATAGTGAATAGATAAAATATTCACTCTAACATCCCCCTTAAGTGAGACTTGGAGAGATCACAAAAGTACAAATAGATAGAAATGAAATGGGTCCTGGCTAAAGGCCATGTTAGGCATTGATGTATAATGCATTCTCTCACAAATGGAGAAAAATGAGAAAACCTGGTGGGAACAAAACTCCTCTCCAAAACAGAAATTTAGAAGGATTTAAGACCTAAGAATATGCTCCTTGATGATGAAGAAATCCTGAAGCATGTAGAAGTTGTAAACTCTGTCAATAATGAATTGGTGTCTACTAGAATCAATGAATCTTCAAGAAATGTAGATCAAGATAAGAGATACAAAACAATGCATGAGTGAATATATGAATACTACTCAATCAATGTACACAAAGTCAATAAAACTCTATGAAGTTGATAATACAAATAGTATTGTGATTAGGAGTACTATAATTTTGAGAAAATGTCATCCATTCAAATAATCCCCCATACAAAAGATTAAGATAGAAGGTTCATGAGGCCTCCCAAAAAGAAGATTCCTCCACTACTTTATTTAAAGAAGCATTATCTTAAAGGTCACACATTTAGCTAGAGAAGATGTTCTCTAACCTCATCTACCTAAGTACACTTAAGTGTAGTGAATAGATAAATTATTCACTCTAACATCATTTACATAATTTGATAGAATAACATGTTGAACAAGACAACTAAAAGGGGGGGGGGGGTGAATCAGTTGTAGAAAATTTAGCCTTTAAGACATTCACTAGAGATTATATCTATTATTATTCACAAAACCTTGTAGCATATATTTTTGGCACCCACTTGTTTTCTATCACTTCTAGGGTTTTTCACCTAGAAGGAGAAAGATGGGCCAAAAATGTTTATGTTACCTTCAAAGTCAATGCAATATGGATAGGATAAGGATGCAATATGACTAGATATAATGCTTGAATGCAAGAAATTAATGAGATTGATTGACCAATGAATAGAAACTAAAGGAAAACAACTTGTTTGAAAACACATTGTGTAATGCAACAATGAACTAGGAATTAGTGCAAAACTTAACAAAAATGAACTATACTAAAAGTGTGCACCTAGAATGTGGATGGAGATTGGAAATTTCTTCTGAAATGCTGTTGATGCTAAAATTTAGGCCTAGTGGGACTCATTCGCCATTCTGGACAAATCAGTCCTAGTTCTGCCAAACTGTACCAGAACCCATTTTTGACAAAAGGGTAGTAAAAAATGTAGAAAACTCAAAATTAACCCTGGAGTGGGACTCATTTTCCACTCATGGTGAATGAGTCCACTTTTGAATTTCTAGATTTTCAAAGGTGGATTATGAAGCTTACAATTTGTATTTTGATGCCCTATAGGTGTTCGCTTCTGAAACTCTGATTTACAAGTCTGAAAATGGATTTTTGTTGATATTTTGACTTGATGAATGAGGAGAAGACTTTAGCAACCTTGTAACTTGATCTTCAATGATTTCCAAGCTTCCAAGAGACCTAAATCTGAAATGTACAAGACAAGAGAGAGGGATGTTGAATGTTAGGGCATGGGGGTTTGCCTTGGTCAAACCCCTTTTAGGTAATTAAACAAAAATGATGAAAGAAAGGAATGAAACATGCAACAATGAAATTTATTACCTTTCCATGATGATTTTTCTTGAAAGTATAATACATAACATGTAGAAACTTCCCTTGGATGTCTTAGGAAGCTAAATTGATGACTTGCAATGTAAATGCCCTAGCTTACTTGACTTGAGATAGAAGATAGATGATGGATTAATGATGTGGATGTGTTAATGGATGAATAGATGTTAAAATGAGTTTAGAGATGTGATTTTATAGGAAATTCACCTTATTTTCCTATTAATTAGATCCCTAAAGCCGACATGGAGAAAAAATAAACTTAAAACCAAAATTTTCCTACTCAAAACCTTGAAAATGGCTCAAATGGGACTCACTCGTGACTAATGGTAGATGGGTCCCACAGGGGCCATTTTTGCTAGCTGGAATGTCGAGAAGTAAGAAAATTAGGCTTATATGATGACTATGTCAATTATTTGATCAAACTATAAGATGTGTTAATAGGGGCCTATTAGTGATGATGTAAAGAGTAATTAGGGATTGGGACACAAAATTCAATGTGAAAGTGTGAATAAATATGCTTTACAACACTAAAATGAGGTCAACATAGCCTAGGAAGGCACACGAACCAATGTGAATGTGCAAGACACATTACAACACTAGTTTAGCATTAAGTTTAAGTCATAAGCCTTCTAGATTAATGTGAGAATGTATTTAAATATATTTTATAATGTTGAATTAGGGGAAAATAGGTTTATTAGGTCTAGAAAAGCATGAAAGTATTTTACAACACTTTACAACACCCATACAAGATGTCGTTAAAAGCATGTTATTCGATTTACAAGGGTCCAAGACCTAGTGTGGATGCATAAAATGCCTCACGACACTAAATCAAGGCCTTATTAAGTCTATTTTATCATGAATTAATCCCATGTCAAGCAAAGGGTACTTTTTTCTATGGAACAATCCTTTAATTTGCTAATATGATTAATCATTAAGTGTAAAAGCAAAAACTAAAAGAAGCAAAACCATACACACAATAATACTAGATTTACGTGGAAAACCCAATAAGGGAAAAACCATGGTGAGGATTAGGTCACAATATAGAGAATATCAAAACTGAATACAAAGGATCACTCCCAAGAAAAGGTCACATCCAAAATAGGATTCACTGTCTAGAACAGGAATTATTGTCCAGTAAGGGTTAACCACCCGTAAGGCTCACGACCACAATATTACAAAAGAACACAAAAGAGATTTGTTACAGAGAGAAAAAAGTCTCAATGTAATGGATATTTCCCCCACAATTCACTCACACACTTGTAGGCATGCTTGAATGGTAAAGTACACCTTCAACTCATTTCCTCCAAAAACTCACCACTTGAATTTGACATTGATTTGCTCAACCTCACATCATACACACACTATTTCACATCTATCTCGCATCTATTTTTCTCTTGCATTCATTCACACCTTTCATAAACATCTCAACTTATATTTATACCATCTTCAACCTTGAAACTCATCCAAGTTCATCCACATACCATTTATATTTACAAATTCAAATTAGGTTGGCACCAAAAAATTCTACGGTGGAATTAGAATGAGGGTGACCCAAGCACAAACTAAATGAGGACCTAAATAAGTCTCAACACGACTCAACACAATTCCATGAACTTCAAAAGTAGTGATTAACACAAGGCCAACAAAAACCAGCATGAAACACTTAAATCAATTAAGCAAACTCAACCTTAACATAATCCAATCTTTCTAGTCAATAAATTTCACTTGAACATGACCTCATCAAATTGTCTTGAGAACCACAAGTCATAAAACTCAAACAAGAAGAAATCTTAAGCAATTACATTTCTCCTAGAGCTAAGCCAGATACACAAAAAAGCACAGTTCACAACTGGTGAACATAACTCACACTGTACAACGATCGAAAACCCAAAATATGGATATAGAAACCTCCAACAATCATGGACAATACCTCAAATCCTCACTAGCATAAAAACACATTTCAGAGAAAAATCTAGAAAATAATGAATACCTGCAACTTTTCATTATCACAATTTTCTCAATATCCTCGACATATACAACCAATAACCAAATACATGACATCAATGACAACACCTTCATACTTGCAATAATCTCCCCCTTTGTCATTAATGGAAACACATGATATGAAAAACCATCAAAGACAACACCTTCATACTTGCAACAATCTCCCCCTTTGTCATTAATGGAAACACGTGATATGAAAAACCACCAAAGACAACACAACAACTATAAACACACTTTGTTATGATTTTATTTTCTCCCCCTAAGTATATACTCTCTCCAAATAAACTTTTTCACATGATACTCTTCTCCCCCTTTGACATCAATGGAAAAGATAAAAGGTATTTTCATTTCTTTCTTCCTTTAAAATTAAGAACCTTACTAGTACTACACACTCCCCCTTAGGAGTATACTCAAAAAAAAATTCAATGACAACAAAAGATACTACCTACTCCCCCTAAGAGGTAGCCACCAAACATCAGTCCAGAAGAAAGATAGATCCATAGATCAACTGGTTTGATGCATCTCCATATGCATCAAGTTTAAGAAGGGAGGGGAAATGGCCCCTAATTTCTCCTGGAGATACTCAAAAGTATCTTTAGGAAGAGCCTTAGAAAATATGTTAGCAACTTGATTCTTCGTAGGTAAATACTCAAACTTTACTTCATTCTCCACAACCTTCTCTCTCAAAAAGTGATACCTGATAGATTGTAATGCTTTGCCCTTGAGTGCATCATTGGATTCTTTGAAATGTTAATTGCACTTGTATTATCACAAAAGATAGAAATGGTATCATTATACATTACTCTGATATCTTTCAATGTCTGTTTCATCAACAAAACTTGTGTACAGAAAGATGCTGCAACAATATACTCAACTTCTACAGTGGATAAGGAAACTAAATCTTTCTTTCTACTCAACCATGACACAAATCTACAACCAAGAAATAATGCACCACCACTTATACTTTTTTTGTCATCAACACAACATGCCCAATCTACATTTGTGTAAGAACTTAGTGTAAAATCAGTATCCCTAGGATACCATAAGCCATAATCCAGAGTGCCATTCAAGTGTTTGAATATCCTTTGAACAACATGTGTTTCTTTAGGGTCTTCTTGAAATCTAGCTACAAGACAAACTACATGCATGATATCTAGTCTAGTAGCAATTAAATACAATAGTCCTCCAATCATAGATGTGTACTTTCTCTGATCAGCCTTAGGTGAATCATCATCTTTGTTCAATTTGTAGCCAGTCACCATAGTAGTTCATATCGCTTTGGAACCATTCATTCCAAAATTCTTCAACATCTCTTTTAAATATTATGACTGTGAAATAAAAATATATTTTTCTATTTGATTGATTTGCAGCCCAAGAAATAAATTCATCTCACCAAACATAGACATCTCTAAATTTTTTTGCATTTCCTTAGCAAACATTTTTCGCATTGTTTCATTTCCTCCAAAGATAATATCATCAACATATACAACTACTATCACGATCTTGTCATTTTCAATTTTGAAATACAAATTACTATTTTTCGTACCTTTATTGAAACCTTGTTGAGTCAAATATATGTCCAACCTTGTATACCAATTTTTAGGAGCTTGCTTTAATCCATATAAAGCCTTCTTCAATCTACAAACCATATCCAGTTGATCTAACAACTAAAATGTTCTAGTTGTTCCATGTAAACTTCTTCCACTTCACCATTCAAAAATGAAAACTTTACATCCATCTGATCAACTTTAAAATCTTTGTGTAGAAAATACCAAAAACATTTTGATAGCTGGGTATAAGCATGATCATGATGGGCCAAAAAGTGGCAATATGATGGGTATATGTAGGGTATGTGGTTGACAACTTTTTTTTTTACCCAAAACTGATGAAACAAAAAGGGTTTTTAAAGGAGATTCTTATCTTTCCACCAATATAAATTATGCTTTACTTTGAATTTAATAAATAATTATTATTAATTTTCTATTTGAATTATGACTAAAGTCCTCAATGATAGGCTGATTGAAAAATATCTATAGCTTTCAAACAGTATCACATTTTGAATCTGAAACATCGTCACATTCTATGCTTCACATAGTATAGGATTAAAAAAATAAAATTTCATGATGTTTTGACCAAGTTAAGGTGGTCGGACATTTTTTATATATTTAAAAAGTTGTAATAAAAAATTCATAATTAATTATTTACTTGGAAAAAAATTACAAAAAAATGCCTCACATCTGGAGATGAGTCCTCTACTTATATCTAAAATATTATAAGAAAATATTATCATTTTATTTTGGTTAGGTGGTCAGACAGGCACCTACTTATTTTTCCCTAAAATTTAAGTACTACTACATTAAAATTTCAATTTTTCACTAAATAGATTTTATTTATTTTTAAATAAACCTAGTAGTTTAGAAACTACATTCAATTTTTTATAGATTCTATTCTTACATATTTTTGAAATAATATAGATAAATTATTCAACTTTTTACGTCAAGTTGCCTAACAATAGTTTTTTCTGAATTTTTTTCCACTTAAGGGCCTATTTTTTCCATGATGATCTTGGACATACCTAACTTCTATCCTAGCCACTAGAGAAAAAGTATCCTAAGAATATATACATTCTACTTGTGACTAACCCTTACACACAATTCTTGCTTTATTTTTTACCATTTCTCCATTCTCATTCAACTTGTTTTTGAATACCCATTTTGATCCAATTATGTTTTTATTTTCCAGTCGAGGGAGCAATTCCTAGGTTTGATTCTTCTTAATCTGCATAAGTTCTTCCATGGATTTCATCTAATGCTCATCTTTACATGTTTCAATTACTGTCTTAGGTTCAACTTTAGAAGATAAACACTGATTTATTTCACCAGCAACAATAGCTCTACTTCTTGTCAATACTTATTTCCTTGTCTCTAATGATTTGATCTTCTGAATGATTCTTTTTGCACATATTTTAAAGGTGTCTTTAGGGAAACCACTAAATCTTCTTCTTCTTCATTCTTCTTTTCCTGTTCTTCCACAACTTCTTCAACTTCTATGCAATAAAATTCATCTAAGACATATCCATCAACTTCAATTGAATTCTTCAATGCTTCATCCACTTTGACATTTTTGCTCTCTATAATCCTTTTTAGACTTTTATTGAAACATCTATAAGCTTTTCTTCTAGTAGAGTATCCAAGGAAGATACCTTCATCACATTTAGCATCAAATTTTCCTAAATTTTCTTTATCCCTTATGATATAACATTTTCTTCCAAATACCTTGAAATACTTGATAGTAGGAATTCTTCCACACCATAGGTCATAGGGGGTCTTAGTAGTGTTAGGTTTTTCTTGAAATCGATTGAACACATAAACATCAGTATAAATAACTTCTCTCTAGTAAACTTATGATAGACCTACCTCTATAATAATTGATCTAGTAGCTTCTTGAATCATCCTATTATTTATTTCAATAACTCCATTATGTTGAGGAGTTCTAGGAGAAGAAAATTGCCTCTTTATTCCATGAACTTCACAAAACATGTTAAACTCATTGGAGGTGAATTCACCACCTCTGTCAAACCTCAAAAATTTTAATCTCAAATTTTCTTCATTCTCAACCATAGCCTTAAATTCCTTTAATCTATCTAATGCATCATATTTTTCTCTAAGAAAATTAACCCATGTATATCTAGAGTAATCATCAATTAGAAGCATAAAATACCTGTCACCTTGTAAAATTATTACTCTTGTAGGGTCACAAAGATCTGTATGAATCAAATCCACTAATTTGGTAGTAGATTGTTCCTTTGACCTAAAGCAGTTTCTCACTTGCTTTTGAAACTGACAATCTTTGCAAACAACATTAGCAGGCTTTGTAATCCTTAGTAAATATCTTATAGCTTTCACTACACTGATCCTCGCCAAGTTTTCAAATTTCATATGACACATCCTCTGGTGCCATAACCAACTGTAATTAATTTGAAACATAAAAAAATGTCCATTAATACCCTTAAGTTGATAAATATTTCCTTTCGATTTCTTTCCTCTTGCAATCACTATTTCAGATCCTTTCTTGATTTAACATCTCTCATCCTCAAATACAAGATTATATCCTTTACTATACATCTTTTAAACACTCAAGAGATTATGCCTTAACCCTTAACATAGTATACATCATCAGTATTATGCTTTCCATCAAAACTAACAGAACCTATCCCACAAATCTTAGCATCAGTATCATCTCCAAACATAACTAAGCCTCCATCATATTTTTCAAGTTTAACAGACTTACTCTTATCGCAGGTCATGTGATATGAATAGCCACTATCAACAACCCAATAGTTCTTTTCCTGTTTAGCACGAAGAGCAAAAATTACAGTATCTTCAACTTTTTTGGAGCACTTTCCTTTACCTTTCTTTCAGTATTAGCAGAAGTAGATTCATCTTTTATATCTAAGAACACACATTCATTGTCATCAAAATCTCCATAATTAGATTCTTCATCAGAAATAATAGCATCTTCATTCACATAATATGATCTCTTAATCATCTTCCCTTTGATTTCTTTTCTTAATCTATGTTTATTCTTCTTATCTCTTTCTGAACATCTCAAAGCATAATGACCTATTCCTCCACAACTAAAGCATAAAGGGTAACTTACCTTCATACTTATCAGATCCCTTTGTTATCCTTCTTACAAAGTATGCTTTTACTTCATCGAGGTTCTCTTCATCTGGATCTTCAGCTCTTTTAGCCTTGAAAGTAGTTTATATCTTGGATCCATTTCTCAAGCTAGTCTTTCTAATTTCAAATGATGTTAGAGTACCCAATGGTTGATCTTTATTATAAGTTTTGTAATCCATAAATTCCTCAATAGCAGATATCTTTTCACTATATGTACAATCCTAGATTCATCCATTGTAGCACCAAGTCCTCGCATTCCACCTACCAATCCATCCACTCTTTGTACATAGGATTTAATGTTCTCATCTTCAGACATATGCAGGATCTCGAACTGTGCCACCAAATTTTGTTACTTTTCATCTTTGAACTTTTCATCTCCTTCATTAATCTTTTCCAATGCCTCTTAGAGCTCTTTAACAATCTTTAGATTTTGAACTTTAATCATTTAGAATGTGAAATACTATTCTTTAGATTGAATTTTTCCTTATTGTTTGTTTCATATGCCTTGATTTCATTAGATGTACTCAAACCATTAGCAGGAGGAGTGTAGGCAATCTTATAAGATTTCTCAATATCATATCCATAGTTTTCTAGATATCCTCCCATCTTTATTTTCTAGAGCTTGGAATAATTAGTACCATCAAACCTAGGACACTCAATAGTGATCTTTATTTCCATCTCAGACCTTCCTTAAGTGGTTAAGCTCCTCTCCAAGGAACCAAACTCTGATACCAATTTTTGAACAAGATGAATCAGAGGGGGGTGAATCAATTGTAACACATTTAGACTTTAAGACTTTCACTAGATATTATATCTATTATCATTCACAAATCCTTTAATCTGCTAATATGATTAATCATTAAGTGTAAAAGCATAAACTGAAAGAAGCAAAATTATACACACAATAGGGTATGTGCAAGATCATCATGGAAAAAATAGGCCCTTAGGTGGCAAAAAATTCAAAAAAATCAGAGTTAGGCAACTTGACGTAAAAATTTGAATAAGTTATCTATATTATTTAAAAAATATGTAAGAATAGAATTTGTAGAAAATTGAATGTAGTTTCTAAACTACTAGGTTTTTAAATCTATTTGGTGAAAATTTGAAATTTCAATGCGGTACTTAAATTTCAGGGAAAAAATAAGAAGTAGGTGTGTCGACCACCTAACCACAATAAAATGATAATATTTTTTAATAAGATTTTAGCTATAAGTAGAGGACTCATGCCCCGATGTAATGCATATTTTTTTGTAATTTTTTTCCAAGTAAATAATTAATTATGAATTTTTTATTACAACTTTTAAAAAAATATAAAGACTCGTATGTTTGACCACCTTAACTTGGTCAAAACTTCATGAAATTCAATTTTTGTTTTTTTAATCCTATAGTATCCAAAGCATAGAATGTGATGCATGTTTTGGATTCAAGAAATGTGATACCGTTTGAAAGCTATAGATTTTTTTCAATCAACATATCAATCAGGACTTTAGTCATAATTTGAATAGAAAATGAATAATAATTACTTATTAAATTCAAATTATATCATAATTTATATCGGTGGAAAGCTAAGAATCTCCTTTAAAAACCCTTTTCATTTCATCAATTTTTTGTAAAAAAATAGTCATCAGCCACATACCCATCATATTGCCACTTTTTGGCCCATCATGATCCTGCACATACCCAATAGCACTAGATAAGGGAAAAACCATGGTGAGGATTATCTCACAATATAGACAATATCAAAATCAAATACAAAGGATCACTACTAGAAAAGCTCACTGCCAAAATAAAACCCATTGTTCGAAACAAGATTCACTATCCAGTAAGGGTTAACCACCTGGAAGGCTCACTGTCACATAATTACAAAAGAAGATAAAAGAGATTTATTACAGAGAGAAAATAGTCTTAATGTAATGGAAATTTGCACAACAATTCTCTCACACACTTGCAGACATGCTTGAATGATAGAGTATACCTTCACCTCACTGCCTCCAAAAACTTGCCACTTGAATTTTGCATTGATATGCTCAACCTCACATCACACACACACACACTATTTCACATCTATCTCACATCCAACTTTCTCTTGAATTCATTCAAACCTTTCATAAACATCTCAACTTATATTTATACCATCTTCAACCTTGAAACTCATCCAAGGTTGGCCACATACCATTTGTATTTATAAATTGAAATTAGGTCGACACCAAAACATTCTATAGTGGAATTAGAATGAGGGAAACCCCAACACACACTAAATGAGGACCTAAATAAGTCCCAACAGGCCTCAACACGCTTCCATGAACTTCAAAAGTAGTATTTAACACAAGGTCAACCAAAACTAGTGTGAAACACATAAATCAATTAAGCACACTCAACCTTAACACAATCCAATCTTTTCGATCAATAAATTTCTCTTGAACATGACCTCATCAACTTATCCTAAGAACCGCAAGTCATAAAACTTAAAAAAGAAGAAATATAGAGCAACTACATTTCTCTTGAACCTTAGCCAGATACACAGAAAATTATGGTTCACAACTGGTGAACATAACTCACACTGTAAAACGATCGAGAAACTCAAAATCTAGATATAAAAGCTTCCTCAATAGTAATGACAATCATGAACAATACCTCAAATCCTCACTAGCATAACAACACATTCTAGAGCAAGACTCAGAGCAAACACTGAATACATGCAACCTTTCTTTATTATAATTTTCTCAATATCCTCAACATATACAACCAATAACCAACATACATGAAATAGATGGAAAAAACAACTAGTTGACTAGTTGACATCAATGAAAACACCTTCATACTTGCAACATAACATTATTCTCTCATAAATGATCTATCTTGTACTTTCATGAAGTTCTTAGATATAGGGTGACTATAATATTAAGCCAAATCTTGCATGGTGTAGAGTATTCTATACGAACTCTTACATGGTATCAATGTTTGTGGGATTGTTTTCTGTTAGTCCCAATTGAGAGATCTAGGTTGTAAATCTTGGTAATCTTAAAAAGTTAAATATTCTATTCTCTTTCATCGAATAAAGATCTATAGAATTAGAAAATCTTGAAAGAAATATAAAATTTGGGGATTTATTCTTTGTGGCTTTGTATTGTAGGTTCAAATTAGAGCTTGTTGGTGAAAATTTGAGCTAACCATCAAGTTCAAAGGGTTCAAGAAAATTAAATTTTCTTTTTTTTCATCCAAATTTTATATATGAGGAAATATCTATGAGGGTTTGAAGTTGAAGAGTGGGTGTCATATCTAGGAGATATTGAAATTTTTAAGCATTTTGGGGAAAATACGATCTTTCCATCATATCTAGAAGACCAAAAATCTTCAAGATCAACTATCAAATCATGAAAATCTAAGCACTTCACTAAAATTTTGAGGAAAAAATATTATCGCCTTCATCATTTGTATGACCGTCATAATTGTAGTCATCTGAAGAAAAAAATCATAGTTTTCAATAATAGTATAGTATGAGTCGATAAAAAATTATTAAAAAATTTATTTTATTTTTTGATATGTTTTTTCAAAAAAAAATTACTAAAAAAATTTAAAAATAAATAAATACAAATTTTCAATATGCAATTGCATAAAAAATGTCAATATGTGGCATGTGAAATTGCAACCACACCTTTGTCACAATCTCACCCCACCAACTTTGGTTGGTTTAAATGAAGCATATTTCATCTTTACGGAAATATTTTGTCGCATCTCACTACAAATTCTAGAATATACTAGCTACAAAATATTTTGTTGGGAGGGGGGAAATTCTACCTATGATGGCCATCAAACCGTCAATTTTATTCCCATCAATTGTTGATGTTAGCACTATGTCAATAGTGACATCAATAGCCTTTTGAAAATTTTGGTTTCTCTCACTATTCCATTTTTCATTTTGACACTCCAACTTTGAAGGCTCATAACTTAGTCATTTGATCTCCATTTTTCAATTTTTTTTTTATTTGGGGTATAATTTTGTGCTCTTTGTAGTGGTACAATTGGTTTTTTATTTTGTGCTTGGTTTTTCTAAAAAATGTAGATTCTCATAGGTGTTGTTGAGTTGTTCTCATTTTGGGGAACTTTCAAGGCTTTGTTCTTACTCCTAAAATAACATTTGTAAGAACCTTTTTGAAAGTGTGTAATTTTTCATATACTTTGTAGTGGTGTGGTCAAATTGATATCATTCTATGTGAGAAAAACTACTTTGAGTTTGTGGCCAATTTTGACATCTATAAGCACTAAGATCAAGTCCACTTCATTATGTTTTGACAAGTGGAACCTTTTATCACATAAAATATAAAGTACCAAAATCATATCTTGGTTATGGGAAAATACTTGGATGCATATGTTCAATATTCTCATTTGATTTATAATTTCATATTGAATCATACAAAGCACTAAAACAAACGTGGGAGTTTTTTAAGAAATTGTAAGGTAAAAATTATAAGATTAGGGGATATTAGATTAATAATGATTTGATGAATCTTGATCCTAAATTTTTGACCCTATTCAAGACTACATCTCCAATATCAAGAAACTAAGAACATAATTGAGAAAGAAGATTTACAATTGATTATACATGTATTATCCAAGCTTGGTCCTGAATATTTAGTGTTTATTTTTGGCTTTTATACCCATTAAATTTTTATGGGAGCATCATATGTTGATCCTAAGTTTGATGACTTTGTAAATCTCTTAATCCAAGATCAAGTGAAGTTAACTCATATGGGTCTCATCTAAACTTCTAAGTCACAAGCATTGTTGGCTAGTGAGTCAAAGATATAGAAAGAATCGGGGAGTCCTAAAAAAGAAGGAAAAGAAGAAAAAAAAAGCCACATAAAAAATTTGAATCCTCTCCCTCTAAAGGGTAACCATCTAAAAAGAATAAATCTACATGTGTATATTGAAATAAAATTTGGTATGATGAAATTGATGTTATTCAAAACAAATTTAGGAGTTGAAGCATCTTCTTAAGAAGAATCAAATCAATTTTCCTTCAGCATCAAAGGGTTCATATTCTTCATCATTAAAGTTTGATAGACATAAGGGGAAGAACTTGTATTTGTATATTATGAATCAAACAAGTCAATACTCGATTTAGGAGCCTCACATCACATGGCTTCATCACAGAGTATATTTTCTTCATTTTGAGACTTTTTCATTACCACACATCCTAATAGCTAACAACACATATATGTGTGTTTGTGGTAAGAGATCCATGACATGGATGATGGAATATTTAATGATTTTATTTGTGTTCCCTCATTGTCAACCAATATCCTTTCTATCTATTAGATCACACATGATGGAGCAAGCAAGAGTGTTGAGTTCAGACTAGATTTTGTTATAGTTTAGGATTTTCATATAAGACATATAGTTGTTGTTGGGGAGTTTGATCACCAATATCGATTCTTCACCTTCTCACATTTTTATCCTAATGATTTGGTAGATGTTCATAGTGAGGCATCTTGTGTAGACACTTTTGAGGAGATTCAATATGGTCATTTGAATCTTTGTATTCTTTCTAAAGATCATGTGATGTGTGTTAATGTTCCATATCATCTATCTACTATTGTACCTAAGGATGCTTGTGATTCCATAGTTTTGGTTCCTTGTGATTTAGTGTAGTAGGACATACATTTTGTTCTAGAGATAGCTAGCAAGGACGAGTACTTGAAAAACATTGTTGGATTTTTTCATGAGTCTCATATTTTAAAATTTAGGTGACATCATTGATTTTATTCATATTCTCTTTGATGAAGATGATCCTTCTTTATTTGTTCTAAGGGAAAAATCTAACCCTATTATTCATTCTCTACATGATCATTCCTCACAATTTGACATGAGTGTGGATTATTTTGGACAACATTTCGAGGAGGCGTCTTTGTCTTTAGAGGAGGTATCTTTGTCTTTAGATTTTGTTGTACAATCATTTATAGCATATTTTAAATCACCCTCTTCTATAGTGTGGCCTAGAATGCTTGTTTTGAGGTGGAACCTTTCAATATTGATACGGAGACACTTGAGCATTCTTCAAATATATCACTCATCATCTTTCTTCCCTCATCTTCCTTTCAGGAACCATATTGGTCTTGCTTCTTCTTAAGGGGAGGAACATTGTTTAGCTCTTTTAGATCATCTTTTGCATTCAATGTTGAGAATCTACCATCATTGCAAGAGACTCAACATTGAGGAGGGTTCAAGGTCTCTCTTGTTCCCTCTTATGGGGGGTGACTTTCGTCACATGGGGTTTCTTCCCTTCTCATTCATCATTGAGAGAATTTTTTCTCATCTATATTTTGGTGAGGAGCTTTGTCCCACTTAGTGTTCCCCTTTTCTTTTTATTTGAGAGATTGCATTTTTACATGGGTACCTAACATGGCCTCGTATCCAAGATACATCTTGCATATTTGCATAATTTTTATAATAATCGACTACTCCCTAAGTTGCACCTAAAAGGGGGTGATGGGACCCCTCAAAAAAATATCTTGGTTCCATTTTAAATTTTGAAATATTTAGCTTTGACCCTGGTTGCTAGCTTAGGGTTGTGTTCCTCATAAATTTTGTAGGGTTTGTGTTGCCAAAACCCCTTAGAATTGATCTACGAGCCTAAAAACCCTTGGCCATTCTAATTCTACATTGACTTGTTGGTACCAGTCTCCAGTCATTCAACTTTCCTCTTACACCATTGGAATCGTTATTTTCACTGGCCCCCTAGGTTTAGGTTTTTCAGTCACCAAGTACCTTTTCAACGCTTAATTTTTCCTATGGTTGGGCTCAATTTTGATAAAAGCTCCTGAAGTCTTAAGTTTTTTGTGCACAAGGGTCAAGTTCCCCATGGGCCTAGTAGTGGCTCCCTTCTTTTAAATAACTTTTTTGGCATGTGCAAAATTAGGTTTTATTCTGGTCATTTGATCATTGAGGGATAATAACCAATGTTCCTCGTGCACCCGATCATTCTTATTGGTTATTATTTTATTCGGATGGGATGTCAAGTGTTAGCCATGTGTCTTATGCATTGGCAGGCCAAGTCCCCTTGGTGAATAAAGCTAGTGCCATTAGAAGAAGATCAACGATTATCATTAAGTAACGTGGCTACATCTTTGCCACTTCCCGCATGCCTGTGCTTTTTTATTTCATATTATTTTAAAAACACGGTCTAGCGAGCAATGGCTGCATGCCATGTCTAACAGTGAGACCAGTGTTTCCAAAGGGCCAATAGGCATGGCTTTGAGGAAAATCAACAGTAGATACCACAATACGTGTATGCATCAAGACCATTCCCCGTACGCCCATTCATTTTATTTCTTCATTAAAAAATCACACAGGCTAGTGGGAAAGATGACATCTATCACTCCATGGAGGGACCCACCAAGCTCTAGGGATGGTGTGTGTTTCTTGAGAATAGAGATCGACAGTCGATGGCAGGTGACGTGGGTAAATCTTGACCATTCCCCGCCATCCCATCAAGAGCCCACTTGTGTCTCATGTTTTCAGTGGGCAAGCGGGTGATTGCCACGTGGAAATATTCTAAAGGTTCAAATGGATTCGATTGAAGATAAGGTGTTTCTAAAATATTGGCCAAGACTATTCTAAGATAAAAACAATGCTAACTTACAACCAATTCTTGGGGACACATATGAAATTTGGGAAATATTTTTATGGTCGTCAAATCTATCAAGTGCTAGTACACATGGGAAAGTGAAACTAAATTAAGGAAGAGTACGAGCTAATATTCTAAAGTTAAAGCATGATGAATTGCAAGTAAATTAATTCCCATGAGCGAGTGGGTAAGTGTGACACAACAGGTTTGGTTAAATGCTAAGTGTGTGATTAATGTGCAAACTAAGTGAATGTTTATCTCACTTGAGTTTCTTGATTGTGGAGAAGCATCAAGCGCATGTGTTTAATTTTTTCATAATTAATCATCCTAATTTATTATCCGTTGATTTATTTCAAAGTATGATTGACGACTGAGATTCAAAATAAAAGTAATTGATTTCCAGTCCTCTCACATAAGATTTCTTAGAAAATTAATGCAGACACTCTCTAGTTTCTCTATTTAATGAAGATTACCTACTTTTCATTCTGACCATTTGATACTTTTGGGAATTAAGAGTTTGGGACTAAGTGTGTGAAGTGTTATTAGTAATTGTAGGTTTTGAGCTGGTTATTTCTAAATTGGGTGGTGTTTTTGTCCTAAGGAAATTTGATAAGTTGCTCAGTCAAGAAATGGGTAAGGTAAGTGTGTCTATCATCCTAGTTCAAAGGTCCAGGAGACTCATCCCTCTTGAGTCTCAGGGTGATTCTCCCTAGAGTGAACAAGATATGCCTGAAGTACCTATGACTCCAAAGAGGAAAATAAGAGTTTTCAAGAAGTCTGCATGAGGTCTTCTCAAGCATGCTTATCATATGAGAAGTCGAATTATCTCATAGGAATTGGTCAAGAGTAAGGAGAATAAAATTGATAAAACTAAGAGGGAAGCTATGAGAAAGAATAATTATCATCTGGCTTATATGTGTTGAAAGGAGCAAGACGACTAAGAGGGGGGGTGAATGAGTTGTTACCAATCACATCCAAGAATCTCAAACAATCATCAACTCCACATCCACTTTAATCTATTATTAAGTATGAGCATGAAGTTAAAATAATAGAAAGTAATATCAACACAAGAAACACCAGATTTACGTGGAAAACCCAATAAGGGAAAAACCACAATGAGGATTAACTCACAATATAAAGTAATAGTAAAAATGATTACAAAGAGGCTCACTACCAAAGGGCTCACTGCACAAGAAGGAGGATCACTTCCTAAAGATAAGACTCATTGTCCAACAAGGAGGCTCACTACCTACAGATACAAAAAGATAACATAAAATCCACCATAGTAACTTGTACACATCCACAGCCTTAATCAAAGAATTGCAGACACCATCAGTTCATTGCTTTTCAGAGTCTAACACATTACAGTACTGCAGACTCAATCACTTTCACATATCTAAACTTGTGGCTTCATTGTTACATCCAATCCTTAACATCCCACCTTGTATTTATACCATCTTCAACCTTAGAAAGTTTCTCCAAGGTCGGCTACACACACTTCATATTACAAATTCAAATTAGGTTGGAAAATCAACATTCCTGTGGTGGAAGAGAATGAGAGTGGACCAAACCAAAACTTAACCAAGACCCAAAATAACATATCAGATCAATCACAGGCTTCCTTAATTGATACTTATCCTTCGTGTGACGTGTAGACACCAGGTTGGCCAAACCTAATGAAAACACCAATGAACTTTGAAGTACACACTTCCACAATGAGAAGATAATGTACAGACCACATAACATGCTTCATCATATACTGGAACACTTCTCAGATGCATTTAGACTCATCCACAGTAGCTGTAACAACCTTTATACATAGAATACTTTCCATTAGTTGATTCAGACTATACAGACACACACAAAAACTTTAAAACTAGTCTTATGGAGCACCAAACCATGAATGCCTTTGATAGAGCACAAATAACATTATTACAAACCATCTTCCAAATCTGCAAGACCAAAAACAAACCAGTGGAGGACTGCAGATCAGATACATTTATCCTAGTCATAGACAAACAACACTGCCAGACCAGTTCACACACCGGTGAACACATCTTTCACTCTTCATCAAACCAAAAGCTCTAATCTAGGATATATCACCCAAGGATGCCCTTAAAAAACACTTGAAATCTGTACAAGAATGTTGGAAAACATGCCTCAAGCTTACTGACATGAAACTACTGAAAGAGAAAAATTGGTGATACCCTCTGGAAGTCTTACCAACTATAGCTATGTTCAAATGTTCAAAGTCATTGAGACTTTGGTTCTGTCTTGCTGACGGGAGTCATCGACAAGAAATTTCTCACTTTGAAAGTTCTATCTCTCTCCGTCTAGGCATACCTCTTGCCGATGGGTTGATTCCTTGTGAACATCAGGGAGACTCTTGGCAACTAGTGGCATCAGGGAGAGGCATGAACCTTCGGTATGATCTCCTATCGATGGTTGTAGTCTCACCGACGGGTATGAAACTTTGGTGAGAACTCTCGCTAATACTATGTGGTCTCTCCAACATATTAACATTTGGTATAAGCTATTTCCGATAGCGCTTCTCTTGCCGACAACCCTGCATGATGAACATTGGTGTAACATAAAGGTTCTATAAGACTCTTAGCAATAGCGAAACTATTGCCGATAGATTTGCACAAGATGGATTTGTGTTCAGTATGATGTCTCACTGATAGTGATGGTCTTGCTGATAGAGCTACATGAGTTGAACATCAGTGTGAAGTCTTAGCGACAACGATGGTTTTGCTGATTGTTCTGCAGTGGATATCGATGTGATGTATTAGCAATAGAGTGAGTTTGGGAGACAGGTTTGAATGTACGATATGACTCTTGTCGATAATGATAGTCGAGCATTGTATCATCGGGGAGACACGACCTAGTTTCTCATTGACATGCGATTCCGTTTGAACTTATTTGACTGAACGATTGTCCTATGTGGTGTGTTATGAACCAATGAGTGAAGTGGAAGGAGAACTGTTGGCATTTGGACTATTGTGACCATTCCTGTGAGGGAGATGAACAGATTGTGAGAGAATGGATTACTCTTAGGAAATGGCAGATGACGATGAAAAGTGTGAGATAACAAAAGTGTTGCTCAATTGAACACAATTTTTTTCTGAGTGAATTCATTGGATGCTTCTGAGAGCTATTATGTACAAGATTGATCAATAAATGTGCTGCTGTAAAAATTGACATCAGAAAGTGAAGTTGATCTTTGTATGTAATTTTCTTTACTGTAATACAAAGAGGATTCTCTTGGTGTGGTTGGTTTTTCTCCCGTAAGGGTTTTCCCATGTAAATCTGGTGTCCAATTGTGTATGTTCATTTCTCTGTTCTATTATTCTTTTCAAGTGTATCTTAATGAACTGTAATTGTAAATTTTAAAGTCATCTGCATTCTTCTGTGAGGTTTTGATGTTAGGAGAGTTTGTTCCACACCTAAGATTTCCTTACAAGTGGTATCAGAGCCCTGCCAATTGTGTTATCCTTGTGGGTATGTTGGGTTTTTTGTGTCAATTCTATTTAGTGGGAGTCTTGTAGAATTCTGGTAATTCAAATTACAGATTAAGATGGAAAGCACATAAGGAAATATTGAAATTGATAAATTCAATTGTAGAAATTTTGAGTTGTGGAAACTTAAAATGGAAGATTTGTTAGTTGACCGTGATCTTTGGCTCATTGTTTCTGGAACAAAACCTACAGGCATGAAGCAAGAGGATTGGGACCTCACAGATCGAAAATCAAAGGGGCCGATAAGGCCCTGTTTAGCAGAATCTGTTCTTCTAAATGTTCATGAAGAAAAGACAACATCCTCTTTGTGGAAAATACTGGGAGCTATTTATCAGGGCAAGTTGTTGGTGAATAAGTTGTTCTTGAGGAAGAAGCTATATTCTTTGAAAATGTAGGAAGGAGCTTCTATTGTTGATCATTTGAATTCTTTCAACATGTTGATTGCTTAGTTAGCATTTGTGGGTGTGAAGATTGATGAAGATCATTGTATGCTATTGTTATGTTCTTTGCCAGATTCTTGGGATCACTTGGTGATGGCCATTGCGAGTATGACATCCACTTTTAAGATGGAAGATGTTGTTGCTTCTTTGTTATCAGAAGAGATGAGAAGAAAATCTTCTAAGATGGCAAAGGAGGCTCTTGTTGTTTGAGGCAGATCGAAAGAAAAAGGCAAGAAGAAGGACAAGAAGTCCAAATCTAAATTAGAGGGGAGATCAAAGTCTCCTATTAAGAATTCCAAGGTGAAGTGCTGGAATTGTGGGCAACCTGGTCATGTCCGAAAGGATTGCAAAGAGGAGAAAAAGAAGAAGAAGAAGTATTCTTCCGACAATGATTCTTCTCAGAGTGATGCAGATGCTTTCATTGCAACCTTGGCTACATAGGCATCAGATGATGTCTGGCTGATTGATTCTGGAGCGTCTTTCCACATGACATCTCATAGAGACTGGTTCACTAAGTATGAAAAATATGATGGTGGAAAGATATATTTGGCAAGCGATTCATCTCTGGAAATAGTTGGTTGTGGAAGAGTCATAATTTAGTTCCCTGATGGAGGAGTGAAGGGAATCAATGATGTAATGCATATACTAGGTTTGGCTCAAAATTTACTTTTTGTTAGTAAGCTGAACGATATTGGAGTGCAAGTCACGTTCTCTAGAAATGGCTGCAAGATGACTAAAGGCTCAATGGTGCTAGCTATGGGTGCTCATATTGGAACCTTGTATAAACGGGATGCACATGTTGTGCAATGCAATAGTGTCTCTGTAAAGTCACATAAGGCTACTCATGGAGAAAAGGAGGAAAAAGTTCTTGATATTGCAAACTCTATGGAAGTTGAACTTCCAGCAGAAAAGAATATGCTCTGGCATCATAGGCTTGGCCACATTGGTGAAAAAGGTTTAAAAACCTTGAAAAACAAAAAACTGGTTGAAGGGCTTGATGATTGTAACCTCGAATTCGAGTTTTGTGAACATTGTATATATGGTAAACAACGTCGTGTTTCATTTTACTCCAGTCCTCACAAATCTTCTAGTTTACTTGATTATATACATTCTGATGTTTTTGGTCCAATAAATGTTCCTTCTTTGTCTAAATCAAGATATTATGTATTGTTCATTAATGATTATTCAAGAAGGGAATTTGTTTATTTTTTGAAAACTAAAGCAGAAGTGTTTAGTCATTTTAAGGAATTTAAAAACCTTGTGGAAAACTAGACTGGAAGAAAAATAAAATTTTTAAGGACTCACAATGGTGGTGAATTTTTTTTTTATGAGTTTGAAAGGTATTGTAAATATCATGGGATTAAAAGACATAAAACTACACCCTACACTTTGCAACAAAATGGAGTTGTTGAAAGGTTCAATAGGACAGTGATGGAAAGAGCACGAAGTATGCTAAGCAGTGCTAGCTTGGAGGAGAAGTTTTGGGTTGAGGTAGTTGCAACAACATGTTATTTAATAAATTGTTCTCTGAATTCCTCTCTTGTTGAGAAAACACCTTTGGAAGCATGGTCTGGAAAGAAGCCCTCTCTGAGACACATTCGTGTCTTTGGCTGTGAGGCATATGCATATGTGTCGAATGAAAAAAGGTATAAATTGGAAAAAAAGGCTGTTAAGTGTATTTTTATTGGTTATAGTGCTGGCATAAAAGGATACAAGCTTTGGAATCCTAATACAGAGAAGGTTCTATACAGCAGAAGTGTTATTTTTCGTGAGCTGAAGCCTCCTACTTTGGATCTGTAGTTAGAGACAAAATCAGAAAATAAAAGGGATGTAGTTGAAATTCCTTTGACACCAAATAAAGAGGAATTCAAAATTCAAAATGTACCTGAAACTAAGGAGAGCTCAAGTAGTTCTAATATTTCTAAAGAAGAAGATCAACCTCAGCCTTAGCATGTGAGGAGATCAACATGTGAAAGAAAGCAACCCGATAGATATGGTTTTTCTTTGATAGATTCTACTTGTTCCTATGCTTTAATTTCTAGCACTGATGAGCCTAGGACTGTGAAAGAGGCAATTAGAATGTCTGATTCAAACTCTTGGTTAGAAGCCATGAATGAAGAAATGGCATCATTAGAAAAGAATGATACTTGGAGTTTGGTGCCCTTGCCTGAAGGTAGAAAAGTTGTTGGCTGCAAATGGGTATTTAAAAAGAAAATAGGTCTGGATGGTAGTGTGGAAAAGTATAAGGCAAGGTTGGTTGCAAAGGGGTATTCCTAGGTAGAAGGAATTGATTATGGAGAAATATTTTCTCCTGTAGCTAAGCTAACGTCTATTAGATTTCTTTTGTCACATGCAGCAGCGTATGACTTAGAAATTGAACAGATGGATGTGAAAACATTTCTTCATGGTGACCTTGAAGAAGAAATTTTTATGTCCCAGCCTAAGCACTTTGTGGAAAAAGGTAAAGAAAATCTGGTTTGCAAGTTGAAAAAATATCTGTATGGATTAAAACAATCTCCTAGAATGTGGTACCATAAGTTTGACACGTTTGTTTTGTCATTGTGATTTGTAAGATCGTAATCTGATCATTGTGTGTACTACAAAGCTGAAAATGATTATGTTTTTATTATTTCTCTCTATGTTGATGATATGCTATTCATAGGCAATAGTAAGTTAATGATTTTTGATCTAAAATCTCAGTTGTCTGCAAAGTTTGAAATGAAAGATCTTGGTGTAGCTAGTTATATTCTAGGAATGGAAATGACCATGGATAGGAAGAGTAGAAAACTTTGGCTTAGTCAGAGTAAGTATATTAATATTGTTCTGGAGATATTTTGTATGACTAATTGCAAGCAGCTAGTTGTTCCAATTATGCAGGGAATGAAGCTATCTGTTGAAGACTGTCCGAAATATCCTACTGAGATAGAAGACATGACCATAGTGCCTTATGCTAGTGCAATTGGTCGTTTAATGTATGCAATGTTCTATACAAGGCCAGACATTTCCCAAGCAGTGGGAGTACTTAGTTGCTTTATGGGAAATCCAGGAAGGACACATTGGGATGCTGTGTGTTGGTGTAATTAAATGTCTTGTACCTTGTCCTAGGTCATAATTACACCTTACTTAAGTTTACTTAGGGACCACATAGGAGGTTGTTGGAGATTTTCCACCTTTAGTGGACTTGACATCTCATTCCTCATCACTTCCACCTTTTGTGGACATATTATGTGATTATCTTTCCACCTTTTGTGGGAGATCCACCTTTTGTGGAAATTATCCTTTCCACTTTAGATGGAGTGACAAGTCTTCATTGTTGTCACATGTCATAAGATTACGACACTTGTCATAATCTTATGCCCTCCTATGTTCTCACCTTGGCTATATATCCAAGGGGTCTCTTATGCATATTGTATTGAGTACCATTCTATTATCTCATATTATTGACATTGAATACACTTTATTCTTGTCATATTCTATCTCTCTCATTTGTGCTTTCTATTAGGTCTCTAGATCTTGGGTGGCTACCTTCATAGCCAATTCTTACATGGTATCAGAGCTTTTGGAGTGCCTTTAGTTAGTCTTTTGGAGAGATTTTTGGAGGGTTCCATTTTTGGCCTTGTATTACAGGAGCATTTTGGGAGCTTGTTGCATCAGATCTGAGCTCACCATTACATCCAGAGTGTCCGAGATAGTCAGATTTTCCTTTTGTTTCGTCTCAGTTGGACATCGGAGGCCAAATCTGCAAAGGGTTGAAGATTGGAGGTGGTTGTCAGATTCAGAAGCTAGCTGCCACTTCGGAGCATTTTCAGCCAAAAAGGACCTCGCCATCGTGCTCAGAAGGGTCAAAAAACCCATAAATCGACTGCCAAATCATCCAAATCGGAGCAAGTTGTCCGTCGAGGCAAAAAAAATTTGCAGGTCGGCCGTACGGCCAACCTGCACAGCGGTACGATTTTTTTCAAAAAAAAATATTTATTTAATTTCTGCGAAAAATTTTCAAAAAAAAATCATTCAAAAAATTAAATATTTTCGCAGTATTTTAATTGTAAAGTTTTTATTTTAAAATTCTTTTTAAAAATTCAAAAAAAAAAAATTGTAAGTACCCTGCACAGGCAGGGTACCGCAGACAGTACCTGCCTGCGCAGGTACCACGGCGTACCGCATTAACCACCAGGCGGCGGCATCTGTTTCCCTCCACCGGCGGCCGGCAAAATCCAGAAATCCGGCATTCAACCGGCGAAATCAAACCTACGGCGCGGAAAAATTCCGGGAGGCAGATTCCCAGCGCATATTCCGCCACAACGAAGAATATTCCAGCAAGAAAAACCGACGGCAGCAATGACGTCTTCCTGAACGTCAAATTTAAGCCCACAGTTCGCAGAATATTCGGCCCAGGAGTATATTCTTTTTTGACGGGCCGTTGGCCGTCAAATTTAATCGACCAGTTTGATGACATTTGCATTGCGCAGAAATGACGTCAGCAGTTTTAAAAAGTTTTGCCCCCCCTCTCCAATGGAGTTTTTGAATTTGCAGTCCAAGTTCGGAGGCTCATAACTCGCTCATTTTTGCTCCTTTTTTCGAGCAATTTTTTTTTATTTGGGCTAATTTTTCGTGTACTTTGCAGTGGTGTACTTGGTTTCTAATTATTGTTGATAGACTTTCCAGAATTTTCAGTTTCTCATGACTGTACCTGTCTTGTCACCATTTCTGCAACTTCAGAGGCTTCGTTCAGGCTCATACGAACTCCTTTTCAGGTGCCATTTTTTTTGAAAGTGCATGATTTTTTGTCTACTTCTTGAATCTATAATCAGTTTGAAGCGATCTTGAGTGGATTTTGTACTTTCAGCATATGGTCTTTTTTGGCCTATTTGGCACTTGTATTGCATAGATCTGGATTTAGGTCTTTGCTTTATTGTTCTAGTCTGTTATCAACCTCTTTATTGGAAAGTTGTAAATAAAAAATCATAATCCCACTTAGCCAAGTTTCAAGTGGCCTATTGTACACGCACTACATTATAAAGTGCCAAAATCATCTATTTGTGGGGGGGTACTTTGATTGAGTGAATTTGGGGGGGTGTATCTTGTGTGATTGTGCATATTTTCTCTCTTGTGCTCTTGCATTGCATCATGGGTTCATCTAAAGTTCCACTCTTAACTGCACATAATTATGGTACATGGAAAGTACGTGCATGGAGTAAACTAATGGAAAAAGGTTTAATTTACTACATTGATGGAACCATAACCGCACCTTCAGATCTTAAAGCAGATCCAACAGCATATATGGATTGGCTCACTAAAACTTCTATGGCATTGGGTACATTAAGGAAGTTCATTTTAGATGATCTCATTTTCCATGTTGATAAATGTTCTACAACTAAGGAAGCGTGGGATAAACTTGTTGCTTTGTATGGTAAGGTTGATAAGGTTAAGGGATACAAACTTGAACATGATCTCTTAAGCCTTGATCCCAAGGATTTTGATACAATTCAGGATTATGTCACTAAGGCAAATGAATTAAGAGCACAACTAAAAGATTGTGGTATTGAAAAAGAGGATTATCAATTGGTCTTCAACTTGTTAGATAAACTTCCAGTTGAGTATGCAGCCTTTGTTTCAAGTTTTCAAACTCAAAGATTGACAATAATTAACTTCAAAACACCATCTTTTGAGGCTCTCATAGATCTTTTGATTCTTGAGCAAAATCAGTTGATGAAAATGGGAATTCTAAACTCTTCAACTTCAAAAGCATTGGTGGTCAATCATGGAAACAATAAGCAAGGCAAAGGGAAAGACCAAAAGCAAGAGGGAGCAACCAACATGTGCATATTGCAAAAGGATTCACAACAAAGTTCATCAACATCATCTTCTTCAAAGAAGTACAACAATTCAAGAGGGAGCAACCAACATGTGCATATTGCAAAAGGATTGGTCATGATGAGCATCGTTGTCATGTTAAGCAAATTGATGAGTTGAAGCACATCCTTAAGAAGAATAACATCAACTTGCCAACTGCATATCAAGAGAAGGAATCATCTCCTTCCAATTCTTCTTCTAAGGGAAAAGGAACAACTCTCATGGCAACAACATTTAGCTCTTCTCCTTCTTCTACATCATCTCAATTTGATAAACATAAGGGGCAAGCATTTCTTGCTTTTGTAGATTCCAATATAGATCAGTGGATCCTTGATTCAGGAGCTTCGCATCATATGACTTCGTGCAAGGATATGTACTCTTCATTTGATTCTTGTTCCTCACCACCCATTTTGATGGCTAACAACACTTCTTTGGAAGTTTGTGGGAAGGGTTCTATTGACGTTGAAGGTGGAGCATTCAATGATGTTCTATGTGTGCCTACTTTCTCAAGGAACATCCTCTCCATCTATCAGATTACACATAGTGGTTCAGGAAAGAGTGTAGAGTTCACACCAGATTCTATCATTGTTCGAGATTTGCATAGCAGGGCTCTTGTTGCAGTTGGGGAGGTTGATGATCATTCTCGGTTCTACACCTTCTCATACTTTGCTCCTATTGATGATTTGGTTCACCCTAGTGTGGACACACTTGATGAGATCGAGTATGGTTACTTGAATCTTGGAGTGCTCTCTAGTTCTGAGGTTCTTGAGCCTATTGTTGATACTCCATCTCCTATATTGACTGATGTACTTGATGATACTTGTGTTCTGACAGTTTCAGTACCTTGTGATTCAGTGCAATAGTATATACCTTGTCTTCCAGAAGTAGCTTCATGGGATGACTACTTGACAGGCATTGGCAGTTTGTTTGTGGAATCCTACATTGCAGATTTGGGAGACACACTTGATTACTTACATCTTCTCTTTGATGAAGGTGATTCTTCTTCAGTTGTTGCGAGGGAACACTCTGACCCTTCTCTACATGATCAGTCTTTCGAGGTTGATGTGATTGTGGATGCATCTTTACAACAGTTGGAGGAGGCCACTTTCTCTCTTGAGGAGACATCGTCTTTGGAGTATGTTCTACCTTCATCCTTGCTAGATCTTGAGTTGTCTTTTTCAGCAGATCAGAGTGTTGTTGCAAAGGGGTTCTCACAGATTCCAGGAGGTGACTACATTGTAGCTTCACATGGTTTGGGAAAGGCATCTTTTAGCATCGACACAGGGACACTTGAGCAGATTTCAGAGACTTCTTACATTTTGAGGATTCTTCCTTCTTCACTTGTGGATTAGGGAGACTTCATTCATACACCTTTGGTATTGTTTCTTCCTAAGGGGAGGAACGTTGTTCAACAGTTTTGGAGCAGCTTCTTCATTCCTTCTCGAGCATCTTCCATTGGTGATCATTGTACATTGAGGGGAGGCTACCTTGTCTCTCTTCTTCTCTTATATGGGGGGGACTTTTTCCTCACATGGGGTTTTTTCCTTCTCATGCTATGTTCATAGATTTTCTCTCTTTTGGGGGGTAGTTTTTTCCCACTGGGTTTTTCTATCTTTACTCCACTTGTGAGAGATTTCATTGCATTTGTACATGGGTACCTAATATGGCCTAGTAGCCGGGACCCATCTTGCATTGTTTACTTTGTGTACATTCTCCCTAAGTTGCACTTAAGGGGGGGTGTTGGTGTAATTAAATGTCTTGTACCTTGTCCTAGGTCATAATTACACCTTACTTAAGTTTACTTAGGGACCACATAGGAGGTTGTTGGAGATTTTCCACCTTTAGTGGACTTGACATCTCATTCCTCATCACTTCCACCTTTTGTGGACATATTATGTGATTATCTTTCCACCTTTTGTGGGAGATCCACCTTTTGTGGAAATTATCCTTTCCACTTTAGATGGAGTGGTAAGTCTTCATTGTTGTCACATGTCATAAGATTACGACACTTGTCATAATCTTATGCCCTCCTATGTTCTCACCTTGGCTATATATCCAAGGGGTCTCTTATGCATATTGTATTGAGTACCATTCTATTATCTCATATTATTGACATTGAATACAGTTTATTCTTGTCATATTCTATCTCTCTCATTTGTGCTTTCTATTAGGTCTCTAGATCTTGGGTGGCTACCTTCATAGCCAATTCTTACACTGTGAAAAGAGAGTTTAGATATCTGAAGGGTACTTCAGAATATGCTTTGTGTTACCATAGAAATTTGGTTGAATCATAGAGGACTCTTAGCATTCAAGGTTATGCGGATTCTGATTGGACAGGGGACATTGACAGCTCTGAAGATCCACTAGTGGATATATTTTCATGATGAATGATGGTGTAGTTAGTTGGATGAGTAAGCAGCATGTTGTAGTCGCTTTGTCCACTATAGAGAAAGAATACATGGCAGCAACACACACTTGTAAAGAAGCAATCTAGTTAAAAAATTTGTGTTCTAACATTGGGTTTGGTGCAGGGAAAGTTACAATTTATTGTGACAGTCAAAGTGCTATTTGTTTGGCAAAAAATCTTGCTTTCCATGCCAGGATGAAACATATTGATGTGCAGTATCATTTTGTATGAGATATGGTGGAGGATGGAAAGGTCTCTTTAGAAAAAGTGGATACTCTTGAAAATTTTGTAGATGCATTGATGAAACCAGTGAGCACAAACAACCCATGAATTTTAGTAGTTTTGTTATGCTCTGGAGGTGTTAGTAAGATCTTTGTCAAATGGGAGATTGTTGGAAAACGTGCCTCAAGCTTACTGACATGAAAATCCTGAAAGAGAAAAATCGGTGAGACCATCTGGAATTCTTACCAACTAACAGTTGTGTTCAAATGTTCAAAGTTGCTGAGACTTTGGTTCTGTCTTGCCGACGGGAGTCATCGGAAAGACATGTCTATCCCTATGAAAGTTCTATCTCTCTGCCTGGGAAAACTTCTTGCCAATGGGTTGATTCCTGGTGAACATTAGGGAGACCCTTGGCGATGAGTGGCATCGAGGAGAGGCATGAACCTTTCTTATGATCTCTTGCCGATGGTTGTCTCGCCGATACTGTGTGGTATCACTGCTAGATTAGCATTTAGTATAAGCTCTTGCTAATAGCACTTGTCTCGCTGATAGCTCTGCATGATGAACATTAGTGTAACATAAAGTTTCTATAAGACTCTTAGCGATAGCGAAACTATTGTTGATAGATCTGTAAAAGATGGATTTGTGTTCGGTATGATGTCTCACCTATAGTGATGGTTTTGCCGATAGAGCTACATGAGTTGAACATCGGTGTGAAGTCTTAGCGATAGTGATGGTTTTTCCGATGGTTCTGCAGTGGATATTGATGTGATGCCTTAGTGATATAGTGATTCTAGGAGACAGGTTTGAACTTGATATGACTCTTTTCGATGGTAGTGACTCTTGCTGATAATGATAGTTAGGCATTTTGGCATCAGGGAGACACAACCTTGTGTCTCATCGACATGCAATTCAGTTTGAACTTCTTTGACCAAACGATTTTCCTACATGGTGTGTTCTAAACGAATGAGCGAAGCGGAAGGAGAACCGTTGGCAGTTGGACTATTACGATTGTTCCTATGAGGGAGATGAATGGACTATGAGAGAATGGATTACTCTCAGGAAATGGCAGATGATGATGAACAGTGTGAGATAATTAAAGTGTTGCTCGATTGAACACGAATTGTTCTGAGTGAATTCATTGGATGTTTCTGAGAGCTATTGTATACAAGATTGATCAATAAATGTGTTACTATAAAAATTGACATCAGAAAGTGAATTTGATCTCTGTATGTAATTTTCTTTACTGTAATACAAAGTCTTTTCTTGGTGTGGTTGGTTTTTCTCCTGTAAGGGTTTTCCCACATAAATCTGGTGTCCAATTGTGTATGCTCATTTCTCTGTTATATTATTCTTTTCAATTGTATCTTAATGAACTATAATTGTAAAGTTTAAAGTCATATCTACATTCTTCCATGAATTTTTGACGTTAGGAGAGTTTATTCCGCACCTAATCTTTCCTTACAAAGAATAGGATCAACACAAAATAAATGTAGAGCACAAACCAGAGCACATTCTGAACACACACATTGTTCTATCTTCACTATTTCTTGAAAGAACTTGGTAACTCATCATATTAGCACACTTGCAACACCATAAAGATAGCTCCATGTACTCACAACATCTCTACAGTATCTCAACTATACATGCACAACTTGCAATAACTTGTTTCCTTTCTTTGCAACAACCTATGTTATGTTTATATCAATGAAAAAATTAATGACAACACCACACTTACTCATTCATACTTGAAACAACCCCCCCCTTTTCCATTGATGGAAACACATGATGTGAAAAAACACCAAAGACACAATACACATTCTCCTTTATTTTCTAGATTAGACAACCTACACAATATTCTTGCAATCTCTCTATCTCTCCTCCTTTCAACTTTTTATTTTTCACATGACTCTCTCTCCCCCTTTGACATCAATGGAAAAGAATGAAAAGTATCATCACTACCCCTTAGGAGTGCACCCACATCTCATACTACAACAATGATACTTCCTACTCCCCCTGAGGAGTAGACCCTAGTCATCAGTCTAGAAAACTGAAGAATATGTAGATCCATTGGAATGATGCACCTCCATGTGCACCTAGTTCAAAGAAGGAGGGAAAATAATCCCCTAATTATCCCAGAGATACTCAAAAGTATCCTTCAGAAGAGCCTTAGGAAATATATTAGCAATCTAATCCTTTGTAGACACATACTCCTGCTTGACTTCATCCTCCAATACCTTCTCTCTTAAGAAGTGATATTTGATAGATATATGCATTTTCCTTGAATGTATTGCCAAATTATTTGAAATATTTATTACACTTGTATTATCATAGAAGATGGGGATAGGATCATCACACAACACTCCTATATCCTTCAATGTTTGCTTCATCCATAATACCTATGTGCAGCAAGATGCTGCTACAATGTACTCAACCTTTGCAGTGGATAAAGAAACTGAATCCTGTTTCTTGCTTAGCCATGAAACCAATCTTCCTCCAAGAAATAATGTACCACCACTTGTACTATTTTGATCATCCACACAACCAACCCAATATGCATCAGTGTAAGCACTCAAAGTAAAATCAGTATCCTTAGGATACCACGGGCCATAATCTGGAGTGCCTTTTAGATATATAAATATCCTCTTCACAACTGTGACATGTGTTTCTTTAGATTCTTCTTGAAATATGGCAACCAAACATACTACATGCATGATATTTGGTCTGGTAGTAGTAAGATATAATAGTCCACCAATCATAGATCTATACATGCTCTGATCAAATTAGGAGAATCATCATCCTTATTTAGTTTGCATCCAGTCACCATAGGGGTACAAACCAATTTGGAGTCATCCATTCCAAACTTCTTCAACAATTATTTAACATACTTTGATTTCCAAATGAATATTCCCTTATTAGTTTGATTCACTTGAAGTCCAAGGAAGAAGTTCAACTCACCAATCATAGACATCTCAAACTCTTTTTACATCTCCTCTATAAATCTCTTACACATACCCTCATTTCCTCTGAAGATAATATCATCAAGATACACAACCATTATCAACATTTTGTTTCCTTCAACTTTGAAATAGAGATAACTGTCTGTGGAGCCTTTTTTAAACCATTTTTGTGTCAAATACCTGTCCAACCTTGCATACCATGCTCTGGGAACCTGTTTAAGTCCATACAATTCCTTTTTCAACTTAAATACCATGTCCATTTTATCTGATAACTGAATCCTTCTAGTTTTTCCATGTACACCTCTTCTTCTAATTCTCCATTTAGGAATGCAGACTTGACATCCATTTGATATACCGTGAAATATTTGTGCACAAAAAATGCCAAAAACATCTTAATAGCCTCCATTCTTGCCACTAGGGAAAATGTCTCCTAAAAATATATTCCTTCAACCTATGAATAACATTTGCATACAAGTATTGCTTTGTTTCTTATTACTTCACCATTATCATTCAGCTTATTCCTGAACACCCACTTTGAACCAATTATGTTCTTGTTTACAAGTCTAGGAACCAATTCTCGTGTCTGATTTTTCTCTATCTACTGCAAATCCTTTTTCATTTCTCTTACACATTCTTATCTTTGCATGCTTCACATACTAATTAAGGTTCTATCTTGGAAAGTATACACAAATTTACATCAATTGCTACCACTTTGCTTCTTGTCTTCACACCTTCACTTTTGTCTCCAATTATATGTTCTACAAGATGATTTTTATGTACATATTTTGGATTCTTAGAAGTAGATTCCATAGCTTCTTCTTCTTTAATCCGTTCTTCTTCTTCCTTATTCTCTTCTTGTACTTGTTCATGGATAGGTTCATCTAGTTCAACTTCACTTAATTCAACTAGTGTATACATATCTTCATCAAATTTTATATTTTCACTTTCAACTATCTTTCTCAATATTTTATTGAAGCATCTATAAGCTTTTCTATTCTAGTTGAATATCCAAGGAAAATGGCTTCATCACATCTTGCATCAAAATTTCCAAGGTTCTCATCATCTACTTCCAAACACCTTAAAGTACTTAACAGTAGGAATTTTTCCATTCCACAGTTCATAAGGAGTCTTTGTATTATTACCTCTAATCTGAACTCTATTAAGAATATAAATAGCAGTGTGAATTACTTCTCTCTAGTATACATCAGGTACATTTTCCTCTTTCATCATAGTCCTTGCAGCCTCTTGAACAGTCTAGTTTTTCCTTTCTACAACTCCATTCTGCTAAGGAGTTCTAGGAGAAAAAAATGTCTCTTTATACCATGCTCTTCACAAAATGTATTAAACTCATTGGAAGTGAATTCTCCGCCTCTATAAGACCTTAAACATTTGATTCTCAGGTTAACTTCATTGGCTACCCTAGCCTTGTACACTTTGAATCTATCTAGAGCTTGATCTTTCTCCCTAAGAAATGTAACCCATGTCATTCTAGAGTAATTATCAATCAAGAACATAAAATACCCATCACCATTAAGAATTCCTATTCTTGTGGGACCACAGAGGTCTGTATGAATCAATTCTAGCATTCTGGTAGTTGATTGCTCTTTTCCTTTAAAGTTGCATCTTGTTTGTTTTCCCAAATGACAAATTCTAAAAACAATATTGGTGGGATTTGTAATTTTAGATAGATCCTGGACTTCTCTTGAACTAATCCTGATCAGATTATGAAAGTTTATGTGTCCCATCCTCCATTTCCATAGCCAACTTTCATTAACTTGAGATACAAGGAACTGACCATCAACACCCTTAAGCTGATAAATGTTCCCATATGTTCTTATTCCTACAACTACCGTAGTTCTGGACCCTTTTTTGATCTCACAAGTGTTATCCTAAAACACAAGCTCAAATCCTTTGCTACACATTTATCCAACACTCAAAGGATTATTCCTTAAGCCCTTAATATAATAGACATCATCAGTATTGTGTTTTCCATAAAAAATAATTGTTCCTTTTCCAACAATCTTTGCACCAGAATCATCTCCAAACATGACTAATCCACCATCATACTTTTCAAGTGTAGTAAACTTACTTTTGTCTCTGGTCATATGATTTGAACAACCACTTTCAATTACCCAATAATATTTTTCTTGTATAGATGGAAGGAAGTAACCTAAGTACCTTCCATCTCATCCTTCTTAATTTTCAGACCACATTCCCTTGCACATCTTCCAAAGTTAATAGACATTGATTTATTCTCTAAGGCTAAAAACATAAATTCATCATTATCATCCTCAAAATAAGATTCATTATCATAAATTCTAGCATCTTCTCTAACATGGTACAATTTCTTGAACTTCTTATCCTTCTTGTCTTTATTGTCTCTGCTCTTCTTGTGTACAACTCTATTTGGACATCTTGAAGCATAGTGACCAATATTTCCACAACTAAAAAATTTGAAAGATAACATACCTTTGTACTTACTAGTACCTTTCTTCAACTTCCTTGTAAAATTTGGTTCCAACTCCTCTGATCCTTCACTATTCGGATCATCTTCTATCTTAGTGACTTTGAAGGTTGATTTTGTTTTCGCCTTTTCTTTTCCAAATTTCCTCATTTCAAATCCGGAAAAGGTGCCAAATAGTTGCTATTTAGTGAACTTCTTAGGATCATACACTTCCTCAATATATGAGACCTTATCACTGTAACTCTCCAGTAGGGTCACCAAAATATTCTCCATTACATCTTCATTTATCAGAGTACCACCTTGATTTTTTACTTCATTTACTGCAATATCAACCTTCTAAAAATAGCTTGCAATATCTCCACCTTCTTCCATTTTCAAGTTTGCATATTTGCGCTTAGTTGTTAGCTTCTTTGACAATTTGATTCTATCATTTCCTTCACAAAAATCTTTCAAATTTTTCCAAACTTCATAAGCAATCCCCAAAGAAATAAATTTTGTCCACTTAGTCTTAGATAAAGCACTATAGATTGCATACCTTAATTTTTCATTTTCCTCATAGGAAGAAATCTCATCTGCAGAAGAAGGACCACTTGCTAGTGCAACATATTTTGTCTCAACAGCTTTCCAAGTCTTGTAACCAAAAGATATCAAGTAACCTCTCATCTGCAATTTCTAGTCATTGTAGTCAGATCCATCAAACATAGGGATTGGCAATTTGTGCACCATCAGATCTACCTCAAGCAGTTAAGCTTTTCTCTAAGGAACTAAAGCTCTGATACCAATTGTTGAAAGGTGCACAACAACTAAGAGGGGGGGTGGATCAATTGTCACCAATCACATCCACAAATATCAAAACATCATTAAATCCACATCCACTTTAATTTTTTATTAAATATGACTATGAAGTACAAATAACATAAAGTAATATCAACACAAGAAACACCAGATTTATGTAGAAAACCCAATAAGGGAAAAACCATGGTGAGGATTAACTCACAATATAAAGTAATAGAAAAATCGATTACAAAGAGGCTCACTACCCAAGAAGGAGGCTCACTTCCTACATATAGGACTCACTATCCAACAAGGAGGTTGACTGCCTACAAATACAAAAAGATAAAAAAAAATCCAGCACAACAACTTGCACACATCCACAACCTTAATCAGAGAATTGTAAACACCATCAACTCACTGCTTTCTGGAGTCTAACACATTAAAGTACTACTGCCTCAATTCACTTTCACACACCTTTTAGTTCTCTAAACTTGTGGTTTCATTGTTACATCCAATCCTTTACATCTCACCTTGTATTTATACCATCTTCAACCTTAGAAATTTTCTCTGAGGTTGGCTACACACACTTCATATTACAAATTCAAATTAGGTCAAAAACTCAACATTCTTGGGGTGGAAGAGAATAAGAGAAGACCAAAAAAACACTTAACCAAGACCCAAATCAACATCTTGAATCAAGCACACACTTCCTTAATTGATACTTATCCTTTGCATGACATGTAGACACCAAGTCGGCCAAACCTAATGAAAACACCAATGGAATTTGAAGTACACACTTCCAAAACAAGAATATAACATGCTTCATCATATGCTAGAACACTTCTCAGATGCCTTCAGACTCATCTGTTATAGCTACAACAACCTTCATACACAAAATATTGTCCATTAGTCCATTTGCATTGTATAGACACACACAGAAACTCTAAAACTAGTCTTTTGGAGCACCAAACCATGAATGATAGAGCATAGATAACATCATTACAAACCATCTTCTAGATCTACAAGACTAGAAACAAACTAGCAGAGGACTGCAGAGAAGATATATTTCTCCCAGTCACAGACAAACAACATTTCCAAATTAGTTCACACACTGGTGAACACAACTTCCACTCTTCAACAAACCAAAAGATCTAATATAGGATATATCACCCAAGGATGCCCTTAAACAACACTTCAAATCAGTACAAGAATAAGATCAACATAGAAGAAATGCAGAGCACACATCATAGCACATTCTGAACACACACAGTTCTCTCTTCACTATTTCTCAACAGCACTTGGTAACTCATCATATCAACACACCTGCAACACCATAAAGGTAGCTCCATATACTCACAACATCTCTATAGTATCTCAACTATACATGCACAACCTACAATCACTTGTTTCCTTTCTCTACAAAACCTATGCTATGTTGACATCAATGAAAACATTAATGACAACACCACCATACTCATTCATATTTGCAACAAGATTGGACATCATCATTCTCCCATTGAAGTCTTAGATGATTCTTCTGATAGTGGAGCTGAAACTGATTTAGGTTACCACCAGTATCTCATGGCCATCACTAATTTGATTTATTATGAGGATGAGGTGGTGATGGCTACTCTACTTTCAATAGGGAGACTAAGCGGGTGAACTTACTTTTTTGCTGACAAGGGAAAGTAGCACCCATTCCCTTTCTGATCTGGTGCTTGATTTTTGGTTCTTTGTGCTAACTTGCTTTCTTTGGCTGGTGTGTTGTGATGTGGGTCTTTGTTCATTTTTTCCTTTGGTGTTGATGGTGACATTTCCCAGTTTGGCTTGAAATTGCATGTTTTTGATGTTGTGATAGCAACACCTTTTGAAGAATGGGGGTTCTTCTTTGACTAATGGTTTTTTGGAGTTTTTATTTTTGCTTTCCCCTATCCTACAAATGATTGCTTGTAGTTGATTGGAGAATATCTTTCACATTCTAGTGAAATTCATTTTGAAATTGAAGTGAAATGTAGGTCTAATTCAGCCCAATGTTTGTTCCTCCCTTGTCTTATAAAAGGGAATTCAATGCTGATTACAAAAGAGAGGTCAGTGGGTTGTTTTTCATTGAAGGGGTTATACACAGAGAAAAAAATGGATACTAAGCTTTCTAGAAATATGTTTCAGTGATCAATTAAGTCGATATGTATGTGGTTCTTTGATAATGACAGTGATAATACATATAGCAGAAGAATATAAATTTTCTACGTGTTACTCTCCTATGTATAGGTTATATAGACTATGAATAATATAATCAATGGTTGTCTTATTTTTCTCTATTCGTTTCTGTGACATGAGAAAATGTTGGTGAGGGTTGATTATGCTTGACTCATGATGAATCGAAGCATAACTTTTCCAAAAAATCCTACATCTACAAACAAGATAATTCAAATTGGAAATATAAACTAAGCATTTAATTGAAAATGAAAGATACAAACTAGAAAAAAAATAGTGAAATTCCTAATCTAGCCCATTTGAAATTTATCCTATTTTGGAATTAGTTTCATGTTGACGTAAAACAATGACCCTTTCCCAATCTTATGATCAGTGAACCTATTTCAGTCGATTTTATCGAAGAGAATCAATGAAACTGTTGTGATTGATATATGAAAACCTAGTTTATGCTAAAAATGAACATGATGCAAGCTAAGTTACCATGATTTTATGCTAAAAAATGCACTAATTATGCTAATTTGCTAAGTTAATCTAAGCTAATTCCAAGTTAAAAGATGGAAACCCTAATTTATAAACAAGCGAAGATGGATGCATGGAAGCCATTAATGGATGCTCGAAGATATGATGCAATTAAAACTAACTAAAATAAGCTAAAAAGTGAGTAAATATGAGAGTATGGATGCAAGTGAATTCAACAACATACATTTGCAATTGAAAGATGGATCCATTTATCTCCAAATAGTGACCTATTTATAGGAAAGAAAATAAGGAATGAAGGGTTGAGATGGAAAATATTAATCAACATGATGGAACTTCAAATTTTTGTTCTTTGTGTTCTATTTTTATCCCACCTTATGTCTCTAGTCATCTATGGTGTTTGGGAAAAAGCCTAAGGTTGGGGTTTTACCTTTGTCTTCATGTAAAACCCTAATTTTCAACTTAAACCTTGGGTGGGATCTATTTGGCCTTTACTTTTTGAGAGGTTTTTGAAACAACTTAAGCCCCATCGCTTCATCTAGGCCATACCCCTTTTTTGTTTTATCATTTTATTTCCTTCGCTTGAATTTATTTTCCTAAGTCTTGGATGGTCTCATGCTCCCTCATTTAAGTGAAAACTTATGTCATTGTTTATCATCGGCCTAGTGATGTCCCCTTATTCCTTTAATAATTTTTTTTATTTTGCAAAGGGACAAGTTCGCATAACCGTAGATCAACCATCGTTTGATCTCAGTCATTCCCTGTTATCCCGTGATGACCCCACCACATTGTTTTGGTTGATCACGATATCATGGGCGAGCGCCACATGTCTCATTTGGTGAAGCCAAAGGGATGATAAAATACTTTGATACATCTATTTGGTTTTAATACTTTATGTAGCAGGTTACTAAAGCAGTCATGATATGCACATGTTTCAAATCAACGAAGATGTTATAATCTCGGTAGGAAAGGTGCTCGATGGTTAGGAACAAAGCTATAAACATGTAGTATGGTGGGCCCCTTGTTGCCACGATGGAGATTGTGCCAGTTTGATTTAAAGGCAGCCATTTGATGATTTGACCAAGTTGAAGGATTGACGGCTTGTATTTGAATCTGCATCAAATGCAATTGGATCCATTGGTGCAGTGCGCGAGTAAGCTTTAATGGTAGACATGAAATTTACTGGTAGTGTTTGATCGAAATAAAGTGATTATTCTCCTACTTTTATTGTGTCATAAAGAATTCAAACATCTTTGCAGAGCAGTCTCAAGGCCAAGGATGAAGTTACGAGTTATTGCCGCAGAGATCTGGGTTTCTGCAAACACAAAGTCATGAGTTGATTTCTGTATCTTCTGGTTATTCTGAATTCAAATTTGGGGGAAATTTGTTGTGTGCTTGTCATAGGGATTTTTTATAATTTTTTTAGGGCTATAAGTTAATTGAATTGTGGGAAATTGAAAGGTTATGTTTTGTAATTTCATATTTTGTTTAGCCCTAGTTTGTTTAAAGTTTGAAATAGCAAGGAATCCCTAGTTTACTCAAGATGGCACTGACAAAGCAACACTCTGGCCAGATTGATTATTTAAGTAGAAACATATATGATGATTTCTTGGATCAATTCCCTTGTCAATGAATGATAGGATAAAGGGATTGGTTTTGATGAGAGGAAAAAATCTAGGGGAGGGATTAGTATATAATTGTTCCAACATAGCCGATGCTAGGGTTCCTCTTACTAGTCTAGAGATGTTTAGATTATGGTTTGGATAGAAGAATTTTCCCCACCCCTTTTCTAATGGTTGGATGTATGATATAGGGAGGTTGGTGGTACCAAATTTTTTCCCTAATATAGACTTGCTTCGGGCAGTGGCTGCAAGATATGACCCTGTCACATGGGTGATTCGAGAGAATGATGGAGAAGTTCTGTTAAGCATCAACAAAGAGGAATTCCCATAGGTTTTTGATCTGAGTGAGCCTAGTAGGTTCTTGGTTCCTATTGATCTTGAAGAGATGAAAAAGGAATATGGGAGGTTGAAATCACTTTTTTTCAAAGTGAAGCTTCTACCACCTCATTTGGCTAGGGAAGGGGGTTCAAAATTCTATATTAGCCCTAATGAACAACAACCTTTCAGACTGAACTACTTTGCAAATAATTTCTTGGCCAAATTTTTCTCATTGTACCATATTTTTGGTTTTCACCTGAACACAGTGATGCCTATTACTTACATGTTCATGGGGGTGCAAATAAAACACCCTAATTTCTCAGTGATTTATGATTTTTCTTCTTTGTTGGTAGAAAAGATACATGAAGGGTTGTTCAAGTTGTAGAAAAATGATACAGGCACTCCATTCTTTTGGTATTCCATGTTAATGTATATGTTTTAATATAAGAATGTTGAATTCTTCTCTGAGAAGATGGAGTTAAGGCAGTGGGTTAATGGAGAAAGATTGCTAGTGCAAGTGTGGACTGCAAATTTATCATGTAACAGGGAGAATCCTAGTTATGTGCTTTTTGACAATTGTTTTGCTTCTAGATTGAAAGCTAGGCTGATGGTAAATATACCTAGGATTCCTGAGGAGTTGCATGATTTCCTCAGACCAAAGGGGAGGAAGCTAGAATTGAAGGTTTTCCATAACTTGGGTGATATTATTCCATACCTAGTTAGCACTGTCTTGAGGCTATATGGTTTTCAAGAGACCCCTCATATATTGCCATACAATGTACCACCAAGAGTGGGATTTGAAGAAGTTATGTGGCATATTGGTTGTATCCATGAGGACAACCTTACTGGGAAAGTTAAAGGAGCATTTTTCTCGGATTATACTGTGGTGTCAGATTTTATCTTTTCGAAAGGAGGTTGGGTATGCTTTGGGAAATTTTTTGAAGAATACCATTTGAGGTTTGGTCCCAAGCGACAGTATGATCCTGAGGGCTTCTTTTCTCTTTTCACAAAAAGGATAAAAGGTGGTAATTTTTTGCATGAGTTCAACTTCCTTGAAGACTTGATTGGAAATGAATTTGACCTAAATAGGCAGGAGTTGAACAAGGAGAAATGGGTAGCTTATGAAAAGCTATTTGCTATTGTGCACAAAATGGATCCAAAGTATGATCCATTGATGGAGTTGAATCCATGTCATAAGAAAATTAACTTCTTGATGGGAAAATTTAAAGAAATCATGGGCACCTTGATGACCAAGAAGGTAAACTTGGAGGAAAACTTGGGGATACAGGAGCAAGATCCTAGGCCAATTGAAGTGAGGCCAGCTTACCAACCTACAGAGAGATGACCTATTTACATAAGGAAGAGAAATGATAGTAGTGATGAGGAAGAAGAGGATAGAAAGGGAAATAAAATAATGAAATTTCCTACACAAAAAGTTCCAAAGCTCAAAATGCCTGGGGCAATTAAAATTATTGATTTGGAAGCATCACCTTAAAATATTCCCTCACCACCACCATTAGAGCCAAGCCATAAAAGGAAAAAAATTGAAAAATTACAAGAGGATTTGGTGGGTGAGATTGTTTTCACTGAATAGGACATGCAAATGGGTATGCCTTCCTCTCCCAGGTCGGTTGAATTGGTTCTCTCTAATCTAGATATGCAAGGAAAATGTGTACAAGATGCAAGAATGGAAGCATGTAAGGAGTTTCTAGATGATAATGCATTTGTAAAAACTCCAGTGTTCTTGCAACTAGTATGGAGAATGAAATTGGAAGAATATCAAGATAAATGCAAAAGGAGAAGAGAATTGAGACTTGATAGGTCAAACCAGGAAAATGATGATGAAGTGAAAGCTGAACTAATGGAAGATTTCAAGAGCATGAGTCCTGAGGAGGGGACAAAGCTGGTAAATAGAGTTGGTGTTTTGATCTTTGTAGAGAGGGACATTGAAAATTCTATAGATTTCAACGCTATTATGAAGTCCAAGCATCCCTTACAATATTCTAAAGAAGAGGTCAAGTTAGTCTTGCAAGATTCTTCCTTCAGTGAAGAGCACGATACCTTATCAATTTTGGCTTTCGCCCCTAAAGGGAGAAAGCAAAATGTTACTGATATTAACCCAAATTTAAAAGGAGGGTAGATAATAAAGAGAGCTTCGTAGACCTCAACCATAGAGGCTACTAATTTGATCGTAAATGTGGCCAAGTTGGCCCAAAAGACTATTGAAAGAGAGAAACATAAAAAGAAAATCCTAATGGAGAAGTACAATGTCATAATTGGGAAATATAGCAAGATGCAGCAAAGGAATGTTGAGCTGCAGACTGAGGTGGATAGGTTAAAGAAAAACTAGATTGGGGAGACATCAAGTTCTCTAGGGATTAGAACATTTCCTTCCACATCAAGGTTAGTGCTTCCTTCTTCTCCTATTGTTTCTACACCAGGGTCTCCTAGCCAAACTCCTTCCCTCAACCCTACTTTAGATATAATTGATGAAGAAATGGAATACTCTGGTTATCCTTCAAAGAAGTAGCTAATGTACAAAATTGTAGAGTTATAGGCATCTTTGAAGGTGACTGAGGAGCGAATAGTTTTAAAGGAAAGGGAGGTTGTAAATGTTGTATTTAGGAACTTAAATGAGAAATTTGATGACAGGTTTTCATCTATGTATTCTTTATATACTTTATTATTGAGTGCAATAAGCAATATTGATAGGGATTAGGAGGTAGTAGTACCATTAATTGAAAATTGGATCCGTAGGGCCAATGATCTAGATATAATGTATAAAGCATCAAGGTTTGATATAAATAATAGACCCCAATCATTAAGGTCTATTCAGATGTTAGTTAAGTCATTGCAAGGTTTTCAGACCTTATCGGATGACTTGAGTAGGAAGATCCGAGAGTTGGTGAAGAACTTTGATGATTGGAGTGACACATTGTTACCTAACATAATGGATGAGCAAGGAAATATCAGCTCACTCCAATAGTGGTAGGATCGGGCAAATGAAGTCATCAATGATCAAATTAGATTAATTTGTGATGACTCAAATTATGATTTATTGGTGAGTTGTATGGACAAAATCATTAGCACCAGTTCATTCTTAGTCTTTTGAAAGAGAAGGGAATCAAGTGGCAATTAAGTATACACTGTATAGTATCAAGGTGAATGAGGTAATCAATTTTGATTGGCCAACTAATGAGGAATACTAGAAATGGGTAAATGCATATTTAACTAAGGAGGAGTAAAAAGGAATAGGTTGTTAACGGTTGACAAGTCAGCTGTTGCAATTACAACAGATTCCAGTTTTGTTTTTGGTGACAGTCTTGGTGTAGAATTCTTGAAGTTTTTGTTGTTGCATCAACCATTCTTAGTGGACACGTTGAACAAGAGGATTCTTTGGGAAATTGTTGTTGTAACAAATTTTTGGAATGTTACAAAGTGGTCCAATTGGTTGGTGATGCATGTGCTTTCTGGCCTGATGCTTGTTTGCTCCTTCTTTTCCATAAGAAGGATTTCAAGGCCAGAAGTATGGGTTAGCAAGTGAGATATTTTGGGTCGATTCTAGGTGGAGTTGCAGAGAAAATTGTAAATTTTAATGGTTTTCGGGAAATGCAATTTAGATTTTGAGTCATTCTCTAGTAGGTTTTGAATTCATGAGAATTTGATGTTTTATGACAGTACTGGCATTTGAATTGAAATGATTAATTCAAACTCATGTCTCTCCATTGTACATGCATGTGAAATTTCAATAAGATGATCAAGGGTTATCTCATACATCTCACTATTTTGGTGTGTATGATTCTTGTTTTAGCTTTAATTCAAGGAATTAATTAAAATGCTTGAATGGGGATTGTAGGTCGATATGTTTTGTATGAGGATTTGATAAGTATTATTAGGTTAGAATACATGTTGATGAGATTGTAAAGCAATGTTCTCAAGGATCTTATATGTTATGTGTTAAATTTTTCATAAACCCTTAAATGCTTATGAAGCTGATTCCCCCAATGGATATATGGCACTGATCTGAGTTGAACTAATTCATATGGTTCAATATTTGCTTGTGTTTACCTAGAGCTTGCTACAAATTTCAAATCAATGACTATCTTATATTGTGAAATGTATTGTAGTTATCTCATGCTCCAAATAGTTGATATTATTGATGAACAACCAATTCTATTCGGTATTATCCTATTGTGTTGAGCTATTTAATGAGATTATCTATTGTTGTTAATGTTGTTTATGATAATGGTGTAGAGGTTGTAAATTCATTAAGGGATCACCCTCTTGGGTCTTGTAGAGCCCAAAGTGTAGGAGCTCTTTAAAATCCTTGCTAGTTGGTCTAGGTCCTTTGAGCTACCCTTTATTGGAATTGGAAATTCCATGGTAGATTAGAAGACCAACTTGGTTATAGTAAAAACAACCAACAAAATGGAGACTCTACTGAGGAACTAATTGCAATATTTCTAGTCAGTGTGTCGGTTATCTATTGTGCATAGGGTCTTCATAATATTTCTATGATTTCAAGGTCGAACCCATGGTTTTGTGTTCATTTTTTCCATTTCTTCTATTTTCATAGTGTTTTGAGTCATTTAGTGAAGCACAATTGTACATTGTCAGTATAAAGTTCCAAAGGTCTTTTTGTAAGGAAAGTAGAGGTGCGGAAACAACTATCCTAACGTCAAAACCATAGGGAAGAATGCAGACAGTCCTTTTAATTTTCAAATTACAATCCAATTAAGACACACATGAAAGTTTTACAGAAACAAAAATAATACTCAAAGACAATGAACAATAGATTTACATGGGAAAAACCTTTCAGGAAAAAACCCACCACACCAAGTTGAATCTCTTTGTATTACAATAACAAACAATTACATACAATGCAGAGATACAACTCTCTGGTATCAGTTCACAATAGCTTCATTCATTTTTCAATCTCTTACAAAATTGCTCTCAATAATCCGATCATTTCAAACTCAGAAATGATTCCTTAAATCTTATCACATTCTAATTTTTTTTCTTCTGTTCTTCCTTATCTGCCATTGCCCCATCATAGAAATTTTCCTCTTGAGCGTTGATTTTTCTCTGCATACAGTTTAGCTCCAGCATTGCAACTGTTGTAAAAATCTAACTACCATCCATTTGAAATTCGCTTCCTCTGATTGGTTCACAAGGCTCCACATAGGATGATCAATTTGGTCAAAGGCATTCAAACTTTGTTGGCATATCAGTGAGACACTAACAGTGTCTCCCCGGTGCCACAAAGTCTTCACTATCGATATCATCATAGATTCCAACAGTCGGCAAGATGATATAGCAAACGCCATGAATCATACCGAATCCATCGGCATCCATTTCATTCCTATTAGGAAGAGTTTCGCCATCAACAACATGTTTTACCAAGCTTCACAAGTCACATTGATTTCAACTTTTCCATCGGCAAGACTTTTCCGTTCGCAAGAGGTATCACCGGGTCTCCTCAAGTTTCACTGAAGAACCTGATAGTCAGCAAGACATTCGTCTTCCACCAAGACTTCACTCTAAGCAAACATGTATTACCAAGTTGGAAAGACTTTTGTCTTTGGCCGAGACCTCACATTGAGCACTCATGTCTTACCGAGTCAACAAGACATTTGACCTTCGTCAAGACCTTTCATCAAGCTCTCATGTGATTCTGAAGACTATCAACAAGACTCTCCAAGTCGCCAAGACTCCATACTGATCACCTTGAGCTACTCCGATGACTTTATTTGTATCCTCATCAGTGTGACTTTCCATTCTCGCTGGGACATCTTACCAAGGCCCTTGTGTTAGCCTGATGATCTATCGGTGAGACTCCCTTTAGTTGATGGGACTTCATACCGAGCGATCAACTCACCCTGAAGACCCCAGTCGCTATGAGCCTCCTCGACACCCGATAAGAAAACAACATTGTCAGCCAGAGGTCTCCTACTCGACAAAAGGTCATAGTGAATGCTTCTAGTTACAATGATAACATCATTCGGCAAGACATCTGCTTTGTCTCGGCGATATGAACATTTCAAGAGAATTCAAAATAGCTAGTTAGCTAGACATGATTAATGTCACAATGACTTTACCCTCCAGGAGTTACATGTCAGTATTGATTGAGGAAAATATTCCAACAATCTCCCACTTGACGAAGACCTTACTGACAACTCCAGAGCATAATAAAACTACTAAAAATATGGGCCAAGAGGCCCATCGAACTGGCACACTACCTGTATTTGTCTGTGCTCACAGGGTTCATCAATGCATCTACAACATTCTCCATAGTATGCACTTTCTCCAAAGAGACCTTCCCATCCTCCACCATATCCCATAAAAAATGATACTATACATCTGTATGTTTCATCCTGGCATGGAAAGTAGGATTTTTGCCAAACATATAGCACTCTGACTATCACATTAAATTGTAACTTTTCCTTCATCGAAACCAATGTTAGAACACAAACGTTTTAACCAGATTGCCTCTTTACAAGCATGTGTAGCTGCCATGTATTCTGCCTCTATAGTGGACAAAGTGACTACAGCCTGCCGCTTGCTCATCCAACTCATTACACCACCATTTATCATGAAAATGTATCCACTGGTCGATCTTCTGCTGTCAATGTCCCCTGCCCAATCAGAGTCCACATAACCTTGAATACTGAGAGTCCTCTATGATTCAACCAAGTTCCCATGGTAACACAAAGCATAGTCTGAAGTGCCCTTCAAATATCTAAACACTCTCTTCATAGCATCCCAATGTGTCCTTGCAGGATTAGCCATAAACCGACTAAGAACTGCCACTTCTTAGGCAATGTCTCGCCTTGTAGAGACCATTGCATACATAAGGCTGCCAACCACACTAGCATAAGGTACACTGGTCATGTCCTCTATCTCAGTAGGAGATTTTGGACAGTCTTCAACAGATAGCTTCGTTCCCTGCAAAATTGGAACAACTAGCTGCTTGCAATCAATCATACAAAATCTCTCTAGAACAGTCATGATGTACTTACTCTGACTAAGCCAAATTTTTCTATTTTTCCTGTCCCTCGTTATTTCCATTCCTAGAATATACCTTTCTGCACCAAGATCTTTCATTTTGAACTTTGTAGAAAACTGAGACTTAAGATCATAAATCGTTAGCTTACTATTGCCTATGAACAACATATCGTCAACATAAAGAGCAATAATAAGAACTTGATCACTTTCAGCTTTGTAATACACATAGTGATAAGATTTTGATCTTACAAATCTAATGACAAAACAAAAGTGTCAAAGTTTTGGTACCACATTCTAGGAGACTGTTTTAACCCATACAGAGATTTTTTAAACCTGCAAACTAGTCTTTCTTTTCCTTTTTCCACAAAGTGCTCCGGCTGGGACATATAAATTTCTTCTTCAAGATCACCATGAAGAAAATTTTTCTTCAAATCCATCTGTTCTATTTCTAAGTCATATGCTGCTGCAAGTGACAAAAGAAATCTAATAGATGTCAGCTTAGCTACAGGAGAAAATATTTCTCCATAATCAATTCCCTCTACCTGGGAATAACTTTTTGCGACCAGCCTCACTTTAAATTTTTCTACACTGCCATCCAGACCAATTTTATTTTTAAATACCCATTTGCAACCCACAAATTTTCTACCTTTAGGCAATGGTACCAAACTCTAGGTATCATTCTTTTCCAATGATACCATTTCTTCATTCATGGCTTCCAACCAAGAGTTTGAATCAAACATTTTAAATGCCTCTTTCACAGTCCTAGGTTCATCAGTGCTAGAAATTAAAGCATAGGCACAAGTAGACTCTGTCAAAGAAAACCCATACCTATCAGGTTGCTTCCTTTCATGGGTTGACCTCCTCACATATTGAGGCTGAGGTGGTTATTCATCTTCTTCAGAACTTTCAGAGCTACTTGAGCTTTCCTCAGTATCAGGTACATTTTGATTTTTCAATTCCTCTTTATCTAGTGTCGGAGGAATTTTCGCTACATCCTTTTTATTTTTGGATTTCTTCTCTGACTGTAGATCTAAAGTAGAAGGCTTCAACTCATGAAAGATAACGCTTTTTCTATATACAACCTTCTCAGTCTCAGGGTTCCAAATCTCGTATCCTTTTATGCCAGCACTATAGCCAATAAAAATACACTTTACAACTTTGTTTTCCAACTTAAGTCTTTTTTCAAATGGCACATATGCATATGCCTCACAGTTAAAGACACGAATATGTCTCAGAGAGGGCTTCTTTCCAGACCATGCTTCCAAAGGCATCTTCTCAACAAGAGCAGAGTTAGGAGAATGATTTACCAAGTAACATGCTATAGAGACTGCTTCAGCCCAAAACTTCTCCTCCAAGCCAGCATTGCTCAGCATACTTCATGCTCTTTCCATTACTGTCCTGTTGAACCTTTCAGCAAATCCATTTTGTTGTGGAGTGTAAGGTGTAGTCTTATGTCTTTTAATCCCATGATTTGTACAGTACCTTTCGAATTCATCTAAACAAAACTCACTGCCATTGTCAGTCCTTAAACATTTTATTTTCCTACTAGTCTGATTTTCAACAAGGTTTTTAAATTCCTTAAACTGACTGAACACTTGATTTACTTTTCAGAAAATATACAAATGCTCTTCTTGAATAATCATTAATAAACGATACATAGTATCTTGATTTAGATAAAGAAGAAACATTCACTAGACCAAACTCATCAGAATGTATATAATCAAGAAAACTAGAAGATTTGTGAGGATTGAAATAAAATGAAACATGGTGTTGTTTACCATATATGCAATGTTCACAAAATTCAAACTCAAGGTTACAATCTTCAAGCCCTTCTACCAGGTTTTTATTTTTCAAGGTTTTTAAACCTTTCTCACCAATGTGGCCTAGCCTATGATGCCAGAGCATTGTCTTTTCTACTGGAAGTTTAACCTCCATTGAGTTTACACCATTAGGAATGTTTCCCTCTATTCCTCCATGAGTAGCTTTCTATGACTTCGTAGAGACACTATTGCATTGAATAGCTTTTGCATCCAACTTGTACAAGGTACCAATATGAGCACCCCTAGCTAGCACCATAGAGCCTCTAGTCATCTTGCAGCCATTTCCAGAGAATGTGACATGCACCCCAATATCATTCAGCTTGCTTACAGAAAGTAAATTACGAGCCAGACCTGGTATATGCATCACATCATTGATTCCCTTCACTCTTCTATCAGGGAATTGAATTCTGACTCTTCCACAACCAACAATTTCCAAAGATGAATCACTTGCCAAGTAGACCTTTCCACCATCATAGTTTTCATACTTCGTGAACTAGTCTCTATGAGATGTCATGTGGAAAGATGCTCTAGAATCAATCAGCCAGACATCATCAGATGCCCACGTAGCCAAGGCTGCAATGAAGGTGTCTACATCACTCTAAGAAGAATCATTTTTAGAAGAGGTCTTCTTCTTCTTCTATTTTTCCTCCTTGCAATCCCTTCGGACATGACCAGGTTGCCCACAATTCTAGCATTTCACCTTGGACTTCTTTCCAGGAGACTTTGATCTCCCTTCTAATTTCAATATGGATTTCTTGTCCTTCTTCTTGCCCTTCTCCTTTGATCTACCTCTAATAGCCAGAGCCACCTTTGCCATCTCAAAAGATTTTCTTCTCATCTCTTCTGACAACAAAGAAGCAACAACATCTTCCATGTTGAAAGTGGATGTCGTACTCCCAATAGCCATCACTAGGTGATCCCAAGAATCTAGCAAAGAACATAGTAGCAGCATGCAGCGATCTTCATCTTCAATCTTCACACCAACAGATGCTAATTGAGCAATCAACATGTTGAATGCATTCAAATGATCAGCAACAAATCATGCCTCCTACATTCTCAAAGAGTACAACTTATTCCTCAAGAACAATTTGTTCACCAAGGACTTGCCTTGATAAATAGATGCCAATCTTTTCCACAAGGAAGATGCAGTATTTTCTTCATGCACATTCAAAAGAACAGAGTCTGCCAAACAGAGCCTTATTAGCCCCTTAGACTTTCTATCTGCAAGATCCCAATCCTCTTGCTTCCTGCCTTGAGGCATCGTTCCAGACATAGCAAGCCATAGATCACAATCCACTAACAGATCTTCCATTTTGAGTTTCCACAACTCAAAATTGCTACCATTGAATTTCTCTATTTCCATCTTCTTGGATGTGCTCGCCATCTTAATCTATTATTAAATTATCATACCTCTAGCAAACTCCCACTGAAAAAGAATTGACACAAAAAACCCAACCCACTCACAAGGATAACACAACTGGCCAGGCTCTGATACCACTTGTAAGGAAAGCAGAGGTGCAAAAACAACTATCCTAACATCAAAACCATAGGGAAGAATGCAAACAATGCTTTTAATTTTCAAATTACAATCCAATTAAGACACACATGAAAGTTTTACAGAAACAAAAATAATACTCAAAGACAATGAACAACAGATTTACGTGGGAAAACCCTTTCAGGAAAAAACCCACCACACCAAGCTGAATCTCTTTGTATTACAGTAACAAACAATTACATACAATGCAGAGATACAACTCTTTGGTATCAGTTCATAGTAGCTTCATTCAATATTCAATCTCTTATAGAAATGCTCTCAACAATCAGATCATTTCAAACTAAAAAACAATTCCTTAAATCTTATCACATTCTAATTTTTTGTCTTTTGTTCATCCTTATCTGCCATTGCTCCATCATAGAAAGTTTCCTCTTGAGCATTGATTTTTCCTTGCATGTAGTTTAGCTCTAGCATTGCAACTGTTGCATAAATATAACTGCCATCCATTTGAAATTCGCTTCCTCTGATTGGTTCACAAGGCTCCACATAGGATGATCAATTTTGTCAAAGGCGTTCAAACTTTGTTGGCATATTGGTGAGACACTAACAGTGTCTTCCCGATGCCACAAAGTCTTCACAATCGATATCGTCATAGATTCCAATAGTCGGCAAGATGATATAGCGAACGCCATGAGTCATACCGAATCCATCAAAATCCATTACATTCATATTGGCAAGAGTTTCTCCATCGGCAAGACATTTTACCGAGCTTCACAAGTCACATCGACTTCAACTTTTCCATCGGCAAGACATTTTACCGAGCTTCACAAGTCACATCGATTTCAACTTTTCCATCGGCAAGACTTTTCCATTCACCAAGAGGTATCGCCGAGTCTCCTCAAGTTTCACCAAAGCACTTGACAGTCGGCAAGACATTCATCTTCCACCAAGACTTCACTCTGAGTAAACATGTCTTACTGAGTCAGCAAGACTTTTGTCTTTTGCCGAGACCTCACACCGAGCACTCATGTCTTATCGAGACAGCAAGAAATTTGACCTTTGCCAAGACCTTTCACTGAGCACTCATGTCATTCTCAAGACTATCGGCAAGACTCTCCAAGTCACCAAGACTTCATACCGATCGCCTTGAGATACTTCGATGACTTCAGTTGTATCCCCGTCGCAGTGAATTTCCATTCTTGCTGGGACATCTTATGGAGGCCCTTGTGTTAGCTCGATGATCTATCGGTGAGACTCCCTTCAGTCACTGAGACTTCATACCGAGCGATGAAGTCATCCCGAAGACCCTAGTCACTGTGAGTCTCCCTGACACCTGATAAGAAAACAACACTGTCGGCCAGAGGTCTCCTACTCGACAAAAGGTCACAGTGAATGCTTCTAGTTATAGTGATAACATCATTTAGAAAGACATTTGCTTTGTCTCGGTGATATGAAAATTTCAAGAGAATTCAGAACAGCTAGTCGGCCAGACATGATTAATGTCACAGTGACTTTTCCCTCCAGGAGTTACATGGCAGTATGGATTGAGGCAAATATTCCAACACTTTTGAATTCCACCAAGTATCTCTGGATATTTGGTATTCCCAAGATAATTGGGTGGTGATTCTGAAGTCTCTACACCAGTGTGCATTTTATTTTGAAAATTTAATATAAGTTGAAGGATCTTTTGGACAAGTACATAGAATGAAGAACACCAGGTTATTCATGAAGAATCATAAGGAATAGAAACTGGACAGTGAACTTCCTAAAATGAAGAAGGACTGGTAAAGAAAAGTCCATAGTCTAGAAATGTTGCTCCTACATCACAGAACCCTATACACCAAGGTACAAGTAGGCCTTTACACCCTATCCCTGAAACTCTTGAAGAATTGTCTAGAAATTTAGAATCAGATAGTTGTGTATTTTTTGATGCATTATTTAATACACCAGTTCAAGAGGATGTAACATGTCAAAATAAAGGGCCTGTTAGTGTTCAATATACTGAAAAGTGAAGAGGTAGGAGTAGAAGTTGAAGCCATCATAGAGAAAGCACCTGTGATGTGCCTGCTCCTCCTGCTGAATATGATGGAACTCCTTTATTGTTTGAACATGTACTTGAAGAGGTCAATCTAATAGATTTAAGTGATACATTGAGTTATGATATGACTTTGCCTGACCTTGATGATATTTTTAGAGACATTGACTCCTTGAGATGAGAGATCCAAAAGCAAGTTGAGCTCAGAGTGAAAAAGGAAAAGGAGAGGGAAACAAAATTGATGTATGCTATGATTGAAAGGGATAGGTTGATTAGACAGTTGGCAACAATGAAGCTCTTGAACCAAGAAAAACCTAAGCTGGATGTTGAGGGCCCTGTTGTACGTGAATTTTTTGATAAGAAGATAAAGCCTATGTCTAAGGAAAGTCATGTAGGTCAATTTGACTCCCAATCAAAACCTACAGACTCAAAACCCTCCAATCCTGTTAAGTCTCAACTGAGTAATCCAAACCCTAAGCCTGTTTTAGACAAGGGAAAACAAAAGGTTGAGGGGATTAAAATAAGTGAAAGGGTGACTTCCCACCCTCCTAAATGAGATCCCTCACCACATGTATCATTAAAAGTTGAAACTTCCTTAGAAAAGGATAGAAGGGAGAGTAAGGCTCTTGCAGAAGAGTTGGAGAGGACAGAGATTGAGGCTGCAAATGTAGAAATGAAGAGGAAAATAAGTTTCCTCAAGATGTCAAACATGGATGAGGCTACACAAGCTGCAACCTCATCAAGTCACTAAGATGCCTTGAAACACGGTCCTACAATTAATCTGGATTCCACCACAAAAATTTATGGCACAAGGTTTCATGCAACTAGGTTTGTAGATCTAAATCAAGATGGTCCTAGGGTACAAAATTTAGAGTCTGGTGTTGATTCTCAAAAGACGGAAGGATTATTCCAACGAGGACCTATATAGTTGGAAAGGTATAGACAATTATTCTTTGATGGTATTCTTGGTTATCCAAATCCCATCCCTGATGATTTGAGAGAAAAGATGAGTAAGTTTGTTGGCAACAATGTTGTGATAGTAGAGGAACACTTAAAAGCTTTTATGGATATGCTAAATGATTACGAGGTAGAACATGAAGATGTTGAAATGAAATTGTTTGTACAATCTCTAGTAGAGGATGCAAGGGATTGGTATAGAGGTTTACCTAATTCTAGTATTGGTTCATGGGATGAATTTGAAAAATGTTTCAAGGAACAATATGGTGATAAAAGCAATGCTAGTTTCATGCTAAATGAGTTCAATAACATCAAGAAGTCATTGAATGAGCCTATGACAGAATTTAATCTAAGATTCCAAAAGGCAATGTATAAGATGTTCCAGGTGTTGAGGATTGATGAGAATGTTTTTCTAACTACATATTTTAATGGTTTTGATGTTAAAATGGCATATCTCCTCAGAGATAAGGACCCTCAGACTATGAGGGATGCATTTAGGGTGGCTATAAATATTGAAAGTAATAGAAGAGCTTCTAGGAAATATGGTAGGAGAGAAGAACCCCCACTTTTTATAAATCCTAAGGATAAGACTGAGAAGGTTTTTGTTGCGAAGCCTAAGGATGATAAAAATTGGGAAAAGGTCTTCAACACTTTGAAAGACATAAAGTATACTATTGCCAAGCAAGAAAAGGGTAGAGGAAATGAAAAGAAACAATATAATAAAAATGACAGACTACCCAGGTTGCAAAATTATCCTTATAATACAAATTGGAATGATGGGAAACGAACCTTGCCTAGCTAGAAGCCAAAAAAATGATTAGCATATGCTAGACCCCTTGCAGAAGCATTCAATAAATTTAGTATAGGATAAACCATGGTGTGAGATGTGTGAACATCGACATGATCAAAATTATTGTGGTATTGCTCAGTTGCTTGTTGCTGAGGAAATAGAGGAGGATGCTCATGAGCAGACTCTAGAATGTGAGTAGGGTGATGTAGATGTTTGTATGGCCAGATCATACATTGATGAGGCTGAATGTTCCTCTAATGATGAATTACAGGGAGTTGATGTGGATAATCAGAGATAGAGAAGTGAGATGTACCATGAATAGGTTTTCTCTTATGAGGAAGCTAATTTTGACCATAATGCTTGCAATATGGAGCAAGTTGAAGATTCAGTGTCCTTAAGGAGACCATCAGAAGAAGAGATTGCAAGATTGACTAAGGAAATGGCTACTCAAATGAGAAGTTCACTTCAGTTGAGAAACAAAACTATGGGTGGTGAACAGGGTAAACCTGCTAGCTTGTTTATTAAAGAACAAAAGGAAACAAATAAGGGTGTTAAGGTTGAAAATGAAAAGGATGCCATCAAAATCAAAGAGGTTAAGAATGATAAGGTTTGTGCAAAAAAGAACAAAACCCAAAAGTGTCAAGAAGATGTAGCTTCATCATTGGTATGGTATCTGATCTACCTAAATATACACCCATAGATATGTTTCAAGTGCTTTCTTAGGTTAAATTTACTGTACCTTTGCTAGAAATGATGAGAATAAATGAGAATAAGGAAAAGACAATAGCCTTGATCACAGGTGTTGCTCGTAATAACCTTGAGCAAGGTAGTTGTAAAGAAGAAAAGGATAAAGAGAAAGAAGTGGAGGGAATTCTATTAATATGTTCCTTGAAAATATAACCCCCTTCTTCTTAAGTGTTGATATAAATGGGAAAACTTTAAGGAATTATATGATAGATTCCAGGGCATCAAATAATGTTATGCTAGTCAAAATAATGGAGGCAATGTGCTTGACAGTGGATACTACTCAAGGTAAATTCTATGCTTTAGATTAAAGAGAAGTGCCAGTTGTTGGAACTATCAAAGCGTTGCCTTATAAACTGACTCAATATCCTGAGAAAGATTTAACCATGATTGTATTAGTTGTAGACATCCCACCTCATTTTGGGATGCTTTTGTCAAGAAATTGGAGTGCATCAATGGGGGGTAACATGTAGTGTGATCTATCATTTGCTACATTCTCCATTGATGGTAAGGATATCAAGATTGAGAGGGAGTCAAAAGTATCCCATATCATTGAGCATGACCCGACTGAGAATATGACATGTTTTATTGATAGTGGCATAAATGAATTTAGAGCTGAGGAATTCCCTAGCAATTGTGATAAGCCTACTGTATTGATTGATACAAAAGTAAAACAATTTTTAGAGTTTGATGACTTGTGGACTATGTATTTCGATGGTGCAAGTTCAAAAGAAGGATTTGGTGGAGGTGTTTTGTTACGATCACCAAGTGGAAAGACATTCATATTCTCTTTTAATTTGTTATTTGAATGTACCAATAATGTGGCAAAGTATGAGGCTCTATTATTGGCGTTGAGATTGGCTGAAAAACATGGGATCGAGAAGCTTAAGGTAGTTGGAGATTCTGAGCTTGTGGTTTCCCAAGTTAGATCCAGGTAGGTATCAAAGAATAAGAGGTTGAAATAGTATAGAAATGATGTTTGGGATGAATTGGAGAACTTTGATGCATTTGGCATAGTATGGATGGAGAGAGGCCACAATAAAGTAGCAAATTTATTAGCAAACATTGCATTAAAACTAGATGATATGAATTATGCTAGAATTTCAAAGGTTGAGGTGCAAACCAGACCATCCGTTCTTGATAATATAAAAAATTAGCAAGTCTTTGATAATGATGATGACATACTAAGGCTTTTGAATTGTGTTGATGAATATGAAAGTTGAGAAATTGACATTGGAGCTTTTGTGGAAAAAAATGATGGTAAAGATATTGTATTTGGAAATGAGGTCATCTAGTTAAAGACATACAATTCCTAAGGTTTTAGTTGTAATTGAAATTTTGTTTGATAATTAGGATAGGACAAAGGCTAATCATGTTGCTTCCCATCCTGATGAATTGGAAGAGATAAATCTTGGAATAGAGGCATCACCAAAAAAGGTGTATATTGGAAAGAGATTGTCACCAAAGGTGAGAAGGATGCTAATTGACTTATTAAGGAAGTTTAGGCATGTGTTTGCATGGTCCTATGATGAAATTAAAGCATATAGAGAGGATATTTTCCAACATGAGATTCCTTTGAGGGATGGAGCCAAGCCATTTAGGAAAAAGAAAAGGCCCATTAATCCCAGTCTGCCCCCCAAGATGCAGGAAGAATTAATGAAGCTAAGGGATGCATGGATCATCAAGCCAATTAGACATTCATCCTTTGTGTCAAACTTGGTGCGAGTGAGGAATAAAAATGGAGACATCAGATTATGTGTAGATTTTAGGAATTTGAATGTGTCTTCATTAAAAGACAACTATCCATTACCGAATATGGAAGTGATGTTGCAATAGGTAACAGGCTGTGAATTGATGTCTATGATGGATGGGTTTTCTGGTTACAACCATCTCATGGTCAAAGAGTCTAAGTAGTTTAAGACAACTTTCACTACACCATGGGGAATATATGTGTATGTCAGAATTCCTTTTGGTCTGACAAATGTAGGGGCTACTTTTCAGAGAGCCATGGATGTGGAATTTTCAGATTTCATTAAATTGTTTTTGGTGATTTATCAAGATGACTTGACAACATATTCTAAGAAAGAAGAGGATCATTGTGAGCATCTAGAGAGGGTATTCACTAGAGCATTGGAGTACGGTATCTCTTTGAATCCAAAGAAATGTTTATTTGGGGTAAGAGAGGGAAAATTGTTGGGACATATTGTTTCCAAGGATGGAGTAAAAATTGATCCAGAGAGGGTAATTGCAATAGATAAAATTCCACAACCCCACAATGTTAGAGGAATAGAATATTTCTTTGGAAAAATAAATTTCCTAAGGAGGTTCGTGAAATTTTTTGTTAAGATAGTTCAACCAATTTCCAAAATGCTTAAGAAGGGAGCCAAGGTTGAATGGGAAGAGGAATTTGCTTAGGCTTTCCAGGCCATTAAGAAAGCAATAAAGGAGGCTCATGTGTTAAGAACCCCTAATTTTTCTAAACCCTTATAGATTTTTTCATTTTCTTCTTTCCACACATTTGTAGTTGTGTTGTTGCAAAAGAATGTTGAGGGTTTTGAATAGCCTATAGCTTTTTTTAGCAAATCTTTACAAGTTGCAGAACTTAAGTATGATATAAGTGAAAAATAGGCATATGTATTAGTAAAAGCAGTAAAAGCCTTCAGGCCTTATTTGATGGGAGCTATTGTACTTGCATATGTACCTAGTGTTGCTATCAAGGATATTTTCACATAGTAGGAAGTGTCAAGAAGGTGTAGATGGATTAACAGGATCTAAGAGTTCAACATTGAGATCCAGATTACTAAGCTAGTGAGAGGAAAAGGATTGTCCAAGCTTATGGCCCAAAGTAATCTAGAAAAAAATTAGATAAATTTTCTAGAAGAGGAAAATAGATCACACATATGTGATATGGAGCATACTGAATGGTATAAAGGTGTGATATATTATTTACAAAAGATATAATGTCTTGATAACTTGAGTGAAAATGAGAAGAGGACATTGAAATTACATGCTATTAAATATGTTATCATACCTGGAAAACTCTGGTGGAGAAATGGAGAAGGTGTCATGCTGAAGTGTGTTGACCAAGATCAAGCATAAGAACTTCTAAGTGAAATTCATGGTGGAGTTTGTGGAGGGAATTATATGGCCAAAATGACTGCACATAAGATAATGAGGGCTGTATTTTGGTGGCCTACTATTTTTAAGGATGCACACCAATTAGTGAAGACATGTGATTCTTGTCAGCATTTCTCTGGTAAGTTAAAATTTTCTGGTAACTTTCCTCTAAAACTAGTTGTGCAAGTGCAATCTCCATTCCAACAATGGAGTATTGTTTTTATAGGAGAGATAGCGTGTAAATCTAGTGGAGGCCACTCATGGATATTGGTGGCCACTAATTATTCTACCAAGTGGATGGAAGCGATTCCAACAAAGAAAGAAACTAGTAAAGTGGTAATTGACTTCCTGATGCATAACATATTGACTAGGTTTGGATGCCTAGAAAGGATTGTGTCATACAATGGAATGTGTTTTATATTTGAGGAATACACAAAATTTTGGAAAAAGCATGGCATCCAAATTTCTTACTGATCACCATATCACCCACAGGGAAATGGACAAGCAGAATCAAGCAATAAAAGCTTGATGAAGATCAATAAGAGAATCCTGGATCAGAATAAAAAGGCATGGGATTCTAAGTTGAGATTAGTAGTATGGGCAGACAGGGTAGCTATAAAGAGGGTGATAGGTTATACCCCATTTGACTTGGTTTATGGGATAAATGCAAGGTTTCCCCAGAATAATTTGATGGAAATGTATAGGTTTGTCTAGATGTACGATAATGAAATTGATGATGAGATGAAATTGAGAGTGGAAGCTCTCATAGAATTGGATGAAACTAGGAGAGAAGCTCAAATGAAAAATGAAAAATTACAGTTGCAAGTAAAGCACTTGTATGACAAAAGGGAAACTTCAAGGAGTTTCCAAGATGGAGATTTGGTCTTAATGAGGAATGCCAGATTAGAAGATAAAGGGAAACATGGAAAATTTGATGCAATCTGGTTGGGTCCATTTTTGATAAATGGTAAGTGGGGTGAAGATTCATACTTCCTCTAGGATATGACAAGAGATACTCTTGAACTTCCAGTTCATGGATAGGTCTTGAAGTTGTACCTCACTTGAAGTATATTTTTCCATGAACAGTAGTTTACGTTTGTATATATGTTAGTGTAGGTTTCTTTCTTGTTGGGTTGTTTTGTTCGGGAAATCCTTTTGGTCTAATCTAAAATTGGTCTGCTCAACCTAAGATTCTAAAATCTTGCTTCATTCCAGTGGAATGAACATCCCCAACTGGAGCCACTAATGCAACTTCAATGTTTTGTTCTCTGTGTTCTATTTTATCCTGCCTTATGTATTTGGTCATCTATGGCATTTGGGAAAAAGCCTAAGGTTGGGGTTTTACCTTTGTCTTTATGTATAACCCTAATGTTCATCTTATGCCTTGGGTGGGATCTATTTGTCCTTTACTTTTTGGGAGGGTTTTAAAACAACTTAAGCCCCATCACTTCGTCTAGGCTAGGCCCCTTTCTTGTTTTATCATTTTATTTCCTTCGCCTGACTTTATCTTCCTAAGTCTTGGATGGTCTCGTGCTCCCTGGTTTAAGTGACAACTTATGTCATTGTTTGTCATCGGCCTAGTGAGTCCCCTTATTCCTTTAATAAATGTTTTTATTTTGCAGAGGGACAGGTTCGCATGACCATAGATCAATCATCATTTGATCTTAGTCATTCCTCGCCATCTCATGATGACCCCACCACACTATTTTGGTTGATCGCAATATCACGGGTGAGTGCCACATGTCTCATCCGGTGAAGCCGAAGGGATGATAAAATACTTTGATACATCTATTTGGTTTTAATACATTATGCAATGGGTTACTAAAGCAGTTATGAGATGCACGTGTTTCAAATCAACGAAGATGTTATAATCTCAGTAGGAAAGGTGCTCGATGGTTAGGAACAAAGCTTGTGACTATGTTGGATGAACTGGATTTCCAATGGTTGAGATCCATGGTTGCCTTCCATCGCGTGATCAGAAGTTGCAAGGTTTTTATCGATTACGATATTGCAGGTGAGTGCCACGTGGATTTCGTTGGCAACGTGTAGTATGGCGGGCCCCTTGTTTCCATGATGGAGATTGTGTTAGTTTGATTTGAAGGTAGTCATTCAATGATATAACCAAGGTGAAGGATCGACGACTTGTATTTGACTCTACATCAAATGTGATTGGATCCGTTGGCGCAGCGCGTGAGTAAACTTTAATGGTGGACATGAAATTTATAGGTAGTTTTTGATCAAAATAAAGCAATTATTCTCCTACTTTTATTGTGTCATAAAGCATTCAAACATCTTTGTGGAGTAGTCTCAAGGCCAAGGACGAAGTTACGAGTTATTGCCGCAGAGATCTTGGTTTCTGTAACCACAAAGCTGTGAGTTGGTCTTTGTATCTCCTAGTTATTCTGAATTCGAATTTGGGGGAAATTTTTTGTGTGCTTGTCATAGGGCTTGTTGATAATTTTTTTAGGGAAATAAGCTAATTGAATTGTGGTAAATTACAAGGTTATGTTTTGTAATTTCATATTTTGTTTAGCCCTAGTTTGTTTAAAGTTTGAAATAGCAAGGAAGCCCTAGTTTACTCGAGATGGCACCAACAAAGCAACACTCTAACCAGATTGATTATTTAACTAGAAACCTATATGATGATTTCCTGGATCAATTTCCCTTTTCAATGAATGATAGGAAGAGGGGTTGGTTTTGATGCAAGGAAAAACTCTAGGGGAGGGATTAGTATATAATTATTCCAACATAGCCGATGCTAGGGTTCCTCTTACTGATCTAGAGATGTTCAGATTATGGTTTGGACAGAGGAATTTGACCCACCCATTTTCTAGTGGTTGGATGTATGATATGGGGAAGTTGGGTGTACCAAATGTGTTCCTTGATATAGACTTGCTTAGGGCAGTGGCTACACGATATGACCCTGTCACACGAATGATTTGAGATAATGATGGAGAAGTTATGTTAAGCATCAACAAAGAGGAATTCTGACAGGTTTTTGATCTAACTGAGCCTAGTACATTCTTGATTCCTATTGATCTTGATGAGATAGAATAGGAATATGGGAGGTTGAAATCACTTTTCAGAGTGAAGTTTCTCCCACCTCATTTGGCTAGGGCAGGGGTTCAAAATTCTATATTAGCCCTAATGACCAAGAACCTTTCAAACTGAATTGCTTTGCAAATAATTTCTTGGCAACCTTTTACTCATTGTGCCAGATTTTGGGTTTTCACCCCAACACAGTGATGCCTATTGCTTACATGTTCATGGGGGTGCAAATACAACACCCTAATTTCTCAGTGATTTATGATTTTGCTTCTTTGTTGGCCGAAAAGATACATGAAGGGATGTTGAAGTTGCAGAAAAATGATCTAGGGACTCCATTCTTATGGTATTCCATGTTAATATATATGTTATTATATAAGAATGCTAAATTATTCTCTGAGAAGATGGAGTTAAGGCAGTGGGTTAATGGAGAAAGATTGCCAGTACAGGTGTGGACTGCAGATTTATCATGTATCAGGGAGAATGCCAGTTATGTGCTTTTTGACAATTGTTTTGCTTCTAGATTGAGAGCCAGGTTGTTGGTAAATATATCCAGGATTCTTGAGGAGTTGCATGAATTCCTCAGAACAAAGGGGAGGAAGCCAGAATTGAAGATTTACCATAACTGGGGTGATATTATTCCATACCCAATTAGCACTGTCTTGAGGGTGTATGGTTTTTAGGGGAACCCTCATATATTGCCATACAATGTGTCATCAAGAGTGGGATTTTCAGAAGTTATGTGGCTTATTGGTTGTATCCATGATGAAAAACTTACTGGGAAAGGTAAAGGAACATTTTTCCTAGACTATACTGTGGTGTCAAATTTTTTCTTTTCAAAAGGAGGTTGGGTGCACTTTGGGAAAAATTTTGAAGAATACCATTTGAGGTGTGGTCCCAAGTGACATCATGATCCTAAGGGCTTCTTTTCTCTTTTCGGAAAAAGGATAAAAGGTGGTAAGTTTGTGCATGAGTTCAACTTCCCTGAAGACTTGATTAGAAATGAATTTGATCTAAATAGGCAGGAATTGAACAAGGAGAAATGGGTAGCTTATGACAAGCTATTTACTATTGTGCAAAAAATGGATCCAAAGTATGATCCATTGATGGAGTTCAGTCTATATCATAAGAAAACTGACTTCTTGGTGGGAAAATTTAAAAAATCATGGGCACCTTGATGACCAAGAAGGTAAAATTGGAGTCAGACTTGGGCATACATTTGCAAGATTCTAGGCCAATTGAAGTGAGGCCAGCTTACCAACCTACAAAGAGATGGCCTATGTACAGAAGGAAGAGAAATGATAGTAGTGATGAGGAAGAAGAGGATAGAAAGGGATATAAAATAATGAAATTTCCTACACAAAAAGGTCCAAAGATAAAAATGCCTAGGGCAATTAAAATTATTGATTTGGAAGCATCACCCCAAAATAGTCCCTCACCACCACCATCAGAGCCAAGCCCTAAAAGGTAAAAAATTGAACAATCACAAGAGGATTTGTTGGGTGAGATTATTGTCACTGACCAAGACATGCAAATGGGTATGCCTTCCCCTCCCACGTCAGTTGAATTGGTTCTCTCTAATCTAGATATGAAAGGAAAATGTGTACAAGATGCAAGAATGGAAGCATGTAAGGAGTTTCTAGATGATAATGCATTTGTAAAAACTCCAGTCTTCTTGCAACTAGTATGGAGAATGAAATTGGAAGAATATCAAGATAAATGCAAGAGGAGAAGAGAATTGAGACTTGATAGGTCAGACTAGGAAAATGATGATGAAGTAAGAGATGAACTAATGGAAGAGTTCAAGAGCATCACAACTTGGGAGGAGAGAAAACTAGTAAATTAAGCTAGTGTTTTGATCTTATCGGAGTGGGACATTGTAGATGTTGTAGCTTTTAACGATATTCTGAAGTCCAAGCATCCCTTACAAGATTCTAATTAAGAGGTCAAGGAAGCGTTTCAGGATTCTACCTTTAGTGAAGAGTACGAGACATTTTCAATTTGGGCTTAGGCCCCTCAAGGGAGAAATCCAAATGCTACTGATATTAACCCAAATCTAAAAGGAGGGTTGATAATAAAGAGAGCTTCAGAGACCTCAACGCTACTAATTTGACTGTAAATGTGGCCAAGTTGGCCCAAAAGACTACTAAAAGAGAGGAGGCTGAAAAGAAAAGCCTAATGGAGAAGTAAAATGTCATAATTGGGGAATATAGCAAGATGCGGCAAAGGAATGTTGAGCTGCAAACTGAGGTGGACATGTTAAAGAATAAGCAGATTGGGGAGATGTCAAGTGATCCAGGGATCAGAACATTTCTTTCCACATCAAGTTTAGTGCCTCCTTCTTCTCCTATTGTTTCTACACCAGGGTCTCCTAGCCAAACTCCCTCCATCAATCCTTTTTTAGAGCTAATTGATGAAGAAATGGAATACTTTGTTGATCCTTCAAAGAAGAAACTAATGGACAAAATTGCATTTACAAGCATATTTGAAGGTGAGCGAGGAGGGAATAGTTTTAAAGAAAAGGGAGGTTGTAAATGTTGTATTGAGGCACTTAAATGAAAAATTTGATGACAAGTTGTCATCTGTGTATTGTTTATATTTTTTATTATTGAGTGCAATAAGGAATATTGATAGAGATCAGGAGGTAGTAGTACCATTAATTGAAAATTGGATCCGTAGGGCCAATGATCTAGATATAATGTATAAAGCATCAAGGTTTGATATAAATAATAGGCCCCAATCATTAAGGCCTACTTCGGTGTTAGTTAATTCATTGCAAGGTTTTCAGACGTTACCATATGACTTGAGTAGGAAGATCAGAGAGTTGGTGAAGAAATTTGATGATTGGAGTGACACATTGTTACCTAACATAATTGATGAGCAAGGAAATATCAGGTCACTCCAATTATGGCAGGATTAGGAGAATGAAGTCATCAATGATCAAATTAGATTAATTTGTGATGACTCATATTATGATTTATTGGTGAGTTGTATGGACAAAATCTTTAGCACCTACTCATTCTTAGATTCTTTTGAAAGAGAAGTAAATCAGGTGGCAGTTAAGTATACACCTTATAGTGTCAAGGTGAATGAGGTAATCAATTTTGATTGGCCAACTAATGAGGAATACCAGAAATGGGTAAATGTATATTTAAATGAGGAGTAAAAAGGAATAGGCTATTAATGGTTGACAAGTCAGTTGTTACAGTTACAATAGATTCTAGTTTTGTTTTTGGTGATAGTCTTGGCACAATTTTTTTGATGTTTTTGTTGTTGCATCACCCATTCTCAGTGGGAACGTTGAAAAAGAGGATTCTCTGGGAAATTGTTCTTGTACCAAATTTTTGGAATGTTACAAAGCCGTCCAATTGGTTGGTGACGTGTTTGCTTTCTGGCCCGATGCTTGTTTGCTCCTTCTTTTCCATAAGAAGGATTTGAAGGCCAGAAGTACAGGTTAGCAAGTGAGATATTTTGGGTCGAGTATAGGTGGAGTTGCAGAGAAAATTATAAAGTTTGATGATTTTAGGGAAATGAAATTTAGATTTTGAGTCATTCTCTAGTAGGTTTTGAATTCATGAGAATTTGATGTTTTATGATAGTACTGGCATTTGAATTGAAATGATTAATTCAAACTCATGTCTCTCCATTGTACATGCATATGTGAACTTTGAATAAGATGATCAAGGGTTATCTCATTCATCTTGAAATATTGTGGTGTGTATGATTCTTGTTTTAGCTTTAATTCAAAGAATTAATTAAAATGTTTGAATGTGGATTGTAGGTCGATATGTTCTGTATGAGGATTTGATAAGTAGTATCAAGTTAGAATACATGTTGATGAGATTGTAAAGTAATGTTCTCAAGGATCGTATATGTTATATGTTAAATTTTTCATAAACCCTTAAATGCTTATGAATTTGACTCCCCCAATGGATATATGGCATTGATCTAAGTTGTACTAATTCGTATGGTTCAATATTTTCTTGTATTTACCTAGAGCTTGCTACACATTATAAATCAATGACTATCTTATATTGTGAAATTTATTGTAGTTATCTCATGCTCCAAATAGTTGATATTATTGATGAAAAACCAAATTCTATTTGGTATTATCCTATTGTGTTGAGCTATTTAATGAGATTATCTATTGTTGTTAATGTTGTTTATGATGATGGTGTAGAGGTTGTAAACTCATTAAGTGATCACCCTCCCGGGTCTTGCAGAGCTCGAAGTGTAGGAGTTATTTAAAATCCTCATCAATTGGTCCAGGTCCTTTGATCTTCCCTTTATTGGAATTGGCAATTCCATAGGTAGATTAGAAGACCAACCTGGTTACATTAAAAACAACCAACACAGCAGTCCAAGATGAAGGAGATGAGAGGCATGGATCATGGATTCTCATCAACGAATGAGAATGTAAGATGAAAATTAATTACGAGCTCACATTTGTTTCAAGAAAGCACAGTTTTGACCTGCACACACAAGTCACAAGGTGACTTGCTCAAGAGGTTAAAAGATAACTTGCATTTGAAGCCATGTGAGAATATCCATTTCCTTAAATGATTGGAGGAGAGAGAATATTCATTTTTGGGATATTTTCATGGATGAGGATAAAGATATTTTGCAAATTAAAAGAAAGTTTTAATTGTGCAAAAAGGTGGATAAGGAATATTCCATGGGAATATTCCCATTTTGGAGGAAAATTAGATTAATTGTTAATTAAACAAGGTTTAATCACACAATTAGGGGATTTTGGAGGAATAAAGAGATTTTCATTAAATTAAATGATTTAATGAAAGGGGGAAAGGTGAAATGATATTTAATTAAATAACTTAGGGTTATTTAATTAAATAATTTTTCTTAGGAAATTAAATTAAATAGTCTCATTTATTTAATTTAATAAGATGAAATGTTAGCATAAAATGGGGTATTAACCCAATTTAATAAATTAGGTTAATAGACGAAAATTACATAATTAATTAAATAGCTAGGATAATTTAATCAATTAAGCGAAATGAGGATGAGTTTGAGGACGAAATGATGTTAGTTAGCCAATGTGATCCATTGAGACATTTTTAGGTGTCTATATTCTTCCCCTCTTTGAAGCAATATACTCGTTGCATTGGTTCAAAGATTGATGTTGATTTCAATGTTGATTTTGATGCTGATGACAATGCAAAAACTAATATTGATGATCTCTTTGAGATGTTGATAGCCAAGCTAAAGTTGATTGATATGATTGATTGATTGATAGCATTGTTGAGGATTCACAACAATGAAAGGATTGTGTTAAATAACATGAGGATTGATAGGGAAAGATATATCCCAATGGTGATTGATTTGATAGATTTGATCAGGATTTTCTAGCAAGGCTAAGAACAAATTTGTTAGACAATTTGATATCGATATGATCAAAAGATGGTTGAATGGCCCCTCGAGAGATCGATTGGAGAATAAAATGTTCCCATCGGGCTCACGATAGGTGAAAATCAGACTTATGCTTGAGATGCTTGAGATTTCAGGTTGCTTTTGAATCAATGAGTTGCAACTTTTCAGATTGTTGAGCTAAAGATGATATAGATACCCCACTGTGCCCCAGCGGAAGAGGGATTGCTGGTAAAGAGGATCAAAAATAGTTCCTGGAAAGCTCAGATGTTGAAGTAGACAGATTTCATGATGTATAGACAATCATCAGCTATGGGTAGGCTCATGTATATGTCGATGTAGATCACAAAGATTTTATGCTTGGATAGAATTGTTAGTAAAGATAGAAGAGTAAGAAGAATAAGTTGAATGGATTGACCATTGATTTCAAGATTGATTCAAAAATTCCAACAAGTCCATGATCCACCAAGACTTTATTAGAGATGGTGATGAGACAATGCAAAATGTAGGATGAAATGCAAGATGAGTTGCTCACATTTCAAGATTGGGATTTTCAATCATTCCTTATTGTTTGATATAACACATAGACATGATGCATCAAGGTATTGATAACTAGGACGACACTGTATCTAGTGTAATGGAATTTGACTCGAAAAATAGATAGGATAGTTCTTGTTCACACTTTGACATGTGAAAACCTCATTGAAATGAAAGTTAGAAGTGTAGAGGATATTGGACCAAAACATACGCAATAGTCAACAACATACTTCAAATGACCTTCCTCCACACAACTAAGCAAGTATGCACCAAGATTATTTTACAAAAGTACCCACAACCACAAAAAATGAAAGATAATGATTGATGCCCCATTACTTTCTCTGTAAATCATTTTGTTAGACATCATCGAGAGGTTCTTGGAATGGGTCATTAAGATAAATCATAAGAAAAGATCAAAGAAAAAAAATCATTGTTATCTGTAGCTCTTTCCTAGTTTAAGTTTAGCTAATGTGATTTATGATACTGATGTCCATCACAGGAAGGATACATCCTAGGACATGTTGATCAGAGGGTTGTTTGATGTTAAGATGATGATGCTAAGATGAGTTCTTGCTATAAACTTCACTGATGCATTTACCTATAATCTAGACTCTAGATTTTGACTTCTAGGTTCATACTTTACGACTTATACATCCTAGGACATGTTGATCAGAGGGTTGTTTGATGTTAAGATGATGATGCTAAGATGAGTTGTTGCTATAAACTTCACTGATGCATTTACCTATAATCTAGACTCTAGATTTTGACTTCTAGGTTCATACTTTACGACTTATTATTCTTGCTATCTATTTTTTTTTCCAAACATCGAAGGTGACGATCGATTTATTATGGGTAAAGGTTTATTATAGGTGAAAGCGAGATGGGATGGAATGTTTTTAGTATTTTTAGGGATGTTTTGAGGTTGTTTTTGGGCTTTCTGAAGTTTATGGAAATGTTTAGGATTTTTAGATTTTCTAAGGTTTTTTAGGGTTTTCTAAATGTTTTGAGGCTTTTTAGGTCTTTTGAGTATTTTCTATTGTTTTTGGATTTTCCATTTTCAAATGTTTTTGTGATTTTCTGAATATTTGGATGTTTTCGAGTTTTTCAAATAATTGAATGTTTAGGGGTTTTCTGAGATATTCTGAGTTTCAACCAAGAACCTAACCTAAGAGACCTATCCTAGGGGCCTCGAGGGATAATCAAGGATAATCCTTACCTATGTTATACATGTAGAGACCACGTAGTTTGACTGACTCAACCTATTTACAAGATGAATATATGAACAAATGAAAGATGTTAGTTTATTATGATAGAATCCTAAAGGACTGACCTAGGGTGTCTCGGGGGCACATCAATGATGCCCTTGCCTATGTTCAAGCTTAGAGACTTGTAGTTTGATAATAGGACTCTTTTTTTTTTTGGATTTTTGATGTTCGACCTTTTTATGGATTTTGATGTTTTTTGGATGTTTTGGATTTTTACCCTTCACAATTTTCTGAATGTTTTTGGAAATTCCCTGTACAAGATTTTACAAATGTTTTTGGATTTTTTGAGATAATATTTTATGAATTTTTTGGTGTTTTCCGAATAAGAATTTCCGATGACCTCAAGATATAAAAGAACCTGATAGGATCCCATAATGAAATTCCTCCAGTGTGACATGTTAGCCTACTTCGATATAGGTAAGAAAAAATGACATTTGGGATATTCCAAGTAGTGCTAAAGGGTTCATGATACCTTATAGTGTCAAGCCATGATAAGGACGAAGATGAGGGATAAATGGTGATGCAATGAATGATAGGAAAAAAGAGTGAAATAATAGATGGAGATGCTTTATTTATGCAAGGTGCCTGTTTGCCAAGTTTTCACCAAGGTACTTTCCCAAAGTGCCACTAAATTGGTTTTCACCAGAGGATGATTTTTTTCTTTACTTTTTCAATCTTTTTTCTCATTTTTTTGGATTTTGATCATGTTTTGATTTGTTTGTATTTTTTGATTTATACCCTTCAAGATTAGGTCTAATTCTTTTTGATATGCAAGTTATTTTTTCATGTCGTGTGGTGACTCCATATTATGTACTAGTTCCTTTGATGGTGACAATAGTGATAGTACTATCGTAGGAGGAAACAACATTGGAATAGGTATGTTTCACATTGGTGTAATCCTTAGTATTTTTGTTCTTGTTTTCTTTGTTATGATCCGAAATATGATTCCTAGCTGGTACCTCAATAAATATGGTATCATTTTCTATGAGATCTTGGATGATGTTCTTGAGTTTCATGCAATTTGTTGTTTTATGCCTCTTGATTTTATGAAAGTCACATAGATCATGCTCGTTGTACCAGGATGGCTTCTCTTTTGGTTCTTGGTAGTTTTCAAAGTTGGGAAGTGTTATCAGATTTGACTCTACCAATTTCTTCATGATCGTCTTGATGGGTTTTGATAACTATGTGTACTTGCATGCTGGTGTTACTACTCTAATTGTTCTGTGGTGGTGTTGTTTGTTGCACAGTCGACTAGATGTTAGCAACTTGATTGTTATTAGGTTTAGGAGCATTTAGGACTACCTTAGCATCTACTACACTATCATTTGTTACATTTTTGTCCTCATCCCAGACATGAGGTTTCTTATTTGAACTAGTTGAAGGATGGTTATCTTTGTAAGCCTGAGTATTTCCTTGTGAGATTAGGGTATTTGCAGGATCATGATGGGCCAAAAAGTGGTGATATGATGGGTATGTGGCTGACAACTTTTTTTTACCCAAAATTGATGAAACGAAAAGGGTTTTTAAAGGAGATTCTCAGCTTTCCACCAATATAAATTATGCTTTACTTTGAATTTAATAAATAATTATTATTCATTTTCTATTTGAATTATAACTAAATTCCTGATTGATAGGTAGATTGGAAAACATCTATAGCTTTCAAATGGTATCACATTTTTTGAATTTGAAACATGCGTCACATTCTATGCTTCACATACTATAGGATTAAAAAAAATGAATTTCATGATGTTTTGACCAAGTTAAGGTAGTCAAACATACAATTTTTTTATATTTTAAAAGTTGTAATAAAAAATTCATAATTAATTATTTAATTAGAAAAAAATTACAAAAAGAAATGCATCACATCGAGACATGATTCCTCTACTTATATCTAAAATATTATAAAAAAATATTATCATTTTATTGTGGTTAGGTTGGTCAGACAGACACCTACTTCTTATTTTTTCCTTCTAATTTAAGTGCTATTGCATTGAAATTTCAAATTTTCAAGAAATAGATTTTAAAAAATAAAATAAACCTAGTAGTTTAGAAACTACATTCAATTTTCTATAGATTCTATTCTTACATAGTTTTGAAATAATATAGATAAATTATTCATTTTTTTACGTCAAGTTTCCTAACTCTGATTTTTCTGAATTTCATCACCTCTTAAGGTCCTATTTTTTCCATGATGATCCTACACATGCCCATTAGGGATATTTCTATGTTAAGGGCTCTAGGGACTAGTTCATCGTATGATGTGATGCATTTCATTTTTAAGTGGAATGATAGATTTAGATCGAGATTGGCTAGGATGATTGCTATGTATTGTTCATTAGGAAGAAACCACTTTCTTTTAGTAGCTCTTTGTCTCCATCATTATAAGAAATTAGCGAAGGTTTCCCCTGAATTTTGTTTAAGAGTTTATAATTCTTCTAGATTGATGTCCATGTCAAGATTGAAGGAGTAGTGAACAATGAATTTATCAGTGATTTCTTGAAAAGTTTTGATACCAGGAGGAAAATGAGAAAACCAATCTATAGCATGACCTGTTAAACTTCAAGGGAAGAGGCACTTTAAATATGAGTCGTTGTAAGCCACTTCCATGCACATGATGTTAAATTCTATGATATGGTCCACAAAACTTCTTCTCCCTTTATATTTGTCAAATTTGGGGATTTCAAAACTAGGAGGGAATGGTATCATTGCTATGTTTCGGTCAGATGGATAAGGACATAAGTTTTGTGTATGAGGTTTCTTTCTCTTTCCCATGAGAAGGTCTTGCATTTCTTGTGAGAGTATTTTCAATTGTGATGTTAGATCATCTTGTGGGTTGGGTGGACAAACATATGGTGGGATGAAAGATGAGTTGTGTGGGGTGTATGATGGTGTAATATTTTGTGAAAGTGATGGATATGTTCTTGATGCATTTGGATTGATGATTTTCAAATGAAGATAATAGGAACCTTGTTGTTGTTGTTGGGAATATTGTTGAGCTAGAAGGGCTTGTTTTTGAGCTTCTTGTTGTTGTTGCACACCTAGGCCTTGTTGTTGGGCCTGTTGTTGTTGGTGTACTAATAAAGTTGCTTATTGTGCTTGATATTGTTGTTGTGTGGCTTATTGTGCTGCTAATGCTACTTGTTGTGCTTGTTGTTCAACTTGTGCTAAGGCAGCTTGTTGAGCTATATGTTGTTGTGCTAAGGCTACTTGTTGAGCTTGATGTTGTTGTTGTGATAAAGCTGCTTGATAAGCTTGTTGTTGCTATTGTGCTAAGGTTGCTTCTTGTTTTTGTTGTTGGACAACTCGTTGATAGGCTTATTTTGCTTGCTGTAAAGCTAAGGAATGTGCTTGCAATGTGGGATCAGGTGGTTGTTGAGACATCTATGAAGGATTATGGATATTAATGTTTTGAGTGGGTAATGGATTTCTAGTGAAAGGTGGAGGATTCCCTTGATTTAACATTCCTTGTAAGATGGTAGAATGAATTGGAGGAATGTATGTTTGAGGTCCCAATTAATTTGGAATACTAAAGGGGACTTTGGGAAAAGATGATGTCATTAAATTTTGCAATGGAAATGACACACTAGGACCTTGAGTCCATTGATTGAAAAGATTCCCTTGTCCTATGTGTTGTGTAGTATCCCAACATGCCCCATTTTTCCTCTTTTGGCAAAATGTGGACCCCCCTCTTTTATTTCTTTTCTCTTTTTGGCTTTGTTGTTTTCACTCGCTTTGGCATTGTTTTTTTGGTGCTCGGTTGGTTGTTGGTTGTCCTCTCAGTTTCACTTGGATTCTTTGTATGATACCCCCTTTTTCTTCCCGGTCTTTCTGTGTTTCAATATGATCTTAATGTTTTATTTTGTTATTGGAAACCAAAATTCCGGAATCCTGTGTGAGTTGAAAGAGTTTGTATCCCCAAATAACTCTAGTTTCACCCGATATTTCATTGATCGGATTTTATAAACCTGGTAATTTTCCCTTTTTTCCTGAGTCCAATGCTTTATTGTTTCTTTGAAATAAAAGTCAGAAACCGAAAAGTCAAATTTGAAAATTTTTCAAGTATATCTTTCAGTTTCAGTTTCCGGTCTTTCTCTTGTTCTGATTTTTCTCTCTTTCTAGGAAGTATTTCTCAGATCCTGGTGTTATGTGATTCTCTTTCAAAGGAAATATCAAAATTTTCAACCCTGATGGTCATCATTAATTGTACATCTTTAATGGCGTATACCTTGTATAGAATTAGCATGACATATAACTACCATGTATAATTACCGTGTCGTCTTTCTTCTCAAATAGCGAGCTAACTCATAAATCTAGGTGTTTGTGATTTGAACCATAATCTGCAATGATTACAACTTTATGCTAGGAATTAATGTGAAATAATAGGTAATTAATGAAGGTGGTGAACTACCTATGTACTTGGCACCACCTCAAGCATGCAATTGCTTTTACAACACTCCACTTTGCATCATATTACAAATTTGCTAAAGATATTGAATTCACAAAGCTACTTCGGCATGCAAAGAGGTAAAATTTTGAGAAACTAAGTCATGGCTACCAAGGGTTTTCAAGTTGCATTATGAAGAATCACCATTTTTAGCTAGAATCAGGTATGTTCCGAATAACTAATTTATTGATAAGAGTTTCTCAAGCTAGAAATCTTCGATAATGGTATATTATCATTATGAAATTGGAATGCTATTTTTTCTCTAAGTTGTTACATTTGATCAAAGAACGAATTGAAAATTTTATGAAATATTAGTTGTGGTAAAATTTAACCCCAACTCGCACACATAGACAAATATTTTAATAATTGCGGAGCACAGTACATCCAAAATGAGCACTTTTGACGCAAGAGAAGAAGTTGAAATGAAGTACTGCAATTCACAAGCAGTACCCACAAATGAGGTGGTCACAGATACCCACATGGGATGGTCTTCTGACATTGAAATATGTTCATGGTTGTTGCAAGAGAATGCTACCTAATGCACCAAAAATGTTGTATCCAATGGGTTACTTCTTGTAGGAGCATTTATGTCAACAATGGAACCTCCAAAATGAGTCATGCAATGCATAAACTATTACAATCCAACCAAAAGGATTGTTGAAAAGGAAGGAAGAACTTATGCAGACTTGTCTAAAAAATGAATTATGTGTACATTCGGTTTCCCCTTCTACAAATATATGTTCAATGTTGAATTGAAGGCCAAGGACAAGACATATCAGAGCATTGTAGAGCATAACAAAGAAATTATGAGCACCCAATGGTGCCAATAGCCAATCACACCACAAACCAAGGTAATTTAGAGGTCTATCTTTAAACTAGAGATACAAGACCTTATAATTTTGCTAAGTAGAGTAACTGGTTTGAGAGATATAATAAAATTTGAATGCTGGATGTTCGTGATAATATCTCAAAAAATAGGTCCTACAGAGTTGAATTGGAAAAAAATGATAAGTGACAGGCTACATGAATAGATTACTTCATTCCTCAAGACCAGATGTTACTACATGTCATCATATGTTATTTACTCCTTTGCTATGAGAGCTAGTGAACAAGGATTAAAAAAAATTGGTACTTTGGGCACACAAGTTGGCAATAGTTTGATATATTCACATTTACCCAAAATCACTCTTCATAGGTATAAAGGTGATTATAGAAAAGTTAATGATTCGATCTGCATGAAACTGGTGAGAACAATTGAAGGTGACAAATCTAATAGATTATCCTTGGAAGCACAAAGTGCCATTCGGCCTATGGGACGTTAGTACATACAGTTCCCAACTTACTCCTACATCAGAGTGGAGGGATTTGATGGACACCCATTCATGCTTCCTAGGTATCCTATACATAAAATTATTTTATTGGAATTAGTGAGACAGTTAAAACCATCTCATGCTCCTTACAACCATGCTTGCAAGAAGGTCTCTTTTAAATTTCCCATCATAATAGGGAATTATAAGTGCAGTACAATCAAAGTAACTGATTTATGTGAGGAGGAACTAAGGACCTACAATTTTGAAGAATTTCAACTCCAGAGAGTGTATTATGATATTGAAGGAAATATTGGTAGAAATATAGCTAGTTTTCGTGCTCATGTAACTCATTTAGAAGATTATTGGCTTAATTGTGAAGATGAGCATTTGGTCAGAAGGAAAAAGTATGAAATAATGACTTTAGGGTTTGATCGAATGCTCAAAATCTATGACATCCCAGACCAAATGGAAGAAGATGATTGCCATGTACTGAATCAGTTTTACAATGATGATAGGGTATACGATGAGCCCATTCCAGACCTAGGTGTTGATTGCAAAAACATGAAATAAATTGATGATTTTACTAGGCCAGTCCTAAGGTATACTCAACATTAGATTGAAGATTTTTTCAAAAGTTTAAGAGGAAGAGGAATTGAATCCATCTACTCAGAAGATAAAAGAAGAAAACAAATAGATGAAGTTTCTTTTGAAAGTGGAGAGCCTTCCAAGAGGAAAAGGAAGACTAGTAAGGTTACTCCAGGTGTTAGAATTGAAGAAAGAACCCTTGAAGCAATAAGAAAGGAAGTTCCCACAAAATTATTAGAAAAATAGAAAGATGCAATGACAGGTAGAGATAAACCAAAAGCAAGACCTAAAGGTGCATCTTCTTCTACAACCAAACCTAGAACTAGAATAACTATTGATGAAGGAAAAAGAGTAACAGGGAATGTTGGTACACAAACTAGGTCTGCATCTCAAAGAGCTACAACATTATTCACTTCTCCCCCTTCTGTTAATATGACTAGTATGAAGCAAGCACTAGGCAGGAATCATGTGGCTTTAGAGGGAATCTCTGAGGAAGATGAGGCCAGAATTAATGAATGAGTACATAGATGGGGTGCTATGTGGGAAAAGGTAAATGAAAAGAAATCCAAAGACAAGCCCATAGTACACCCAGTGATAGAGAAAATTTAGGATACAAGCTTTAACCCCATAAATATTGAAGAATAAGAATTTATTCAAGGGACGCTCACCTCAGAGGCAGGAAATCCTAGAGTACTTGAAATGGAGATAGGGGAAGATGCAGAGCAAAATCCTGCTGATTAAAGAGTTGTTGAAGACACTCTTGATTCTCAATTTTCTTTCGAGAATGTGAAAAATTTAATGAACACTCATAGGTCTTTGAAGAATCAAATAAAGGCCATGCTGAAACTGAAATTGAAACTAAAACTTTAGAAGAGGAAGCTACATAGTTCATAGGAAATGGAACTGAAAATGAAGAGAATCTTGGTGTAGTAGTAAATGAAGAAGACAATATTCAAAGAGAAGAGTTAGAAAATATGGATACAGAGGAAAATATAAGTCTCCAAATAGAGGAGGAAGTTCTAAATCCTACCAATCTTGAGTCTATGTCAAATGTTGCTAAAGAAATTCCCATTTCAGAAAATATGGCAAGTCAAAGAGACAAAATTCCTAAACCAAGTAATAGACAGAGACAAGAAAGAGTTACAAAGGTACAACAAGATGATGATACGCCTGATTGGTTAATCAGGGAATTAGCTTCTCCAATGGAAGTAGAAATATTACCTCTAAATCTCAATAATTTTATACAAGAAGTAAGTCTTCTTAAACCTAGGCGAAGAGCAAAGGCAAAGCATGTCATACAGAGGAATGCAGATGGTAACAGAAATATCTAGATAGCTACCCCAAAAAGTGACAAGGATAGACATGAGATAATGCCTAAGAAGTACAAAATCACAAGTATTAATCTTGGAGACTCATCTTGGCAACAAGAACTAGAAGAAATAAAAGTGAATTTAAATGCTACTATTGCAAGAGTACATAAATATAAACAAGAGAAAAGAGAATTGAAAGAATGATTTTCTACCTTGGATCATTTTATCAAGTTACTGACTTTATCTGGTCAAGAACAAGCTGGACTGCCCCAACATCTAGTACTAATGTCACAAGATCAAGTAGATGGCATTTTTGTAGTTTGTCATAAAATGAATATGTTTGAAGAATGGATTGAATACTGGATAAGGTAGGGAGATGAATTTATTACAGATGCAATAAGAATATACAAGGAAGAATGCCACCATTCAAAAAAATTGAAAATATTTGAAGATGAATGTAGACTTTGCCAAGAGTAGATCATTGATGAAAGGTGAAAAATGGAAATTCTCATAATGACAAATATCCAAGAGTTAATACAAAATAATATAATATCAGAATCTGAAATTTCATTTCCAAGAAAATGGAAGAAGCAGTTGAAATGGGAGGGTGAAATGTTAGTACAATGTATTTTTAATATAGGGGGATTCACTACTCACAAGTTCTCTTCACTCAGAGAGCCTCACGGGGAAAAATTCCCTATACTACCTCAATGGAATAACGACAAGAGTTTCAGAATCTGAAGGAGCAGGTTACAAATATTTTTTGGATAGACTATCAATCTCTCGACCAAAGGATGAAAACAAAGAATATGGAATAGAACACAACACCCTGGCATCCCAAAGATGTGCAGGCATCTCATAGGGACTAGAAAGCAAGAATGTCTCAGTAAATGCCTAAGCAAAAACTAGCAATCTGATTACTGAGAACTGACAGAATGTAAGAAAGCAACATGAAGTAATAAGATTGAAATGGAATGGAGACAATAAGGAGAAGAAAGGAAATACTTATGACCATGCAAGTGATGAAGTTTCTAGCTCGTGAGTGTCTTCAATACCTACACACAAGAGGAAGAGAGAAATTTTTGGGTGGCTATATAGGGGCTTGCCTCAGTCAAACCCCATTTTGGTGTTCCCACCTCCACAGACAACTAGATAGATAGAGAGAAAAGTAGAAAGGAAGTAAAGAGCACTAAAGCACTACAAAATAGTGTTATGCTACTCAACTAAGTAATAGAGAAGAGGAGTGAAAGCTTACCACCTCCACCAAGAGCACTCAAGGCTACATGGGGGAGAAAATGAGAGGAAATCAAGCCTCTATTGCAATGGTGTTTTGTTCCACACTTTCTCTACTGAAATGGTGGAGTGTTGATGTTGCTGCTGTGAAGTGTAAAGTGTTTGGAGATTGTAGAGATGGTGAAGAAGCTGCTTAGAGCTTGTGAAGCTTGTGAGGGAAGTCCAAAGTGGTGAAGAGATGTGTAGAAGATAGAAGAAGATGAAATGCTCACTCAAGGGATGAATTTGAAGAAGATATGAGGAGAAATGACCATATTTGGTTTGGTCGGTCAACGAGGGCATTACAAATTGACCCCCAATGGGAAGTGTAATGCCTTTACATGCTCTAGATGTGGGAATCTATCAAGGACATAAGTGTGTTGTGCAGACGTTTGCACATTGCACGGGCATCCCCGATAGAAACGCCTCCACTGATACTCAAAACAAGTGCCAAGTGTGATGCAAGTAGCGGGCTTAGATGGAATTAAGCCTATGAACTTGGTTTTCTAAGGTGGACAAAGGAAAAAAGGGTAATTGAACATAGGGTACAAATTCGCTCTTATATAGTATTGAAGGATTTGAAAGAGTCACCATTGAGTGTAGAAGATTGATGAGAGAAAATCAAGAATTTATTGAAGTATTGTCATGTCAAGGATTTGATCCCAAAACATTAGGGCAAGATGGGAAGGAAACTAAAGATTTCAAGGAATGGATAGTAAGGATAAATAGAGATCCTATTCAATTGTTGATGAGGGAATCAGTCATCGATGAAATAATATAGTGTAAAAAATGTTATAGCCAAATATGAAGCAAACAGAGCACAGGAAAATGATGTCATACTTCATGTGATTGAAGAATATACCAGGGTCAAGGTTACTTGGAGAGAAATAAGAAGGATTTCAAAGGACACATGCATCAAATATTAAGAGCTTTTCGAGGGTACCAATCAAAGAAAAACGGAGGAAGTCTAGAATCAGAGCCATAAGTGAATACAAAAAGAACTGGAAATATAATGGAATTTATTTGTTGTTTTAATTTGTAGGTTGATCCTAGTCCCAATAGGTGCTTTCATTCTAGTATTTCAAAAAGAAGCTTGTAGCCTTGATGGAGATGAAGTGTTTGTACTGAAGTATGGAGAAAAGCATTGTTGTGGACAAAGTCAAAGCTTTGACTTATTCTAGAATATTCTTGATGACAGTTGCCATATGCCACATGAGACATTTTAATTTGTTGTTTATGGTTTCTTTGAGATACTTTTAAGTTGAACTTTTGAATGCCTTGTTTCTTTAAAAGGCCATCTCCTCCCACATTTTTATTTTAAATTTAGAATTTGTGGATGTCAGAGGAGCAAAAACTTCTTTTATGTTTTGTTATTTTTTCTTGTTTTCTAAACCATTCAGATGTAAAACTTTGTATGCATGTAGACATTAATTGATATCATAGCTTTAAGATAGCTACCTATCTCAGTATCTTTTTTAGCTGGTTTTGTAAGTTTGGCTAAACAAGACTATATGTTGTGTTGTTTAAGGGTGCATACATAACCTATTCAGTTTCCATAAACGAAACCCCCTCTTTAAAAGCTTGCACCATTTTATATATAGTTGTGAAGCAATCTGGTGTAATATAAAGCGGGTTGCTCTATTTTGATTAATTCTTTGGGGCATCCATGGAGAATAACTAGGAGAAACTTTTAATTTTTAGTATTTTTTATGTTATACTTTAGATTAGATGTTTAATACTTTGAAAATGTTCCAAAAATAAATTATAAGTGAATGGAAATAGTTTTGTTGAAAGTATTTTTATTTCCATTAAATTGTTGAATGCTTAATGCTAAATTTACTTAAGTGATAGCAAAGAATTTGTGTTATTCATGAAATATTATGTTGAATCTTTTGATTTCATGATGTCATTTGATGATAAAATGAAGTTTTATGTCAAATGTTAGTAATTCTTAGCAAAGATATAAATAAACACAGTCCCTTTGAGATTAACAACAAATTATCACATCATTACTTGAGAGTGACCCTAGTGCAACCATGACCTAGTTATCGAAGACTTGGTATTAAACGGAAGTGAATCTTTTCTCTATAAATGCAAAATTATTTCTTAGGTTGTATTTTTTTCATATCTTTCAAGAAGGATAGGCTCTTTGCGGTCTTCTCTATGGAGATTTTATTCAATTTGTTTACTACGAGTAAAACCGTCATCAATAGGAACTGGCACTAGAAGGAGGTCCTATTGTTGTTATTTTTGGTTTTTTAGGTCTTAAGCTGGAATTCTGTAGAACCACTAGATCTCGGTCTAGTGATCCTCAAGTGACCTTAGTTGAGCTTAGTGGTCGAACATCCTCCAGACCTCAAAAGTCTGCAAGTTCAAGTGCAAGTCCAAAGATTCCAACCATTGTTACACCATCACTTCTGTGGTGATGGAATTCTTTAATGTGGAATCACCAATTTAATTTGTCGTATATAATGATTTACTCAAGAATCTTGACAAGTTGTTTCCTAAGTATTATTTCCACAAAGATGTTGAAAAACATATAAGTATATTCAAAGATACATGTTTTTGAGCAAGAATTCAACATGAAGATGTTGTGTGTTGATTGTTCCCATATACTTTGAGTGATGAAGTTTACCAGTGGTATATCAATATGCCTCATAATTCCATCAAATCATGGCAAGACATGGAAACTCAATTTTTGGCTAGGTTTAGAACACCTACTGATCCTACCTTGTTATACAATCAATTCACTCAAATAAAGAAGTTCGAGGGAGAACCTATAACCGATTTTAATGATAGATTTCAAAAGGATTATTCTAGGTTACAAGCAGCTTATGTAGTGGATAATTTTTCTGCAATCATAGTCTATTATACAATAGTAGATCCTTTGATTTCTATGTTTGTGAAGCGAAGAGTTATTCCTCCCACTACTCTACCAGAAGCCTATGTTGAAGCTATAAGTGTGAATTTAGAAATGAAACATCTTGGAAATGGCTCATCCTAAAATGGTAGAAATTGATTAAGTATTTACCCTACCCTGAATACGAATGGATTCCCTATAGTTCATCCCATGACTCCTAACATTTATCCGGTAGTGGTCCAGAATGGGACATTTCCTCAAAATACTCATTTTCAACTAGGAAATATTCAAGCTTTAGTCCCTCACCTTGGTCCATCTGTTACAGAGCTACTTCCTAATGGAAATTCTTTTTTCTCACAAACTCAAGAAAACCAAAACATCAAAATTTTTGTAGAAAAGGAAGACATGTAAGGAGTTACAACTCAACTCAAAAGATTGACTATAGAAGTTACAAAATTAAGAAATCAAAATTTTTATTCTCAAAACAATAATTTGAATTCTCAAAATTGAATGTATAGTGCTCCTAGGACATCTAGACCATGGAATACATGCCCTAATAATGTGGGAGTGTCAACACATTTAGATAATTCTGATTCAATTGATGAAAAGTTTAGATCAAAAGTGAACTTAGCTAATCTTGCAATGAAAAATTGGTGTAGAATTCATAATATAAATGCTCATTCTGAAGTGGATTGTTCACAATTCAAAGTCGCTTCAAATATTTTCCTCGTTGCTACTCATTATAATGAGCATTGCAATTCTCAACCTCCTAAAGGAAATGAAGTAGTTTTGGTAGGATATGAATCTACCTTAGTCCAGGAAAGTTATGAACATTTCAAATTACCTTCAACTATAACAAGTCATTCTCATAGATATGAAGGTGATGATTCAACTATTACTTTGGAGACATACACTTCTCCTTCTCAGGATGAAAATGAGCCTATGGAACAAATGGATGAAATGCATGCCTTTCAACAATATCAGAAGGGACATATTTACAACACGAGGAATAACACTAATAGTGGAGGTAAGTTCAAAGGACCTTTAACAATTCCCATCCCACCAAATAACTTTAATACTACACCTGATGACAAATCAAGCAATAATCTTGGATTACCTAAGGTGATCTCTCATTACAATTCATCAAATGTTTCTAAAGGTGAAAATATTGACCCCACTGATCAAAAAAATTGACTAATTACTTAGCGAAAGAAATCAAGAAAGTAAAGATCAACCTTTCATTGTTAGAACTGCTTAAGACACCTATGATCAAGAAATATTTATTAAATACTTTGGAACATTTTTCCAAAGATAGAAAATCAAAGGACGTTCAAGTGAAAGATAGTCAAGCTAAAGCGAAAGATAAGAACATCGTTCCCATAGCCAACACACAAGTAGCCTTTTATAAAGGAAAGCTAGAGTCCTCACAATTTTTGTTCACTTTGAGAATATTTGGTATGAATATTAATAATTGCTTAGTAGACTTTGGAGCTTATACTAATGTCATTTCGTTATCCATATGTCAAACATTAGGGTTAACTCCTACAAATTCTTTAAAGAAAGTTACTCAACTTAACTAGATAGAGGTAAATGTGGTAGGAGAGTTGACTAATATCCACATGCAATTGGCTTCTAACCCTAGAATCCAATATCACATTGACATTCAAGTCATAGAAATACCTGATACCTATGGTATGCTTTTAAGCAGAGAATGGTCTAAAATGTTAAATGGATACATGTCTACTAACTTCTCACACATGTGGTTACCATGGAAAGGAGTGCCTAATCAAATTAGGATTCAAAGAGAACCTCGTATGAAATAAATGATCACAGATTACAATCAGAAAAGTGAAGTTCTATATATCGATGTAGAACTAGGAGTTTATATAGTACACAATTCAGGAGTTAAAATTGAAGAAGTTTTTACTTGTGATGTTGAGCAATATAATGATTTAATTCCTAGAACAGATGTTTTAATTGAATCAGATTGCGACTCCTCTGAGGAGGAGAATAATCCTTATGATAAATTTCAAAAGAGTATTATTGCAAAAGCTCAAGAGAATAATAAAAGTAAAATTTCACTAATTTTTTTGTTATTGCAGGACTGGTGCCGATTGCATATTGTTGCACATTCAAAGAGAAAATAGATGATGTGTCTAGAGATAATCCAGGGAATTGAGAGTCGATATTGTCCAAGACATGATGATGTTGCAAGAATTGAACCAGAAATGCATAAAAATGAAGATCAAAACATACATAATGAAAAGATTTGTATGACAATGTCAAAGTGGTAAAATATTGAAAACAAATGATCAAGCTTGGATTCTCAAATTTGATGGATCAAAATCAAAACAAGGAATTGGAATTGGAGTGGAACTTATCATCCTACAAGGTAAGTCCTTTCTTGTTGCATATCAATTGCAATTTCAATGTACTAACAATGTGGAAAAATATGAAGCTCTTATACATGGCTTGATCCTGGAAATCAAGAAAAAGGTTAGAATCCTCAAAGTGTTTGGTGATTCAGAATTGGTAGTTCAACAAGTTCGAAAGAAATATATTTGAAACTACAAGAGATTATCTAATTATCGACATCGAGTGTGGAATCTTCTTGAAGAGTTTGACACATTTAATATTACTCATATCCCAAGAACATTTAATTAGAGAGCCGATGCTCTAGCTACTATTTCTAGTACTTTGGAACCTTTAGAGACTTCAGATTTGAAAAGATTCATAGTTAAATTGGTACAATTACCTTTGGTTCTAGATAATGTTACTAATCTACAAGTGTTTTACAAATTATTGAAGAGATAGATTTCCCTGATAGCGAAATTCAAGATGAAGAATTGACTCAAGTCAAAGATAATAATATTCTGAAGTCAGCAAGAAAGATTTACCTCAAAGTGAAGGAGGATTATCTAAGTTATATAATTTGAATATTGAAGAAGATCCTAGTAATATACTCATAGGGAAGGGTTGTATTGAAGAAGAGAAAATAAATATTGCTCAGGAACTTAAATATTATTGGAAAGTCATAGCATGGATGTATGAAGATCTGAAAACATATGTATGACACTTCCATCATTACACATACTATACCATTGAAGCCTGATGTGAAACCTTTCAGAAAGAAACAATGTCCAGTCAATGCACTTTTAGAGCCTTTAACTCAAAAGGGAGTTCAAAAATTATTGTTAACAAGATAATTTTTCCAATCAGACATTCAACTTGGGTGGCAAATTTAGTCCCTGTAAGGAAAAAGAATGGAGACATACAATTGGGTCTAGATTTCTGGAATCTCAATAGAGCATCTGAAAAAGACAATTATCCACTACCCTCATTCAAAGAAGTGTTACATATAGTCAATGGTTCACAAATGATGTCCTTTTTGGATGGATTTTTGGGATATAATCAAGTAATGGTATTGAGGGAAGATCAAATGAAAACAAGTTTCACCACTAAGTGGGGAACTTTTACTTACAAAAGGATGTCATTTGGATTGATAAACGTTGTAGCTACATTCCAAAGAGCCATGGACTATGATTTTTGAGAACTAATAGGAAAATGCATCATCATTTATGTGGATGACCTTACAGTATTTTTTAAAGATAGAAGAGATCATGTCCGAGATCTCAGAGACATATTACAGAAGTGTGAAACTTATGGAGTTTCTCTAAATCCTAAAAATATATTTTTTGGGATGACTAAAGGGAATTTATTGGGACATATCATTTCTGAACATGGCATTTCAATCGACATAGACAGAGTGAATGCACAACTCAAATTACAGCCCTCAAGAAGTAGAAAAGAATTGAAGTCATATTTTGGTAAGATTAACTTTGTTAGGAAATTTATTACAAGATTTGTCGAAATAGTGGAACCACTTAATGATATGTTAAAGAAAGATGCCAAAATAGAGTGAATGAATGAATCTAAGATCGCCTTTGATACTATAAAGAGTGCAATTATTGAAGCCCCAGAACTCATAAGTCCATATTATATTAAACCTTTTTATATTTACTCATTTGCTACTAGTCATACTTGTGTTGCAGTATTAACACAAAAGGGAAAAAATAAACAAGAAAAACCAATTTCTTTCATGAGTGCTCCATTCATGGAATCAGAATTGAGATATATAGATGTTGAAAAAAAGCCTTTGCTTTGGTCAAAGTCATACGCAAGTTCAGACATTACATCCTCAGGAGTATAGCTAAAGCTATTGTCCCAGATTTAGCTTTCAAAATTTTGTTGACACAAAGTGATCTTGAAGAAAAGAGAGCTAAATGGGTTACCATATTACAAGAATACGATTTAGACATCATACTTATGAGGTTGGTCAGAGGAAAAGCTTTGGCTAAATCTATTGTAGAAATAGATCCCCAAATTTCAAGTCAACAATAAATGTTGGATGAAAAAGATCAAGAAGACTGGTACTCAGACATTTGGCATTATTTGGTTAGCCATAATTTCCCTGATCATATGCAAAGGAAAAAAAAAGCATCCTCAAGATAAAATCACAGAGTTATATGATTAAGGGAGGGGTTCTATTTAAAAGAAATCATGAAGGAGTCTATTTAAGATGTTTAAATAGAACAAAAGATGATGAAGTGTTGCATGAACTACATGATAGATTTGAAATAGCTCATGGAGCACCATTGGCTACTGCACACCTTATTTTAAGAGTGGGCTAGTACTGGCCCAATATTTATAAAGATAATTGCAAACATGTTAAACACTGTCATAGATGTCAGACAACACAAGATAAAGGAAGATTCAATGCTCAACCATTGCAGTTGGTGATGGAGATGTGTCCCTTTTCGCAATGGGTGTTAGAATTTATTCGAAATATTAATCATCCATCCTTAGTTGGACATAGATTCATATTGACCACTACAATTATTGCACTCGATGGAAAGAGGCATGTCACAACGAACAATGCGCTACCGATGTAGTCATTAAATTTTTCGAAGAAAACATTATCACTAGGTTTGGAACACCATACACATTAGTATGTGATAATGGCCCTACTTTTGCCTCATTAAAATTTTCTAATTGGGCATTTGAATATGGCATAACATGATTTTTTTTTCTAATTATTATCATAGGGAAATGGATTAGTTGAATCATCAAATAAGAACTTGTTGGATATAATTAAAAAAATGATTGAAAAGAACCCTAGGCAATGGCATTCTTTGTTAAGGTTTTCCCTTTGGGTAGATCGTACTAGGATGAAAGTTGAATTAGGGAATTCTCCTTATCATTTGGTCTATGGGGTAGATCCTATAGTCCCAATAAACTTAAAAATACCTTCCTAATGGTTTGCACAAGAATATATTGGATTAGATGATCAAAATGAAGCTTGATTGTTGTAATTGATGCATTTAGCTGAGAAAAAAAAATGAGCCATACATCATTTCGCTAAACATCAATCCATAGTGAAAAGATGGTTTGATAAGCATGCCAAATTAAAGACTTTCAGAATATCCAATTTGGGCCTATATTGGAATAAAGCTCATGAACGTAAAAATGAACATGGTAAGTTTAACAGATCATCGGCAGGCCCATACCAAATTTCTAAAATCTTGGGTGATAGTACTTATAGACTAAAGTACTTGACTGGTGAAGATATCCCATTACCTATGAATGGGTAGTTTTTGAAGCATTATTTTCAATCCTGAGTAAATAGTTTTCTTTTTTCCCTTTTTTTGTTTTGCACTTGCTTTTGTTTTTTTCGGGTTCCATGTCCTTTGACTTTACATTGATTAGCAACTTTTGAAAGTTTACAAGTTAATAGAATGCCAAATTTAGAAATTTAGTCTCTATTCCGATCGAAATTAGTTTTCCACTTATAAATTATTTGAGAATTGTTCAATTTTATATACTCTGATTAGCATGAATTATTTAGTTGATGTTGAGCTACAAACAAACACATTTAAATCATTCTACTAAAATTTGGGATAGCATTTGTTTGCATTAATTGAAAATTTTAAATACTACCTTTGCTACCATTGTAATTCCCAACCTAATAGTGGTGCTTCAATGCTTGCAAGTTGATAAATGAGCTATTATTGTAATATCAAAAGTGAAAAATGAGTTATCATTGCTATATCAAAAAAAAGAAGGTGATATCAACTCTTTAGGCTATCCAAATAACTCTACCAGGGCTATGGACACCTGATCGACAATAGAGCTATGTTTGGGGGAAATTACAGAGATAACCTTGTCGAGGCTATGGATGCTTGACTGGCAACAAGGCTTAAAAGGAATTGTCATATTATGTAGAATAATTCAAACAGTTGATATTTCTAAGTTTATTGTAGCAGAAATAATCAGTTGCACACACATGAGCTGAATAATAGTTAATTGTGCATGCTAACTAAAGTAAGATTTGGAAATGGAATAAGGATCCCAGGATTTATAATTAGAATATTAAAGAAATTTGGAACATTGATGTTAGATCTGGAATTGACTTTCAATTGTTTTCTTTAGTTTTTTTTGGTTGCTAGTTGTTGTGTAGTCTCACAACACACCCCATTTTTCCCCTTTTGGCAAAATGTGGACCCCCCTCTTATCTTTCTTTTCCCTTTTTTTCTTTGTTGTTTTTGCTCGCTTTGGCATTGTTTTTTTGGTGCTTGGCCAGTTGTTGGTTTTCCTCTTAGTTTCACTTGGATTATTTGCATGATACCCCCTTTTTCTTCCTGATCTTTTGGTGTTTTGATATGCTCTTAATGTTTTATTTTGTTATTGGAAACCGTAATTCTAGAATCTTGTGTGAGCCGAAAGAGTTTGTATCTCCAAATAACTCTAGTTCCACCTAGTATTTCATTGATCGAATTATATAAACCCGGTAATTTTCCATTTTTTCCAAATTCTGGTGCTTTGAAAATTTTTCAAGTATATCTTTCAATTTCGGTTTCTGGTCTTTCTCTTGTTCTAGTTTTTCTTTCCTTTTCCAAGAAGTATTTCCTAGATCTCAGTGTTATGTGATTCTCTTTCAAAGGAATTGTAAGAAGCCTGAAACCCTGATGGTCATCATTAATTGCACATCTTTAATGGCATATACCTTGTATAGAATTAGTGTGACATATAACTACCATGTATAATCACTGGATCATCTTCCTTCTCAAATAGTGAGCCAGCTTAGAAATCTAGGTGTTTGTAATTTGAACCATAATCTGTAATGATTACACCTTTATTCTAGTAATTAATGAAGGTGGTGAACTACCTATGTACTTGGCACAACCTCGAGCATGCAATTGCTTTTACAACACTCCACTTCGCATCATATTGCACATTTGCTAGAAACATTGAATTCATGAACCTACTTTGGCACGCAAAGAGAGGTAAAATTTTGAGAAACTAAGTCTCGGCTACCAAGGGTTTTGAAGTTGCATTCTAAAGAATCACCATTTTTAACTAAAACCAAGTATATTCTGAATAACTAATTTATTGATAAGGGTTTCTCAAGCTAGAAATATTTGATAATGGTATTTTCTCATTCTAAAATTGGAATGTTAATTTTGGTCTGAGTTGTTAAATTTGATCAAAGAACAAATTGAATTTTTTATGAAAAATAAGTTGTGGTCAAATTTAACTCTAACTTGCACATAGAAAAATATTTTAATAGTTGCATAACACATTATATCCAAAATGAGCACTTTTGATGCAAGAGCAGAAGATGAATTCAAGTACTACAATTCACAGGTAGTACACATTAATGTGGTGGTCACAGATACCTACATGGGATTATCTTCTGAAATTGAAATCTGTTCATGGCTATTGGAAGACAATGCTACCCAATGCAAAAAAAATGTCGTATCCAATGGGTTACTTCTTGCAGGAGGGGTTCCGCCAGCAATGGAGGCTTTAGAATTAGTCATGCAATGCATAAACTATTACAATCCAACCAAAAGGATTATTGAAAAGGAAAGAAGAACTTATGCAGACTTGTCTCGAAAATGAATTATGTGTACATTCGGTCTCCCCTCCTACACACAGATGTTCAATGTCCACTGGAAGGCCAAGGCCAAGACATATCAGAGTGCTGAAGAGCGTAACAGAGAAATTATGAGCACCCAATGGTGCCAACAACCAATCACACCACATACCAAGGTAATTCAGAGGTCTATGTTTAAACAAGAGATACAGGACATAATAACTTTGCTGAGAAAAGTAACTGGTTTGAGAGATGCAAGAAAATTTGAACCCTGGATGTTTGTGATAATATCTCGAATGATAGAAGGTCCTATAGAGTTGAATTGGAAAAGATTGATAAGTGACAGACTACATGAATATATTACTACATTCCCCAAGACCAGATGTTTCTGCATGTCATCATATGTTATTTACTCTTATGCTATGAGATCTAGTAAACAAGGATTAAAATAGATTGGTACTCTAGGCACATAAGTTGGCAATAGTTTGATATATGCATATTTACCTCAAATCATTGTTCATGGGTATAAAGGTGATTACATAAAATTTAATGATTTGTTCTCCATTAAACTGGTGAGAATAATGGAAGGTGACAAATCTAAGAGATTATCCCTTGAAGCACAAAGTGCCATTCGGCCTATGGGAGGCTAGTAAATATAGTTCCCAACTTACTCCTACATCAGAGTGGAGGGATTTGATGGACACCCATTCATGTTGCCCAGGTATCCTACAGATAAAATTGTTTTATTGGAATTAGTGAGATAGTTAAAACCTTCTCAGGCTCTTTACATGCATGCTCGCAAGAAGGCCTCTTGTAAATTTCCCATCACAATAAGGAATTATAAGTGCAGTGCAATCAAAGTAACTGATCTATGTGAGGAGGAACTGAGGACCTACCATTTTGAAGAATTTCCACTCCAAAGAGTGTATTATGATATTGAAGGAAATATTGCTATAAATATAGCTAGTTTTCATGCTCATGTACCTCATTTAGAAGATTGTTGGCTTAATTGTGAAGACGAGCATGTGGTTAGAAGGAAAAAGTATGAAAGAATGACTTTAGGGTTTTCTCAAATGCTTAAACTCTATGAAATCCTAGACCAATTGGAAAAATATGATGGTTAGGTACTGAAACAATTTTACAATGATGACAGGGTATATGATGAACCCATTCTAGACCCAGGCATTAATGACAAAGACATGACATCAATTGATGATTTTACTAGGCTAGTCTTAAGGTATACTCAACACTAGATTGATTCTTTTTGAAAAAGTTTAATAGGAAGAGGAATTGAACCCATCTACTCAGAAGATAAAAGAAGAAAAAAAAGAGATGAAACTGATTTTGAAAGTGGAGAGGCTACCAAGAAGAAAAGGAAGACTAGTAAGGTTAATCCAGGTGTTACAATTGAAGAAAACCACTGAAGTAATAATATAGGAAGTTCCCAAAAAATTATTAGAAAACCAGAAAGATGTAATGAAAGATAAATATAAACCAAAAGCAAGACGTAAAGGTGCATCTTCTTCCACAACCAGACCCTGAACCAAAATAACTATTGATGAAGGAATAGGAGTAACAGGGAATGTTGGTACACAAACCAGGTCTGCATCCTAAGGAGCTACAACATTATTCACTTCTCCCCCTTCTATTAATATGACCAATATGAAGCAAGCACTGGGTGGGACTCTTGTGGCTTTAGAGGGAATCTCTAAGGAAGATGAGGCCAGAATTAAGGAACAAGTAGATAGATGGGGTGCTATGTGGGAAAAGGTAAAGGAAAAAAAATATAAAGACAAGCCCATAGTACACCCAGTGATAGAGATAATTTAGGATACAAGCTCTAACCCCATAAATATTGAAGAAGAAGAATTTATTCAAGGGACACTCACCTCAGACGTAGGAAATTCCAGCGTGCTTGAAAAGGAAACAGGGGAAGATGCAGAGAAAAATCCTGCTAATAAAAGAGTTGTTGAAGACACTCTTGATTCTCAATTTTATTTTGAGAATGTGCAAAATATTAATGAAAACTCATAGGTCTTTAAAGAATCAGATAATAGCCATGTTGAAACTGAAACTCTAGAAGAGGAAGCTACATAGTTCATAGAAGATGAAACTAAAAATGAAGAAGATAAGATTCAAAGAGAAGAATAAATTTTTTTGGATAGATAGGAAAATATAAGTCTCCAGACAGAGGAGGTAGTGCTAAATCCTACCAATCTTGAGTATATGTCAAATGTTGCTAAAGAAATTCCTATTTCAAAAAATATGGCAAGTCAAAGAGATGAAATTATTGAACTAAGTAATAGAAAGATACAAGAAAGAGTTACAAAGGTACAACAAGATGATGACACACTTGATTGGTTAATTAGGGAATTGGCTTCTCCAATGGGAGTATACATATTACCTTTGAATCTCAGGGTATGTGCAGGATCATCATGGAAAAAATAGGCCCTTAAGTGGCAAAAAATCTAGAAAAATTAGAGTTAGGGAACTTCACATAAAAATTTGAATAATTTATCTATATTATTTCAAAAATATGTAAGAATAGAATCTGTAGAAAATTGAATTTAGTGTCTAAACTACTAGGTTTTTTAAAAAAAAAAAAATCTATTTGGTGAAAATTTGAAATTTCAATGCAGTGGTACTTAAATTTCAGGGAAAAAATAAGAAGTAGGTGTCTTGACCACCCTAACCACAATAAAATGATAATATTTTTACAATATTTTATATATAAGTAGAGGACTCATGCCCCAATGTGATGCATATTTTTTGTAATTTTTTTCCAAGTAAATAATTAATTATGAATTTTTATTAGAAATTTTAAAAAAATATAAAAACTTGTATGTCTGACCACCTTAACTTGGTCAAAACTTCAAGAAATTCAATTTTTCTTTTTTTAATCCTACAGTATCTGAAGCATAGAATGTGACACATGTTTTAGATTCAAAAAATGTGATACCGTTTGAAAGTAATATATGTTTTTCAATTAGCCTATCAATTAGGACTTTAGTCATAATTTGTATAGAAAATGAATAATAATTACTTATTAAATTCAAATTAAATCATAATTTATATGGGTGGGAAGATGAGAATCTCCTTTAAAAACCCTTTTCGTCTAATCAATTTTGGGTAGAAAAATAGTCATTAGCCACATACCCATCATATTGCCACTTTTTTGCCCATCATGATCCTACACATACCCCTCAATAATTTCATACAAGAAGTAAGTACTCCTAAACCTAGGCACAAAGTAAAGGAAAATCATGTCATATAGAGGAATGCAGATGGTAATAGAACTCTCCAGATAGATACTCCGAAAAATTACAAGGATAGACATGATATAATGCCTAAGGATTACAAAATCACAAGTATTAATCTTGGACACTCATCTTGGCAGCAAGAACTAGAAGAAATAAAAGTGAATTTAAATGCTACTATTGCAAGAGTACATAAATATAAACAAGAGAAAAGAGAATTGAAAGAAATATTTTCTACCTTGGAGAATTTTATCAAGTTACTGACTTTATCTGGTCAAGAACAAGTTGGACTGCCCCACCATCCGGTACTAATGTCACAAGAGCAAGTAGATGACATTTTTGTAGTTCGTCATAAAATGAATATGTTTGAAGAATGAATTGAATAATGGATAAGGTAGGGAGATGAATTGATTATAGATGCAATAAGAATGTACAAGGAATCATACCACCATTCAGAGAAATTGAAAATATTTGAAGATGAATGTAGACTTCGCCAAGAGCAGGTCATTGATGAAAGGTGAAATATGGAAATTCTCAAACAGATAGATATCCAAGAGTTAATACAAAGTAATATAATATCAGAATATGAAATTTAATTGCCAGGAAAATGGAAGAATCAATTGAAATGGGAGGGTGACATGTTAGTACAATGTATTGAAGGATTTGAAAGAGTCACCTTGGAGTGTAGAAGATTGATGAGAGAAAATCAAGAATTTATTAAAGTATTGTCACGTCAAGGCTTTGATCCCCAAAGATTAGGGAAGTATGGGAAGGAAGCTAAAGCTTTCAAGGAATGGATAGAAAGGATAAATAGAGATCCTGTTGAATTGTTGATGAGGGAAGTCATCGATGAAATAATACAGTGCAAAAATGTTATAGACGAATATGAAGTAGACAATGCATAGGAAAATGATGTCATACTTTAAGTGACTAAAGAATATACCGGGCTCAAGCTTACTTGGAGAGAAATACAAAATATTTCAAAGGAACGCATGCATCAAATATTAAGAACTTTATGAGGGTACTAATGAAAGAAAGGAGGAAGTCTAGAACTGGAGCCATAAGTGAATATGGAAAGAACTAGATACTGGAAATATAATGGAATTTATTTTTTGCTTTAGTTTACATATTGATCTCGATCCCGGTAGGTTTTTTCATTCTAGTATTTCAAAAAGAAGCTTTTAGCCTTGATGGAGATGAAGTGTTGATGCTGAAGTATGGAGAAAAGTGTTGTTGTGGACAAAGTCAAAGCTTTAACTTATTCTAGAATATTCTTGATGACAGTTGGCACATGCCACGTGACACATTTTAATTTGTTGTTTCTGGTTTCTCTAAGATACTTTTAAGTTGAACTTCTAAATGCCTTGTTTCTATAAAAGGCCATCTCCTCCCACATTTTTATTTTAAGTTCAAAATTTGTGGATGTCAAAGGAGAAAAAACTTCTTTTAAGTTTTGTTCTTTTTTCTTGTTTTCTAAACCATTATAGCATAAAATTTTGTATGCATGTAGACATTAATTGATATCAGAGCTTTATGGATAACTACCTATCTCAGTATCTTTTGTAGCTAGTTTTTTAAGTTCGGTTGAACAAGACTGTATATTGCGCCAGTTAAGGGTGCATACAAAACCTATTCAGTTTCCATAAATGAAACCCCCTCTTTAAAAGCTTGCACCACTTTATATGTAGTTGTGAAGCAATCTGGTGAAATATAAATCAGTTTGCTATGTTTTGATTAATTCTTTGGGGAATGATCCATGGAGAATAACCGGGAGAAACTTTTAATTTTTAGTAATTTTTATGTTTTGCTTTAGATTAGATGTTTAATACTTTGAAAATGTTCCAAAAAAAAATATAAGTGAATGGAAATAGTTTTGTTGAAAATCTTTTATTTTGCATTAAACTGCTAAATGCTTAATGCTAAATTTACTTAAGTGACAACAAAGAATTTGTGTTATTCATGAAATATTATGTTGAATCTTTTGATTTCATGATGTCATTTGATTATAAAATGAAGTTTTATGTGAAATGTTAGTAATTCTTGGCAAAGCTATAAATAAATGTATTCCCTTTGAGATTAACAACAAATTATCACATCATTACCTGAGAGTGACCCTAGTGCAACCATGACCTGGTTATCGAAGACTTCGGATTAAACAGAAGTCAATATTTTCTCTGTAAATGCAAAATTATTTCTTAGGTTGTCTTTGTTTCATATCTTTCAAGAAGGATAGGCTCTTCATGGTCTTGTCTATGGATATTTTATTTGATTTGTTTACTACGAGTAAAATTGTCATCAACAAGAACTAGCGCTACAAAGAGGGCCTATTGTTGTTATTTTTGGTTTTGTTAGGTCTTAAGCTAGCTTTCCATATAACCACTAGATCTTGGTCTAGTGATCCTCAGGTGACCTTAGTTGAGCTTAGTGGTTGAACATCATCTAGACCTCAAAAGTATGCAAGTTCAAGTGCATGTCCAAAGATTCCAACCATTTTTACACCATCACCTCCTGTAGTGATGACATTCTTTAATGTGGAATCACCTATTCAATTTTCTATATATAATGATTTACCCAGGAATCTTGACAAGTTGTGTCCTAAGTATTATTTCCACAAAGATGTTAAAGAACATATCAGTATATTCAAAGATACATGTTTTCGAGAAAGAATTCAACATGCAGATGTTGTGTGTTGATTGTTCCCATATACTTTGAGTGATGAAGTTTACCAATGGTATATCAATTTTCCTCGTAATTCTATCAGATCATGGCAAGACATGCAAACTCAATTTTTATCTAGGTTTAGAACACCTACTGATCCTGCCTTGTTATACCATCGATTCACTCAAATAAAGAGGTTCAAGGGAGAACCTATAACCACTTTTAATGATAAATTTCAAAAGGCTTATTTTAGGTTACAAGCACCTTGTGTAGTAGATAATTTTTCTACAATCACAGTCTATTATACAATATTAGATCCTTTGACTCCTATGTTTGTGAAGTGAAGAGCTAATCCTCCCCCTACTCTACCAGAAGCCTATGTTGAAGCCATAAGTGTGAATTTAGAAATGAAACATCTTGGAAATGGATCGTCCTTAAATGGTGGAAATGGATTAATTATTTACCCTACCCCGAATGCAAATGGAATCCCTATAGTTCATCCCATGACTCCTAATGTTTATCCTGCAGTGGTCCAGAATGGGACATTTCCTCAAAATACTCTTTTTCAACCAAGAAATAGTCAAGCTTTAGTCCCTCACCCTGGTCCAGCTATTACAAAGCTACGTCCTAATGGAAATTATTTTTTCTCACAAACTCAAGAAAACCAAAATGTCAAAATTTATGAGGAAAAGGAACACATGAAAGAAGTTACAGCTCAACTCAAAAGATTGACTACAAAAGTTACACATAAGAAATCAAAATTTTTATTCTCAAAACAATAATCCAAATTCTCAAAATCAAATGTATAAAACTCCTAGGCCATCTAGAACATGGAATAAATGCCCTAATAATGGGGGAGTATCAACACCTTTAGATAATCCTGATTCAACTGATGAAAATTTTACATCAAAAGTGAATTTAGTTGATCTTGCAATGAAAAATTGAATTCATAATACAAATGCTCATTCTGAAGTGGATTGTTCACAATTCAAAATTGCTTCAGATATTTTCCTCGCTGCTACTCATTACAATGAGCATTGCGATTCTCAACCTCCTAAATGAAATGAATTAGTTTTGGTAGGATATGACTCTATCTTAGTCCTGGAAAGTTATGAACGTTTAAAATTACCTTCAACTATCACAAGTCATGCTCATAGATATGAAGGTAATGATTCAACTATGACTTTGGAGACATACACTTTTTTGTATCAGGATGAAAATGAGTCTATGGAACAAATGGATGAAATATAGGCTTTTCAACAATATCAGAAGGGACATAGTTAAACCACAAGGAATAACGCTAACAATGGAGGTAAGTTCAATGGACCTTTAACAACATATCCTGCCAAATAACTTTAATACTCCACCTAATGAAAAATCAAGCAATAATCCCGGATTACCAAAGGTGACCTCTCATTACAATTCATCAAATGTTTCGACAGGTGAAACAATTGACCTCACTAATCAAAACAATTTGACTAATTACTTAGCCAAAGAAATCAAGAAAAAAAAGATTAGCCTTTCTTTGTTAGAACTGCTTAAAACACCTATGATCAAGAAAGCTTTCTTAAATACTTTGGAAGATTTTCCCAAAGAAATAAAATCCAAGCATGTTCAAGTGAAAGATAGTCAAGCAAAAGCGAAAGATAATAACATCGTTCCCATAGCCGACGCACAAGTAGCCATTTATAAAGGAAAGCTAGTCCCCGCCATTTTTGCTCACTTTGAGAATATTTGGTAGGAATCTTCATAATTGCTCAGTAGACTTTGGAGCTTCTACTAATGTGATGTCGTTATCCATATGTCAAACATTGGGGTTAACTCCTATGTAAATTCTTTAAAAAAAATTACTGAACTTGACAAGACATAGGTAAATGTGGTAGGAGAGTTGAGTGATATCAACATGCAACTGGCTTCTAACCCTATAATGCAATATTACATTGACATTCAATTCGTAGAAATACCTAATACCTATGGTATGCTTTTAAGTAGAGAATGGTCTAAAACGTTAAATAGATACATGTCTATTGACTTCTCACACATGTGGTTACCATGGAAAGGAGTGCCTAATCAAATTAGGATTCAAAGAGAACCTCTTATGAAATACATGATCACAAATTACAATCAGAAAAATGAAGTTCTATATATCGATGTAGAAATAGGAGTTTATAGAGTACATAATTCAAGAGTTAAAATTGAAGAAGTTTTTACTTGTGATGTTGAGAAATATAACGATTTAATTCCTGGAATAGATGTTTTAATAAAATTAGATTGTGACTCCTCTGAGGAGGAGAATAATCCTTATGATAAATTTCAAAAGCGTATTATTTCAAAAGCTCAAGAGAATAATAAAAGTAAAATTTCACTAAATTTTTTGTTATTGCAGGACTAGTGCCGATTGCATAATGTTGCACATTCAGAGAGCAAATGTATGATGTATCTAGAGATAATCAACAGAATTGAGAGTCTATATTGTCTAGGACATTATGATGTTGCAAGAATTGAACTGGAAATACATAAAAATGAAGATCAAAACATACAAAATGAGAAGATTTGTACGACGAAATCGAAGAATGGTAAAATATTGATTACAAATGATCAAGCTTGGATTCTCAAATTTGATGGATCAAAATTAAAACAAGGAATTGGAATTGGAGTGGAACTTATCAACCCGCAAGGTAAGTCCTTTCTTGTTGCATATTGATTGCAATTTCAATGTACTAACAATGTGGCAGAATACAAAGCTCTTATACATGGCTTGATCTTGGCAATCAAGAAAAAGGTTAGATTCCTCAAAGTGTTTGGTGAGTCACAATTGGTAGTTAAAAAAGTTCAAAAGAAATATATTTTCCACTACAAGAGATTATCTAATTATTGACACCGAGTGTGGGATTTGATCAAAGAGTTTGATGCATTTAATATTACTCATATCGTAAGAAGATTTAATCAAAGAGTCAATACTCTGGCTACTATTGCTAGTAATTTGTAACCTTTAGAGACTTCATATTTGAAAAGATTCAGAGTTGAATTGGTACAATTACCTTCAGTTCCTGATAATGTTACTAATCTACAAGTGTTTGAAGATGACAGGAACATATTGGAATTCATTACTAATTCTGGTATTCTTGAAGCACAAATTATTAAAGAGATAGATCACCCTGATAGTGAAATTCAAGATGAAGAATTGATTCAAGTCAAAGATAATAATATTCTAAAAGGAATAATTGAGTTAGAATGATTGTTTGATATTTATCAGATAGTCAGACAGAAAGATTTACCTCAAAGTGAAGGAGGATTATCTGAGTTATATAATTTGAATATTGAAGAAGATCCTAAGAATATACTCATAGGGAAGGTTTGTATTGAAGAAGAGAAAATAAATATTGCTTAGGAACTTAAAGATTATTGGAAAGTCCTAACATGGATGTATGAAGATCTGAAAATGTATGAAACTTCCATCGTTACACATACTATACCATTGAAGCCTGATGCAAAAACTTTCTAACAGAAACAACGTCTAGTCAATGCACTTTTAGAGCCTTTAATTCAAATGGAAGTTAAAAAATTGTTGTCAGCCAAGATAATTTTTCTAATCAGACATTTAAATTGGGTGGCAAATTTATTCCTTGTAAGGAAAAGTAATGGAGACATACGATTATGTCTAGATTTCTGGAATCTCAATAGAGCATCTGAAAAAGAAAATTATCCACTACCCTCACTCGAAGAAGTGTTACATATAGTCAATGGTTCGCAAATGATGTCTTTTTGGAAAGATTGTTAGCATATAATCAAGTAATGGTATCAAGGGAAGATCAGATGAAAACAACTTTCACCACTAGGTGGGAAAAATTTTCTTATAGAAGGATGTCATTTGGATTGATAAACACTGGAGATACATTCCAAAGAGCCATGGACTAGGATTTTTGAGAACTGATAGGAAAATGCATCATCATTTACATGGACGACCTTGCAATATTTTCTAAAGATAGAAGAGATCATGTCTGAGATCTTAGAGAAATATTCTGGAAGTGTGAAACTTATGGAGTTTCTCTAAATCCTAAAAAATGTATTTTCAGGGTGATTGAAGGAAAGTTATTGGGACATATCATTTCTGAACATGGTATTTCAATCGACCCAGACAGAGTGAACGCACTACTCAAATTACAGCCCCCAGGAAGTAGAATAGAATTGAAGTCATATTTTGGTAAGATTAACTTTGTTTGAAAATTTATTACAGGATTTTCTAAAATAGTGAAGCCACTTAATGATATGTTAAAGAAAGATGCCAAAATAGAGTGGATGAATGAAGCTAAGATCTCCTTCAATACTATAAAGACTACAATTACAAAAGCACCAATATTGGTAAGTCCAGATTATATTAAACCTTTTTATATTTACTCATTCACTTTTGGTCATACTTGTCCTGCAGTATTAACACAGAAAGGAAAAAATGCAAAAGAAAAACCAATTGCTTTCATGAGCACTCCATTTGAGGAAGCGGAATTGAGATATATAGATTTTGATGAACAAGCCTTTTCTTTGGTCAAAGTTGTACGCAAGTTCAAAAATTACATCCTCAGTAGTATAGTTAAAGCTATTGTCCCCGATTCAGCTATCAAAATGTTGTTGACACAAAGTGAGCTTGGAGAAAAAAGAGATAAATGGGTTACCATATTACAAGAAAATGATTTAGAAATCATACCTATGAGGTTGGAGAGGACAAGCTTTGGTTAAATCTATTGCAGAAATAGATCCCCAGATTTAAATTCAACAATACATGTTGGATGAAAAAGATCAAGAAGATTGGTACTCAGACATTTGGCATTATTTGGTCAGCCATATTTGCCTTGATCATATGCAAAGAAATCAAAGAATATCCCTCAAGATTAAATCATAGAGTTATATGATTAAGGGAGGGGTTCTATTTAAAATAAATCATGAAGGAGTCTATTTAAGATGTTTAAATAGAACAGAAGTTGATAAAGTGTTGTAGTTCCACTACATGATAGATTTGGAACAACTCATGGAGCACCTTTGGCTACTGCACACCTTATTTTAAGAGAAGGCTACTATTGGCCCAATATTTTTAAAGATACTTATGAACATGTTAAACACTGTCATACATGGGTATGTGCAAGATCGTCATGGACAGAATAGGCCCTTAAGTGGCAAAAAATTCAAAAAAATTAGAGTTAGGAAACTTGACGTAATCATTTGAATAAGTTATCTATATTATTTCAAAATAATGTAAGAATAGAATATGTAGAAAATTAAATTTAGTTTCTAAACTACTAGGTTTCTTTAAAAAAAATCTATTTGGTGAAAATTTGAAATTTCAACGCAGTAGTACTTAAATTTCAGGGAAAAAATAAGTAGGTGTATGTCTGACCACCCTAACCACAATAAAATGATAATATTTTTTATAATATTTTAGATATAAGTAGATAACTCATGTCCCAATGTGATACATACTTTTTTGTAATTTTTTTCCAAGTAAATAATTAATTATGAATTTTTTATTACAAATTTTAAAAAATATAAAAACTCGTATGTCTAACCACCTTTTAACTTAGTCAAAACTTCACAAAATTCAATTTTTTTTTTTAATCCTCTAGTATGCGAAGCATAGAATGTGACACATGTTTTGAATTCAAAAAATGTGATAATGTTTGAAAGCTATAGATTTTTTTCAATCATCCTATCAATCAAGACTTTAGTCGTAATTCAAATAGAAAATGAATAGTAATTATTTATTAAATTCAAAATAAAGAACAATTTATATTGGTGGAAAGTTGAGAATCTCCTCTAAAAACCCTTTTCATTTCATCAATTTTGGGTTTAAAAAAAATCATTAGCCACATACCCTACACATATCCATCATATCGCCACTTTTTGGCCCATCATGATCCTACAAATACCCACATGTCAAACAACGTCAAATAAAGGAAGATTCAATGCTCAATCATTGTAGCCAGGATGGAGATGCATCCCTTTTCACAATGGGGGTTAGAATTTATTGGAAATATGAATCCTCCATCCTCAGCTGGACATAGCTTCATATTGAATGCTATAGATTATTGCACTCGATGGACAGAGGCATGCCCCAACAAAAAATGCACTACAGATGTAGTCATCAAATTTTTGGAAGAAAACATTATCACTAGGTTTGGAACTTCGTACACATTGGTATGTGATAATGGCCCTACTCTTGCTTCATTAAAATTTTCTAATTGGGAATTTGAATATGGCATAACATTAAATTTTTTGTCTAATTATTATCCATAGGGAAACAGATTACCTGAATCATTAAATAAAAATTTGTTGGATATAATTAAAAAACTGATTGAAAAGAACCCTAGGGAATGGAATTCTTTGTTAAGGTTCGCCCTTTGGGTAGATCGTACTAGGATGAAAGTTTCATTAGGTAATTCTCCTTATCATTTGGTCTATGTGGTAGATCCCATACTCCCAATAAACTTCAAAATCCCTACCTGGTAGTTTGCACAAGAATATATTGGATTAGATGATCAAACTGAAGCTCGATTTTTGCAATTGATGCATTTAGATGAAAAACAAACATGAGCCATATATTATTTCGCTAAACATCAATCCATAGTGAAAAGATGGTTTGATAAGCGTGCCAAATTAAAGACTTTTAGAACATCCAATTTGGTCCTATATTGGAATAAAGCTCATGAATGTAAAAATAAACATGGTAAGTTTAACTGATCATGGGTAGGCCCATACCAAATTTTTGAAATCTTGGGTGATAGCACTTATAGACTTAATTCCTTGACTAGCAAAGATATCCCATTACCTCTGAATGGGTAGTTTCTAAAGCATTATTTTCAGTCATGAATAAATTGTTTTCTTGTAAACAATTTGCTTTTTTTTCTTTTTTTGTTTTGTGTTTTCTTTTGTTTTCTTTTTTCTTTTTTCGAGTGTTGCGTCGTTTGACTTTACATTGATTAGAAAATTTTGAAGGTTTACAAGTCAGTAGAATGTCAACTCCAGAACTTTAGTCTCTATTCCGACCAGAATTAGTTTTCCATTTATAAATTGTTCAAGAATTGTTCAATTTTATATACTCTGATTAGCATGAATTATTCAGTTGATGTTGAGCTACAAACGAATAAATTCAAATCATTCTACTGAAATTTGGGATAGCAGTTGTTTGCATTAATTGAAAAATAAAAATACTACCTTTGCTACCACTATAATTTCCAACCTAATAGCGGCGCTTCAATTCTTTCAAATTAATAAATGAGCTATTATTGTAATATCAAAAGTGAAAAATGAACTATCATTGCTATATCAAAAAAAAAGAAAAAAAATTGATATCAAATCTTTAGGCTATCCAAATAACTCTACCGAGGTTGTGGACGCCTGACCGGTAGTAGAGCTATGTTTGGGGGAAATTACAGAGATAACCTTGTCGAGGCTATAGATGCTTGACTGGAAACAAGGCTCTATCCTTGGTTGGCTTAAAAGGAATTGTCATATTATGTAGATTAATGCAAACAGTTGATAAATTTCTAAGTTTACTATAACGATAATAATCAGTTGCACATACATGAGCTCAGTAATACCTAATTGTGCATGCTAACTGAAGTAATATTTGGAAATAGAATAAGGATCCCATGATTTATAATTAGAATACTAAAGAAAGTTGGAACATTGATGTTAGATCTGGAATTGACTTTCTATTGTTTGATTTAGTTTTTTGGGTTGCTATTTGTTGTGTAGTCTCACAACCTGCCCCATTTTTCCCCTTTTGGTAAAATGTGGATCCCCCTCTTTCCTTTCTTTGCCCTTTTTGTCTTTGTTGTTTTTGCTCACAGGTATGTGCAGGATCATGATGGGCCATAAAGTGGCAATATGATGGGTATGTGGCTGATGACTATTTTTTTACCCAAAATTGATGAAACGAAAAGGGTTTTTAAAGGGGATTCTCAACTTTCCACTAATATAAATTATGATTTATATTGAATTTAATAAGTAATTATTATTCATTTTCTATTCAAATTATGACTAAAGTCCTGATTGATAGGCTAATTGAAAAACATCTATAGCTTTCAAACAGATCACATTTTTTGAATCCAAAACATGCATCACATTCTACGCTTTGCATACTATAGGAAAAAAATAAAAATTGAATTTCATGAATTTTGACCAAGTTAAGGTGGTTAGACATACGGGTTTTATATTTTTTAAAAATTTGTAATAAAAATTCATAATTAAATATTTACTTGGAAAAAATTACCAAAAATATGCATCACATCGGCCATGAGTCCTCTACTTATATCTAAAATATTATTAAAAAATATTATCATTTTATTGTGCTTAGGGTGGTTAGAGAGACACCTACTTATTTTTTCCGAAATTTAAGTACCACTACATTGAAATTTCAAATTTTACCAAATAGATTTTTTATTTTTAAACAAACCTAGTAGTTTAGAAACTACATTGAATTTGCTACAGATTCTATTGTTACATATTTTTGAAATAATATAGATAACTTATTCAAATTTTTACGTCAAGCTGCCTAACTCTAATTTTTCTGATTTTTTTGCCACTTAAGGGCCCATTTTTTCCATGATGGTCCTACACATGCCCTCACTTTGGCATTGTTTTTTTGGTTCTTGGTTAGTTGTTGGTTGTCCTCTCAGTTTCACTTAGCTTCTTTGTATCGTAGCCCCCTTTTTCTTCCCGGTCTTTCAATGTTTTAGTATTCTCTTAATGTTTTATTTTGTTACTAGAAATCATAATTCTGGAATCCTGTGTGAGCTGAAAGAGTTTGTATCTCCAAATAACTCTAGTTCCACCTGGTACTTCATTGATCAAATTTTATAAACCTAGTAATTTTCCCTTTTTTTCTGAGTCTAGTGCTTTATTGTTTCTTTGAAATAAAATTCAGAAACCAAAAAGTTTGCTTTGAAATTTTGTCAAGTATATCTTTCAGTTTTGGTTTTTCTTTCTCTTTCCAGGAAGTATTTCCCGGATCCTGGTGTTATGAGATTATCTTTCAAAGGCATTGTCAAAAGCATCAACCTCGATGGTCATCATTAATTGCACATCTTTAATGGTATATACCTTGTATAGAATTAGCATGACATATAACTACCATGTATAATCACTATATAGTCTTTCTTCTCAAATAGTGAGCCAACTCAGAAATCTAGGTGTTCATGATTTGAACCACAATTTGTATTGATCACACCTTTATTCAAGGAATTAATCCAAAATAACTAGTAATTAATGAAAGTGGTGAACTACCTATGTACTTGGCACCACCTCGAGAGTGCAATTGCTTTTACAAAACTCCACTTTGCATCCTATTGCAAATTTTCTAAAGACATTGAATTCATGAAGCTACTTTGGTGCTCAAAGAGGTAAAATTTTGAGAAACTAAGTCATGGCTACCAAGGGTTTTGAAGTTGCATTATGAAGAATCACCATTTTTAACCAGAACCATGTATGTTTCGAATAACTGATTTATTGAAAAGGGTTTCTCAAGCTAGAAATCTTCGATAATGGTATTTTCTCATTCTGAAATTGGAGTGTTAATTTTCTCTGAGTTGTTAAATTTGATCAAAGAATGAATTGAAGTTTTTATGAAATATAAGTTGTGGTCAAATTTAACGCCAACTCGCACACATAGACAAATATTTTAATAATTGCATAGCACATTATATCCAAAATGAGCACTTATGATGCAAGAGCAGAAGATGAATTGAAGTACTACAATTCACAGGCAGTACCCATTAATGTGGTGGTCACAGATACCCATATGGGATGATCTTCTGACATTGAAATCCATTCATGGCTATTGCAAGAGAATGCTACCCAATGCACCAAAAATATCGTATCTAATGGGTTACTTCCTATAGGAGGGTTTCTGCCAGAAATGGCAGCTCAAAAATTAGTCATGCAATGCATAACATATTACAATCCATCCAAAAGGATTGTTGGAAAGGAAGGAAGAACTTATGCATACTTGTCTCAAAAAGGAATTATGTGTACATTCGGTTTCCCCTCCTACACATAGATGTTCAATGTTGACTTGAAGGCCAAGGCCAAGACATATCAGAGCGCTGAAGGTCATAACAAAGAAATTATGAGCACCCAATGGTGCCAACAACCAATCACACCACAGACCAAGGTAATTTAGAGGTCTATGTTTAAAAAAGAGATAAAAGACAATAACTTTACTGAGCAGAGTAATTGGTTTGAGAGATGCAAGAAAATTTGAACCCTAGATGTTCGTGATAATATCTCGAATGATGGAAGGTCCTATAGAGTTGCATTGGGGAAAATTGATAAGTGACAGGCTACATGAAAAGATTACTACATTCCCCAAGACCAGATGTTTCTACATGTCATCATATGTTATTTACTCTTGTGCTATGAGAGCCAATAAAAAAGGATTAAAAAAAATTCGTACTCTGGGCACACAAGTTGGCAATAGTTTTATATATGCACATTTACCCCAAATCACTATTCATGGGTATAAAGGTGATTACAAAATTTTTAATGATTTGTTCTCCATGAAACTAGTGAGAAAAATGGAAGGTGACAAATCTAAGAGATTATCCCTGGAAGCACAAAGTGCCATTTAGCCTATGGGAGGTTGGTACATATAGTTCCCAACTTACTCCTACATCAGAGTGGAGGGATTTCATGGACACCCATTTATGCTACCTAGGTATCCTACAGATAAAATTGTTTTATTGGAATTAGTAAGATAGTTAAAACTATCTCAAGCTCTTTATAGCCATGCTCGCAAGAAGTCCTCTTCTAAATTTCCCATCACAATAGGGAATTATAAGTGTTGTGCAATAAAAGTAACTGAACTATGTGAGGAGGAACTGAGGACCTACCATTTTGAAGAATTTCCACTCCAAAGAGTGTACTATCATATTGAAGGAAATATTGCTAGAAATATAGTTAGTTTTCGTGCTCATGTACCTCATTTAGAAGATGAGCATGTGGTCAGAAGGAAAAATTATAAAAGAATGACATTAAGGTTTGCTCGAATGCTCAAACTCTATGACATCCTAAACCAATTGGAAGAAGATGATGGTGAGGTGCTGAATCAGTTTTACAATGATGACAGGGTATATGATGAACCCATTCTAGACCCAGGTGTTGATGACGAAGACATGAGATCAATTGATGATTTTACTAGGCCAGTTCTAAGGTATGCTCAACACTGGATTGATGATTTTTGAAAAAATGTTTAAGAGGAAGAGGAATTGAACCCATTAACTCATAACTAGAATAAATATTGATGAAGGAACAGGAGTAATAGGGAATGTTGGTACACAAACTAGGTCTGTATCTCAAAGAGATGCAACATTATTCACTTCTCCCCCTTCTGTTAATATGACTAGTATGAAGCAAGCACTGGGTGGGAATCATGTGGCTTTAGAGGGAATCTCTAAGGAAGATGAGGCCAAAATTAAGGAATAAGTAGATAGATGGGGTGCTATGTGGGAAAAGGTAAAGGAAAATAAATCCAAAGACAAGCTCATAGTACACCCAGTGATAGAGGAAATTTAGGATACAAGCTCTAACCCCATAAATATTGAAGAAGAAGAATTTATTGAAGGGACGCTCACCAAAGAGGCAAGAAATCCTAGTGTGATTGAAATGGAAATAGGGGAAGATGGAGAGAAAAATTCTGTTAATAAAAGAGTTGTTGAAGACACTCTTGATTCTCAATTTTCTTTTGAGAATGTGCAAAATGTTAATGAACACTCATAGGTCTTTGAAGAATCAGATAAAGGCCATGCTGAAATTGAAACTATAGAAGAGGAAGCTACACAGTTCACAAGAGATGGAACTAAAAATGAAGAGAATCTTGGTGTAGTTGTAAATGAAGAAGATAAGATTTAGAGAGAAGAATCAGTAAATATGGATAGATAGGAAAATATAAGTATCCAAATAGAGGAGGCAATGCTAAATTCTACCAATCCTAAGTCTATGTCATATGTTGCTAAAGAAATTCCCATTTCAGAAAATATGGGAAGTCAAAGAGATGTCATTCCTAAACCAAGTAATAGATAGAGACAAGAAAGAGTTACAGAGTTACATCAAGATGATGATACACCTTATTGGTTAATCAGGGAATTAGATTCTCCAATGGAAGTAGAAATATTACCTCTAAATCTCAATAATTTCATACAAGAAGTAATTACTCCTAAACCTAGGTGCAAAGCAAAGGAAAAGCATGTCATATAGAGGAATGAAAATGGTAATACAACTCTCCAGATAGCTACCCCAACAAACGACAAGGATAGACATGAGATAATGGCTAAGTAGTACAAAATCACAAGTATTAATCTTGGACACTCATCTTGGCAGCAAGAACTAGAATAAATAAAAGTGAATTTAAATGATACTATTGCCAGAGTACATAAATATAAACAAAAGAATAGAGAATTGAAAGAACGAGTTTCTACCTTGGAGCATTTTATCAAGTCACTGACTTTATCTGTCAAGAACAAGTTGAACTTCCCCAACATCTGGTACTAATGTCATAAGAGCAAGTAGATGCCATTGTTGCAGTTCGTCATAAAATGAATATGTTTGAAGAATGGATTGAATACTTGATAAGGCAGGGAGATGAATTTATTACATATGCAATAGGAATGTACAAGGAAGCATACCACCATCCAGTGAAATTGAAAATATTTGAAGATGAATGTAGACTTCGCCAAGAGCAAGTCATTGATGAAAGGTGAAATATGGAAATCCTCATACAGACAGATATCCAAGAGTTAATACAAAATAATATAATATCAGAATCTAAAATTTCATTTCCAGGAAAATGGAAGAATCAGTTGAAATGGGAGGGTGACAAGTTAGTACAATGTACTGAAGGATTTGAAAGAGTCACCATTGAGTGCAGAAGATTGATGAGAAAAAAATAAAGAATTTATTGAAGTATTGTCATGTCAAGGCTTTGATCCCCAAACATTAGGACAGGATGGGAAGGAAGCTAAAGCTTTCAAGGAATGGATAGAAAGGATAAATAGAGATCCAACTGAATTATTATCGAGGGAAGTCATCGATGAAATAATACAGTGTAGAAATGTTATAGCCAAATATGAAGCAGAAAAAGCACAGGAAAATGATGTCATACTTCAAGTGACTGAAGAATATACCAGGCTCAAGCTTACTTGGAGAGAAATATGAAGGATTTCAAAGGAATGCATGCATCAAATATTAAGAGCTTTCCAAGGGTACCAATGAAATAAAGGAGGAAGTTTGAAACTGGAGCCATAAGTGAATACAGAAAGAACTAGATATGAGATACCAAAAATATAATGGAATTTATTTTTTGTTTTAATTTGCATGTTTATCTCAGTCTTGGTAGGTTTTTTCATTCTAGTATTTCTAAAAGAAGCTTGTGCCCTTGATGGAGATGAAGAGTTTCTGCTGAAGTATGGAGAAAAGTGTTGCTGTGGAAAAAGTTAAAGCTTTGACTTATTCTAGAATATTCTTGATGACAGTTGGCACATGGCACATGGCACATTTTAATTTGTTGTTTCTGGTTTCTCTAAGATACTTTTAAGTTGACCTTTTGAATTCCTTGTTTCTATAAAAGGTCATCTTTTCCAACATTTTTATTTTAAGTTCAGAATTTGTGGATGTCGGAGGAGAACAAAATTCTTTTAAGTTTTGTTCTTTTTTATTGTTTTTTGAACCATTCTAGCATAAAAATTTGTATGCACATAGACATTAATTGATATCAGAGCTTTATGGATAGCTACCTATCTCAGTATCTTTTGTAGCTGGTTTTGTAAGTTCAACTAAATAAGATTGTATGCTACGTCATTGAAGGGTGCATACAGAACCTATTTGGTGTCCATAAATGAAACCCCCTCTTTAAAAGCTTGCATTGTTTTATACGTAGTTCTGAAGCAATCTGGTGAAATATAAAGTGGTTTGCTCTATTTCTATTAATTCTTTGGGGCATCCATGGAGAATAACCAGGATAAAAATTTTATTTTTAGTATTTTTTATGTTTTACTTTAAATTAGATGTTTAATACTTTGAAAATGTTCCAAAAAGAAAATATAAGTGAAAGGAAATAGTTTTTTGAAAATCTTTTATTTTCCATTAAATTGCTAAATGCTTAATGCTAAATTTACTAAAGTGATAGCGAAGAATTTGTGTTATTCATAAAATATTAAGTTGAATCTTTCGATTTCATGATGTAATTTGATTATAAAATGAATTTTTATGTGAAATATTAGTAATTCTTGGCAAATCTAGAAATAACTATAGTCCCTTTGAGATTAACAACATATTATCACATCATTACCCAAGAGTGGCCCTAGTGCAACCATGACCTAGTTATCAAAGACTTGGGATTAAACATAATTCAATCTTTGCTCTGTAAATGCATAATTATTTCTTAGGTTGTCTTTGTTTAATATCTTCCAAGAAGGATAGGCACACTTGTGGTACTCATAGGTGTGGATGAAGAAGGGTTTCCCTAAAATGTTGAAGAGGTGGTGTAATAATAAAGTTCAATCCATGTGTGTAGTTGTTTTGGAGCTTCAGGAATAGGAGGAGCACCAAAAGTATGTGTCCAGGTGGTGGTGGGAGGTGGAGGATTAGTGTCAAGGGTACCCAAAAGTGTAATATTTTGAAATGGTGAGGTGTGACCAAAATCTTTGGCAAGGCTCATTGCAAGACTAGGAATATAGGTTTGATTTAGCCCTAGCGATGGAGTTGTGAAACCTTGTGTTAAATTTTGTGCTACAAATGTCAGGGAGATAGGAGCTATATTTTCAAAAGCTTGATGTTCTACAAGTTCCTCGCTAGTAAGCTCAAATTGATTATTTATGACATCCTCGATCTCATATGGTCTTGAAGGAGATGATGGTTGTTGTGACGGGGTAGCATGACTCAGATCGAACTCTAAAGGATTTGGATCACTTGAGGTAAATGTAGCTTTTTTTCTCCTTGATTCTCTTGTGTTGTGATCTTGTCTTTACCATAAATTTTTGTCACCTATGGGAGAGTTATGTTGAGTTTTCTAATGTTTTAACTCTTTAGTTGAATCAAATATAGGTAAAAGGGATGCTCTAAGTCTTTTGGGATCAATGATGATAATGGAGGGTGAAAAGATGGATGATGTGTAAAGTGATCTTTGCAAATGTTTTGGGACAACACTTTTGACTTGAGTTTGATGTTTTGATATTTTGATGTTGGGATAAAGGATGTTTATGAACTTAGAAATCTTTAGGGTAGACTTGTGACCTTCAAGATGAGATAGTTCAAAAATGATAACTACCTTAACTATGTGCATGGAAAAGGATACATTTCACATACAAAGTAGCTAAGTTAGCAGTTGGTTTGATGTTTAAGTCACAAACTGTTGGTGTATTTGAAATTTTGTAATGTGGATGAAGTGAAGGATGAAATTTGATGAAGGGGTGAGTGAAATTTTTGACCCAATGTTGACCTAAAGTGAACCTTTGTTTTGACAAGAACAAGGTAGTGAGAATGATGCTAGACCTCTAAAAATGTTCAAATCCTAATGACTCAATGATTTAGATGAGAGGAAGAATGGGAATTTTCAAACCTATTCAAGCTCTCCTAGATCAAGCATAAAATTTTCTCATCAAAGTGTAACAATTGTGGTAAAGTATTGAAGCACACTTTTGACCATACCTTTTTCTATGATTCCTATTTCTAAAATGAAGTGATGAAGATTTTCCCCTACAAATTTTGATTGTTCGATGAATCATTTATAGGAGTTTGGTATCAAGTAGAAAGATTAGGGTTTTGACTCAAAAAGAATGCATATAAGGGTGATCCCACAATAGTGGTTTACAATTTTTGGCCAAATTGGACATTGAACTAATTTTTTCTAACCAAATCTTCATTTTCGGGCACCTATAGCAACTAAACCGTGAGGAATTTGAAGATGATGAAAACTCGAGTTTCATGAAATTTTGTCTGTAGATTCTAAATATATATTTTTCAATTTGTTTTGAATCAAATTTCACCTCTTTTTCCATCTCCCTCAAAAACTAGTTTTTTTCAGAAAACAACATTTTTAAGGAGTGACGCTCACCATATAACATATAACTTTTTTTCCATGAAGGATAAAATTATAATTCTTTCAAATTTATATTTGTAACTGTAATATCTAGTTCTTCCACTTTGTTATATGGTGTTTTATTGAATATTTTTTCCTTAATCAAGTTTCGAAGTCAAACCAATTACAATTCAGACATAGGTAGATTGTATAACGTGTAAATTTTTTTGTATATATCTAAATTCTTTTTTTTTTTTGTTAGATCAAGGACTTGAATATCTGGTGCACTCATATTTTCCAATTTTTTGTTTTGATAATATTCTATTTTTTGATATGTGTAGAACAAGGAGCTTCATTTCTAGTGAAAAACCTACATTCACAAGAAATAAAAAATAAATATAATAATTAAATTAAATTTATTTAAAATTATACTTTTTGGGAAGCCTATAATAAGGACTACATACTTAAAAAAAATAAAATTAAATGAATTTATTTGATCCCCCAAAGGTAAATCAAAAGTGGTTTTTTATCAACATTTTGATAGGTGTAAAGGAGACTCCATTATACTTATGGTTTAAAACTAGCAGGCTTCTATCCAAGGGGGTTTGATATAAGGTAGTTTTATCAAACCCTCTTCAATTGGAATGCTTTAAATGGAACTTTTTAAGGTTTAAATCATTATATTTTCTAAAAATATGTGATTTCAGCAACAAATAGAATCTCCTAGAAATTGTAAACCAGCTTTGTGGGATCACCCATAATTCTGAACTATACCTTGAAACATGTCTATAAAAATTTGGTACCAACCTATCTCTATTTATGTGAAGCACTAAAATGTGTTTCTTGAGAGCTTTTGGAGTGAGATTCCTAATTATAAAATGACTCGACTTGTAGACCTTGGCTTAGGGATCTTGATTTTATGTGAGATCATGTGAAAACAGTTTATGTTTATGGAAGAAAGGAATATATCTATTGCTACACAGGTGGTGGTAATATGGGCCTTCCAGCCTCAATATCTGTTTGTTCCTCTTCTTTGTCTAAAATGGTTGTTGTGTTTCTCCACTGTGTATTTGTTTCCTTGTTTTCAAAAGTGAAGCTTCTCAAACTACTAATGAGATATGTTTGTTCACCATTTATGAGTTCAAAGTTTGGTTGAATTATAGGACCTAGAAGATTAGGTTGTTCAATGGAAGTGATCAATCTCCAAATAGTCATGTGCGGTTCATTTGTCAATTTATCTTTGCTTAAGTGAATTGATTTTACCACAAAAACTTGTCTTGATTATGTTTCCAAACTAGATGTTTATGTCAAAAACATCATAACTTTCACAATGTCCATTTCATGAAAATCATGAGGCTAAAGCCATAATTGCCTATGTTGTCTTTGGGAAAATATGAGTTTGAGGTTAATGTCAAGATATTTAGAAATTTTTTAGGATAAATCCTTAGGACAACCAGCAATATCAAGGCTAACTCAAGAAGTCCAGATTTGAGCCAAAGTGTTTGAAATTTTGAGGATGATAGTGAATGTTTATTCTTGTATCATTTTGAAACCAAGAAAAGTGTTAGACTGACTCACAATCATTTACAACGATAGGATAGAAATGGCTATATTTTTTGAGTCCCCATTAGGATTTCTCCAAACACTAGATAATGCGAATAATTAGAGATTTGGCGACACTGGCTCCCCTCCATGACACAGACTTCTTGAGACCACCAAATCTCAAAATCCTGAAAATCTGGATATTAAAAGGACTTTATGTTTCTACAATTGAATAGTATAGATGTGGGGTGGCTTCAGAATGACAGTTCTTGCACCAACAAATATTTTTAGGATTTTGGCTTGCTAAAGAAATGGGTTGTAGTAAGGGTAATTGACAACATGGCACCTTGCGAGTGTCCAGTAAGCCACTAAAGACTTTAATCAATCCTACTAGGGGCTCCTATACTTTTTATAGTAGTACCCCGTTCTGAAAGACAATATACAGCTAAGGCCTACATACCATGAGAAATTGATAGTTTAGTATTATACATGTATATACAACCTGATTAAAAAACTAGTTGGAGTCACCTTTGAATTGTTCTTAGGTAGACCCCTCTAAAGATAACAAAAGCAAGGGAGTAAACTTGCAGTTCAACTGCCTAGTTCACGTAAAGCGCAAGGAGGGAACACACACAATGTCTCTTTCTCACACAAGCATGATTGTTCAATTTTGAACCCAATGAAAAGATGTAGGTGATCTTACAAAGTGTTAGAGAATGTTTCTATTTCTCAAGATCACCAAATGGCATGAGAGAATTGCATACGCATCCACTAACAACATTGAAAATCACAAAACATAGCAAACAATTGTAAATTTTAACCCTTCAAAGCAGTGATGAGTTTGTTTTAAGAACCAATTAAAAATGAAGTTTTCCTTGTCCAATTTTAAGACCAAAATAAAATGATGATGTGAAGGTCAATTTTATCCAACTTTGAGCATTCATTTTAAACCTAATTGAACTCTAGTGTGTTTCCTAAAGCATAAAGTAGAAAGCATGAAATTGGGTTATAATTTCCCCAAAGTTTCAAACACTTGTTACAATTATAAAATTTAAGATAGAAAATAATTTCTTCACTTTCACTCCATGTCTTTAAAACCTACAAAACCTTATTAGCCTCACAACCAAAACACAGTGATACATGCATTAATGGTCTGATAAATCTAAGAAATTAAGTCGCATGTCGAAAAAAAAAACATAAAATTTCTTACCCTAGTTGAGTTCCATTGAAAATGATAGTGTCACAGTTTGAGGGATGGGCATCACTCTAGTAAAAATGGGTGTCACTCTGTAGCAGAAACAATGAGCAAGATAGCATCGGTATTTTTCTCGGCATCGTTGCTCTCGTTAGCATCGCATTTTGAAATTTGAAAGCATCGGACTGGTGAATTTGAGCGTCGTTGTTTAAATTTTTTGATACCTCTAGATTAAATATGCATCACCAGATTTAAATCAATGTTGGAGCATTAATTCAACATCATAATTTCAAATTCTTAGGGCATCGCTATATGGCGACGCTATTGAAATAGCGTCGCTATTTGTAATTTGGGCATCGCCATGTCCTACAAAACCAAATAAAATGGAATCCAAGTTAAAAATTGGTTAAACAGTTTTTCCTCCCTCTAGTGCCAAAATGTGAGACAAGGAAATTCTGGTAAGGGTCGATTACACTTGACTCATGATGAATCGAAGCATAACTTCACCAAAAAAACCTACATCTACAAACAAGATCATTCAAATTGGAAATCTAAACTAAGCATTTAATTGAAAATGAAAACTAAAAACTACACTTGAAAAATAGTTAAATTCCTAATCTAGCCCATTTGAAACTTATCCTATTTTTGAATTGGTGTCGTGTTGATGTGAAACGATGACCCTTTCCCAATCCTGTCATTAGTGAGCCTGTTTTAATCAATTCTATGGAAGTGAATAGATGAAACCATTGTGATTAATATATGAAAACATAGTTTATGCTAAAAATGAACATGATGCAGCTAAGTTACCATGATTTTATAGTAAAAATGCACTGATTATGCTACTGCTAAGCTAATCTAAACTAATTCTAAGCTAAAATATGGAAACCCTAATTTATAAACAAGCTAAGATGGATGTTATAAGCTATGATGCAATTAAAACTAACTAAAATACACTAAAAAGTGAGTAAATATGAGAGTATTGATGCAAGTGAATTCAACAACATAAGTTTACAATTGAAAGATGGATCCATTTCTCTCCAAATAGTGACCTAATTATAGGAAAGAAAATGAGGTTCAATGAAGGGTTGAGATCAAAAAGATTAATCAACAGTCCAAGATGAAGGAGATGAGAGGCATGGATCATGGATTCTCATCAACAAATAAGAATGCAAGATGAAAATTAATCAAGAGCTCACATTTGTTTCAAACAAACACACTTTTGACCTGCACACATAGGTCACAAGGTGACTTGCTCAAGAGGTTAAAAGATAACTTGCATTTGAAGCTAAGTGAGAATATCCCTTTCTTTAAATGATTGGAGGAGAGAGAATATTCCTTTTTGGGATATTCTCATGGATGAGATTGCAAATTAAAATAAATTTTTAATTGTGCAAAAGGGGGGATAAGGAATATTCCATGGGAATATTCCCCTTTTGGAGGAAAATTAGATTAATTGTTAATTAAACAAGGTTTAATCACACAATTAGGGGATTTTGGAGGAATAAAGTGTTTTTTATTAAATTAAATGATTTAATGAAAGGGGGAAAGATGAAATGATATTTAATTAAATAACTTAGGGTTTTTTAATTAAATAAGATGACTTAGGGAATTAAATTAAATAGTTTGATTTATTTAATTTAATAAGATGAAATGCTAGCATAAAAGGGGGTGAATTAACCTCATTTAATAAATTAGGTTAATAGACAAAAATGAAATTAATAATTAAATAGCTAGGCTAATTTAATCAATTAAGCGAAAAGAGGATGGGTTTGAGGATAAAATGATGCTAGTTAGGTAATGTGATTCATCGAGAATTTTTTAGGTGTCTGCAGTTTCCAATAGATGTACTGCTCTATTCTTGCTCATTAATTCAATGAATGGATGTAAATGCTTGAATATAACAGTGGGTTTGAAATAATTCATGTATGAGGATGCTAGTAAGAAGTAAATGGTGGAGATGATAAGTGGGAATATTGGAATGCAATATTTTTAAGGCTCTGAGTATTGCCATATGTAAAATTGTTATCTAATCATGTGGGTATTTGGTTTGACTCTGTTCCAAGAATATGGCACTTGTTTAGAAAAGTAAAATTATACTTCAATTGTGGTGACCAATTCAATAGTTGATCACAAAATTAAAATCAACTTACTTATCAATCTTTTTCTGGGTGTGTGTGAAACTTAACGAATTACATTTTCTCTTGTTTAGGTTAGGCATTGCCTTGAAGGTCAGCCAAATCTTTAGGGTATTGTGTCTATTAAACATTTAATGAGAATCATTTTTTTACTTTTTGTTTGATATCTAGACACACTAGTATATGTAAACATAGTATTTAGGATTACCCTCATGGGATTCACAAAGCCCGAAGTGAAGAAGTAAAGGACTAAGAACCCTTACTTATGTGTTGGACAATCCTTACCCTTACTAATAATTGAATTATGGAAAGTTCATAGGTATGTGTTAAGAATAAGTTTGGTTAATAAAAAATAACCAACAGAAATGGTGACTTCACTAGGGAGAACTTTGAAATTTGGTTGCAGACTGTCTTGTCAAAGAGTCATTGAAAACTTGAAATAATATTGGTAACTAGAGATTGGAAATTGTGGAGTCTTATTTTCCCATCTAAGTCACCAACAAAAATGGTGACTCTACTAGGGAGAACTATGAAATTTGGTTGCAGACTATCTTGTCAAAGAGTCATGGAAATATCAAAATAATATTGGTAACCAGAGGTTGGAAATTGTGGAGTCTTATTTTCCCATCTTAGTCACCAATAGAAATGGCGACTCCACTAGGGAGTTATTTAAGAAAACATTTATAGTAGAGAATTTTTCCTTGATAGGTTCATGAAGGTTCTAAACTAAAGTTCTCACTAAAACTAGGTGGTGACTTCGAAGAACTTTGTGCTAGTGAGAATTTTTTGAGGAAAAGGAAGCTTAAAGTGAAATCAACTAGTGAAAGAAACTTCATATTGTTGAATTTTTATCCTCTAAAAAGGAGGTGGCAACTCTATGCAATGGACCTAACAAAGCATAATTCAGAATATCTGCAAATATATCCAATTATTTTCCCATGTTTTGGTTTGGAAGAAGAAATAAATTTGTAGGAAATCCATTTTTAGAGATGTGGAAGAAATAGTACTGTGTTCCCTATTAAATGAATTAAGCACTAGGGAAGGGAATAGTGGTGGTTATTTTACATACTTTTGAGGAAAATTTTGTAGTATCTAAATTGGGTGGAATAAGTATGCTTATTTATGAGATTTTCATTTCAGAAAGTTTTCAAGCATGAGTATATTTGAGCTGTGCATCTTTATAATCATAATGAGGTAGTTTCTCATCAACTTTGACGTTGATATTTGAAGATTGAATAAAGAAATAAGAGAAATATATCATTCCCCTGTGTGGACACAGAAAAAGTAACCCTTTTACTTTTTCTTGTTTTTTCACTCCTTGTGCTTATTTGGCTTGATTTTTCCTTGATTTAATGTTGTAATATGGCCCACATATTCACATTAGGTCTTGAATCTTTATGAATCATTAAGACTTTATGATGTATTATAAAGGTGTTGTGAAGTGTTGTAAGACATTTTCACACTTTTCTAGACTCTTATTATAATTCACCTAAATAACCCTATTTTATCACTTACCAAGTTTTATTCTAAAGTGTTGTAAAGTATTGTAACCAAATTTCATGCTTTTCTAGACTTGTCATTACCAAATACACCTTTCTTATGCTTTATTTTCCCCCTTTATGTACTTACAATACTTAATTAAGTGTATTTTTTAATACAAACCTAACAAACCTCATTAAAAACTATAACTTAATTCCTGACACCCACTCATATGCCTTGAGTGGGACTCATTCACCCAGGGTGGTGAATGAGTCCCTCTTGGCACAAAAATAAAAATAAATTCAAATTATTGATGGGTTTTTATTCATTAAGACCTAAGGTCAGCCTATGATGTATTTTCAAGAAATTAGGGACTAAGTGTGTATAAATAAGTGCTTTTATATTCATTTTAACCCCCATTCCTCCATTACCCCATTCATCCAAATATTCATTCTTGCACTCAATACACATAAGCATTTAAGAATCATAGCATCATTCAATCAAGCAATTATCAAGCATCTTGGAGCAGCTATTGACATATCTTCAGAGTTCAATAACAAGGGTTTGGTGAGTTTATGACATTTTCATATTATTTTTTCATCATTCCTTCCTTATTTCATTTCATTTCATAGGCTTTGATTACCAAAGTGGGGTTTGACCAAGGCAAACTCCTATACTCTAACCCTTAACCATTTTTCCCTCTTTGCATGTGTGTTTGCAGGTCTTATAGGAAAATTTATCAAAGAGAGAGGTGTTGAAAAGTGTTCAATAATTCATCTAATTCATCAAAGTTAGCATAACCCTAATTACAGCTCAAAGACCCCCTTTTAGCCTGTTTTCTGCATATTCAGATCTGGTAACCCGACAAGTAGAAAAGTGCAGACTAGGACCCGCAGAGTTCACCTTTGAATTTGTAGATTTATATAGGTGGAATTACTCACCATCTATGGTGAATGAGTCCCACTTATAGGCTAGAAAAATAATTTTTTGTAGTTCTAAATTTCTAACATCCCAAAACCTGTTCTGATAGATTTTACCAGAAGTAGGAATGACTCGCCATTAGTGGTGAATGAGTCCTAGTGAACATCAACATTGATCTTTTCAGCATTCCAAAACCTTTCAACAACATTTTTCAAGCTCTAGGTGCACCCCTTTTAGTTTCATTCAATTTTATTTTCATTTGTGCATGTTTCTAGTTCATGTTTGCATACAACACTATGTTTTCAAACACTTTATATTTTATAGTTTGCATTCAATAATTGATCTATTTTATTATTTTGATTCATTTATACATATTTCACCCACATCACATCCATATTTGAATGTAACATTGTATTTTGGCCCCAAATCTTTACCCTTTTAGGTGAAAAATCCTAGAGGGGTCACAAGCATTTCGAGTGCCAAAATCTTTGGTTACACCCTGTATTTCCTTGAGAAAAATCAAGTAAAATCATGATTGGTGTGAAAATCCTATCATGCCCTCGAAAGAATTTCTTTTTTGAGCGATATAAGCTGTTAAGTTTTGGTGGTATTAAAGGTTTCCCTAACAAGATTCCTGATGGTATTAGGAAACATTTACCAAAATTTATAGGGAAAAATTCTAATCTAGCTTCCAAACACCTAAATGGATTCATGGATTTGATGGGTGATTTTGAGATAAACCATGAGGATGTTGTCATGAATTTGTTTGCTCAATCATTACAAGAGGATTCCAGAGACTAGTACTCATATTTACCACTATGTTCTATAGCTTCATGGGATGCTTTTAGGATAGCATTCATGGAACAATTTGGTGAGAGGATTAGTCCAAATGTGATAAGAAAAGTATTTAGGGAAATCCAACAAGATGAAGGAGAGTTGATTCCTTCCTTTAACCTCATATTTATGAAAGCAGTAAAAGATATTCCCGAATACTTGAGACCTAGTGATGTGGATTGTTTGATTGTGTATCTTGGTGCTCTTGACAATAAGATAAGTTATTTGATAAGGGATAATGAACCTACAACATTACAATAGGCATACCATATTGCTATGGATATTGCAAACATTATGAAATACTTAATGATGAAGGGATATATAGCTGCAAGTGCTTGTTGTCTGGATATGCATCATAAAGATGAAATAAATAAGGATGAAAATGATGATCAATGTGATGACATTTCTGATGTCTCATTTTTTTCATTCTCACAACATATTTATCATGAACAAGTTCATAATAGACTTAAACAATGTTTAAAAAATCATGATTAGGAGTTGTTAATTCAGAGGTTGTCTAGCATGAAGAGATATAAGGAGGAATCACCATATGAGTTGTTAGAAAGGTTTTTGGATTCCTTGTTAGAAATTCCTAAAAGGTTACAAACCGGAGATTCAATATGCATATACATATTCTATGACATTTATGAGCCAAGGCTTAGTGCCTTGCCCAAGGAATTGAAACCTCAAGATTTTGATCAAATAATTGATTGGATCAGAATTGTTGAGGAGGCCAAACATGACTATGCGTGCCATAGAAAAAATTACCCCTTGCTTGATTTGGGATTAATTGACAACAAATTGGAGTCAATTTCGCCTTGGTCTAGTGTTGTGAGGTGTTTTACACATCCACATTAGGTCTTGGGCCCTATAAAAATGAATAAAATGCATATCTTGTAAAGGTGTTGTAAAGAATTGTAAATGACTTTCACACTTTTTCTAGACTTTTATTAAGCATTTAAATCTAATGGTCCTCCCCCCCCCACTTTTGAATTAAATATTACTTTAATTCAAAAGTTAGCTTTTCCCTCTTCTTCTATAATTAAATAATTATTTTAAATTATTTAATTATTCATTATCCTTTTCTTCTATAATTAAATAAATCTTATTTATTTAATTATTTCCCAGTATCCCTCCAATATTAAATAATTATTTTTAATTATTTAATATTTTGTCCAAGTTTTCCCCCACTATTGACTTACAGATTATTTTAATTCAAAATTTAGTTTTTCCCTCTTCTTCTATAATTAAATAATTGTTTTAATTATTTAATTATTCATTAACCTTTTCTCTCTATAATTAAATAAATGTTATATTTATTTAATTATTTATCATTCCTTTATCTCTCCAATTAAATAATTATTATAATTATTATAATTATCCCTTCCCTCTCCATTAAATAATTATTTTTAATTATTTAATTATTTGTTCCCACCTTTCTTTTGAAATAAATAAAATTAATATTTTATTTATTTCTTCTATATTGGCCACCTAAATTAAATAATTTTTATTATTTAATTTTCTCCAACAACCACTTTTTATGTTCCAATCTTATCTTCCACCTCAAGTTTCTTTTATCTATCCATGCCTTTCTTCTCTCAATTAACTTCCACCCTTGATTAAGTTATTTTCTAGTTTAATCTTGGCCCTTGAGCATGATCCTTATTCTCAACTGTCCTCTATAAAAGGAGACCTTTCATTCATCCATTAGGAAATCAATCCAATCAATCCAAGAAATTCATTCATCATTCATTCATAGCATCAATTCAAGCAAGCGAGAATCAAGCATTCAAGATAGCATTCAAGAGCAATAATTTGCATCCATTGTTGTAGCAATTCAAGATCCATCATCATGGAAAGGTATTAATTCCATTATTTCATGTTCATACTTCATATTATTTCTTCATTTAGTTTAATTACCTAAAAGGGGTTTGACCAAGGCAAACCCCTATCCCATAACATTCTACATTTCCCTTTCCTTGTTTGTGTGTTTATAGATTTAGGTACTTTTAAGGCTTGTAAATCATTGGAGAATAGGTTGCAAACTTGTTGAAGACAACCTCTTTCAGGTGCATAGTTCCTATTTTGCATTTATTATATTTATTTCATCTTTTTACATCTCACATTGTGTTTTCAAGCAACATGCATTTCATTAGTTTTGCATTCATAATTAGTCAAATAGACCATCCAATTGCATTAAGATCATCTCATTTATTCTAAATAACATCATACATAACATAATTTGAATGAACCCTTAGCATTTTTTGGCCTAAGCTCTCTCCTTTGAGGTGAAAAACTCTGGAAGAGTTAGAGAGTACATTGGAGCCAAAAATCTACAATTCATTTTGGTGAACCTACATTATTGAACATTTCCTTTCTGATTTCCATTGCATATTGCATCCTAGGTTTAACTTGCATAAAAATTACATTAGGATTTGTCTTGTTTTTGCTCCCTAGGGTTTACAAAATTATATTAGTGGAAAAATCATATAGATTTCATTATTGCATTTCATTTCATCATATCATCACAAATTTCTACATTTGCATTACTTCTTTGCATTGTACAGACCTCAAAACATAGAAAACATCCAAAAAAAATAAAAATTTCCAAAATACCCCTATTGGGACTCATTCATCACCCTTGGTGAATCAGTCCCAGTACACATTTTGCTTCATTGTTTTCAACATTCAGTTCCCAATTTTTCAATTTCTATTTGCATTAGTTAATTTCATTTTTCCATACAGTTCCTTTCTATTCCATTTAAATCATTAGCATAAGCATCCTTTTCTTTGATGGTGATGTTGGATAGCATTAGAGTTTTGCAATTTTAATTTTCAGCATTAGTTCCTAGTTCATTTAGATCAAATTCATTAGAAAATGAGAAAAAAAAAAACATCAAACAATCCAATCCAAAAGATGATTCAATTTAGGAAAACCATAAAATCCAACCCCTTTAGTAGTGATGACTTGGACATGTTAGATGAATCCCTTAAATACTTCATCTCTCCTAGATCATCCACTAAAGGTTTCACACAAGAGGATGAAAGCATTGATACTCATGATAATCATATTTGGTCTTCTCCTGATATCTCTCACATTGGTGATGAAGGTATCTTGGTGAAAGAAGATACAATAATTGAAGATCATGAAAGTATTTCTTTTCTTCCTCCTCCTCCCCCTTGGAAAAACAAAACTGAAATCATGGCCACTACTCCCAACACCTCCCCTAATTGTGAAAATGCTTTAGTGAATGATCATGAAAAACACATTTGTGTGGAGGATATGATTGAGAGCCATGAAAATCCTACCTCCCCTACTCAAGAAGACATTCTAGGACATGAAGATGTAAGTGTAGATAATCATGAAAATAAAACCTTTTCTTCTCCTGTACTATCTTCTATAGACATGAAGAAGATAGTCTTGTGTTAGAAGATATCCCCAATGAGACTCATGAGAATCTTATTCTTGATACCCCTACCATTTGGGAAGACCTTTTTGAAAAAAAAAATTCAATCATTGGTAACCATCCAAATCCTAGTTATCCTTCTCTTGAGGCCTCTCCTATGAGCAATGAAGCTACTTTATAAAATCCAACCATGAAATGTGATGAACCTATTGTTTGTCACTTTCCTAAAATTTCTCCTTCCAATCTCTTTCCTAGCTATGAGAGTTTCTTAGTGCAAGAGAATAAAAATGTTGACACATTCCATAATTCCACGCCCTCTAATATCTCTTTTATTTGTGGGAATGAAGTGATAGAAGAATTTTAAAGCATAGGAAATCATGATAATCATAGTTCCTCTTCTCCCAATATCTCTCCTACATGTGACAAAGGTATTTTGGAGTTAGAAGATACACCTATTGAGAATCATGACAATGTTGAAATCTCCTCTTCTATAATCTCTCCTACTTTGGAACATATTATGGCACAAGAGAATGAAATCATAAACACATCTCTTAACATCCCTCTCCCTAGTCTACATTCATCTTCTCACTCCTCCCCTATTTGTGATAATGTTTTTGTGAGCAATCATGACAATCACATTATTTGTGAGGAGGATATGTTGGCATTACATGACCAAACCTTTAAGGCCTATTTTTATTCTCCTGTTTTGGAAGAAATTATTGGAAAAAGGGATGTAATCACAGATAATCATGATAATCATAATTTTTCTTCTCCTAATATCTCTCTTAGTTGTGAAGAATATATTTTGGGATTAGACGAACTCTTCACTAAAAACCATGAGAATATCCTTTCTCCCTTTCCTAATGTTTCCCCCACCCAAGAATACACAATTGAGAAAAATTAACCAATCATTGAAAAACATGAATGTGATTCTTTTTCTTCTCTCGATGCCCCTTCTCCTTGTGCTGAAATTACTCTACAAAACCCATTAATAGAATGTGATCAACATCTTGATTTATTCTCTCCTACAAACTCTCCTAATAGGGAAGGTATCATTGTACACACAAACATCAACCCTATAAAGCCTAAAACACAAGAGACAAATCATGATTTTCCTTTCATAGAAATCAAACCATCAAACAAACCTTCACTCAGCATCCATACTATCACCAACCATTCTTCCAAGAAACCTTTAACATTGGTATATCCTAAATCAATACATAAATAACATTAGTTGCTGCTCCTTGCCATGTAATAGTTGTAGGATCATAGCATTCTCACTATTACATGTTTCACATCCCTTGCAAGGGGAAACATACCATCATCCCTCCCAGGATCACCTTTTTCTTGCACTAAGTGGGGGCAAGGGGTTCGATAGCCTTATCCCAGTATGTCACTTGTCATTGTCTCTTTTGACTAATTGTTAAACATTCATGAATTTATAAGAGGAAGCTTGAGATGTGAACGACATGTCTTAATATTGAATCGCATGTGACATACTACCTTTATTTATGACACATCTTATCGAAAACATATGACTTGGCATAGGGCTTTTCGACTAAGCTCTCATATTCTCTTCTACTTTAAAGAAATTGCTCAGATAATGGTGTGTAGCAACCGCTTTAAACTGGTGGCATACATAGACAAAATATTTTCACAAAATCTTCATGGTGTGATATAATTTTTCTTGTGATGTGTCCTCTTCTTGGTGGTGTCATTAGGTTTTATGCTTTTCAAGAGTTTATGATCAACTGAAGTGGCCTGATGTGAATGAGGCATCTCATGGATAACAATCTGACACCAAAGATATTGATCAACTGAAGTGGCTTGATGCGAACGAAGCATCCCATGGATAACGATCTAAGCTCTGAAGCTATCCTCCCTTGGAGACATTAGGCACAATGCTCCCTAAGAAGAAGACCTTACATGAACAAAGAAAAATCCCCTTTAGCAAAATTTTTACAATTCAAAACATTTACAAAAGCATTTACATTGTGGTGCCTTATCAAAGTTATCAGGAGCATAAATTTTGTATGGTTTTTATAATGGGAAGCCAACACACTTGCATGACTTTCTCATTATATGGTGGGAAGCCAATACACTGGATGACTTTCTCACTAAACCACTTCTTTGGGACAACTCACCTCCAAACGACCTGATGTTTTGTGGCCCCAGAGTAAGCGCATCTTTGATTTGCCTCATTTTTCTCTCCTTTAGTTCTAGTCATTGCATGATCGTGTATCTTGTTTTGCTGCAAGTCATTCACCTTGTGTGTGTCCTTTTGTGCTTATGTTAGTTTGACTTAGGATAGATTAGCTCTTGGGGGCTTTACTGCCTTCTTGATCTTTGTCATTCTTTGTCATCCACATTTGTACGATTGCACTCTCTCTTGAATGTCTACTTTACTATGAGTTTGAAGCAAGTTCATCCTCTCACTAAAGTGGGGGCTAAATGTTCCATAGAAAAAAGTACCCTTTGCTTGATTTTGGATTAATTAATGACAAATTACACTCAATTTCTCCTTGGTCTAGTGTTGTGAGGTGTTTTACGCATCCACATTAGGTCTTGGGCCCTAAAAAAATGAATAAAATGCAAGTCTTGTAAAGGTGTTGTAAAGAATTGTAAATGACTTTCACACTTTTTCTAGACTTTTATTCAACATTTAAATCTAATGGTCCTTTCGCCCCCACTTTTGAATTAAATATTATTTTAATTCAAAAGTTAGCTTTTCCCTCTTCTTTTATAATTAAATAATTATTTTAAATTATTTAATTATTCATCATCCTTTTATTCTATAATTAAATAAATCTATTTAATTATTTCCCACTATCCCTCCAATATTAAATAATTTTTTTTAATTATTTAATATTTTTTCCTCTCCACCCACTTTTGAATCAGATATTATTTTAATTCAAAAGTTAGTTTTTCCCTCTTCTTCTATAATTAAATAATTATTTTAATTATTTTAATTATCCCTTCCCTCTCCACTAAATAATTATTTTTAATTATCTAATTATTTGTTCCCACCTTTCTTTTGAAATAAATAAAATTAATATTTTATTTATTTCTTCTATATTGGCCACCTAAATTAAATAATTTTTATTATTTAATTTTCTCCAACAACCTCTTTTTTTGTCCCAATCTTATCTTCCACCTCAAGTTTCTTTTATCTATCCATGTCTTTCTTCTCTCAATTAACTTCCACCCTTGATTAAGCTATTTTCTAATTTAATCTTGGCCCTTGATCATGATCCTTATTCTCAACTCTCCTCTATAAAAGGAGACATTTCATCCATCCATTAGGAAAGAAATCTAAGCAATCCAAGAAATTCATTCATCATTCATTCATAGCATCAAGTCAAGCAAGCAAGAATCAAGCATTCAAGATAGCATTCAAGAGCAAGAATTTTCATCCATTGTTGCAACAATTCAAGATCCATCATCATGGTTAGGTATTAATTCCATTATTTCAGGTTCATGCTTCATATTATTTTTTCATTTAGTCTAATTACCTAAAAGGGGTTTGACCAAGGCAAACCCCTATCCCATAACATTCTACATTTCTCTTTCTTTATTTGTGTGTTTTCAGATTTAGGTACTTTGAAGGATGGGAAATCATTGAACAATAGGTTACAAACTTGTTGAGGACAACCTCTTTCAGATGCATAGTTCCTATTTTGCATTTATTATATTTATTTCATATTTTTGTATATGACAATGTGTTTTCAAACAACATGCATTTAATTATTTTTGCATTCATAATTAGTCAAATAGATCATCCAATTGCATTTAGATAATCTCCTTTAGTCTAAATAACATCATACATAACATAATTTGAATGGACCCTTAGCATTTTTGGGCCCTATCTCTCTCCTTTTAGGTGAAAAACCCTAGAAGAGCTAGAGAAGTCTTTAGGAATCCCAAAAATCTACGATTCACTATGAACAAAAAATGAATTATCAAAATAGCAAGGGTGCTCACCTTATTGAAAAAGATAAAGAGTTTTCCCAAGGAATGGATAAGGATGTTTTTGAGAATGAATGTTTGCATAATAGTAGGGATAATGATATTGTCATACTTGAAAATAGTATTGATATACCTTTAAAGGTTGATAACAAGGGTAGTGAAGATGAGAATTTTGGTTACTTTCATGAGTAATACGAGTCTTTTTTGTGAGGAAAACTTGAAGGAATCCTTCTTTCCCGAGGAATATGACTATGTCAATACTCATGAAATTTTTCCCTTACCAGTAGATGAATAGATTACATGTGATAGATTCTTGCAATGCAATTCAACTATTTCATGATTGGAACATCCCGATGATATGATTGGTGATGAATTTGAAGACAAAAATGTCTATACTCAGACTCTGGAGCCTGAATTTAATAATGATAGTCAGCAAGGTCCTGTTTTTGAATGCTTATATGAAGCAGAAGTGGGATGTGCAAATTTTATGACAAAGATGGACATGATTATTTTTAGCCAAAGTCCTGTTGAGGGAGGAAATGAAAATTTTTACTTGGTGGAACATAAGCTATGTCCAAGTTGCCATCAGTCATGCACATATGAGTCAGTAAACCTATCACATAAAGGTGCATTTGAATACCCTAATACTAATCATTTAAATTTTTAACTAGTTGATCCATCCTTTAAAACATTTTGTTTCAAGTTGAAAAATGATAACTTGAAGGAAGAATCAAATTGTGTCAGTGATCTTGAAAACTAAATTTTATTTGATGTCTAAGATGATATGAATGATGCCCTTTATGGAAATGATCATGTTTTAAGTGAAAGTAAAAGTGATATGGAATTTGAGAAATTATTTTTTCAGGAAAATGGAGCATTGGATAGCATAATTGGTTTATATTGCTCTGATGAATATGAACACCAGCTTGAAAAAAATCCTACATATGAATGTATCTTATTCATTGCACAAAATGAATATGATACTTTTCCCTATATTAATAGTGTATATGCATAAAATTGGTCATGTCTAATTAATCCTGACACTTAATTAAATATTTATTATTTAATTAATCTCTCTAAAAGTCCTCTACATATGATTAATTTAATAAATTTTATTATATTGTTCATTCACTTTATTCTTCCTCCATAATTAAATAAATCAACTTTATTTAATTATTTCACATTCATATGTCTACATGATTAATTAAATAAATACCCTTTATTTATCTTAATTAATTATCACCTTTTGAATTTAATTAAGTCTTTTGATTTAATTAAATTTAAATATTTCATTTCTCCCATTCAAATATTTCTTCTAAATTAATTAAATATTTTATTTAATTAATTTCATTTACATGTCATTTCCTAAAAATTTAATTAAATATCTTTATTTAATTAAATATCCTTCATATTTTTTCAAATCATAATTAAATATTTTATTTAATTATGAAATATTTTATTATTCTCCAAATCTTAATTGAATATTTTATTTAATTAAGAAAAATATTCCATGTCACCAATAAATGAATAATTGAATTTATAATTCATTATTTGTCTTCAAAATCTTTTCTCAATCTCACAAAAAGATGATTTTTACAATTCATCTTTATCATCTCATCTTATCTCTTCTACGAAAAAGGAAACAAATCTTGCTTTCTGGTTTTCTTCTATTTTTCTCTCCAGTGTTATCCATCTTCGACCATTCAATCTGCCAGGAATTTTTACAGCCATTGATCACATCAGCCAATTAGAATCTTTCGAAAACTCTATAAATATCCCTATGAATCCAAGCATTGGTTACACACAACACATATACTGTCATACACACACGCATTGGCTATTAGTTGCATTCTAGCATCTTAGCATTGTCATTATCATCTTTAGCTTTCATAATTTCGTAATCTTTCATTCTAGCAATCATGTCTATTTTAAGCATGCATTCATCTTCAAATCTCATTCTCTAGGAAGACCGTTTGTTGAGCCTAGCACACAATCTGAGAGAAAACTGGAATCGACAAAAAAAATGGAGATAGAGGATGATAGGACAACATCAAAGATAGAAGACGGAGTTTGCATTTCTTTTATATTTAATTTTCTGTTTTGATATAATGTCAAGTATTGGTGTGTTTGATTTATTGTTTTTATATACATTTGATACATTTAAAAATTGGTCACACAAATAGCGAGCAAGAAGATTATGAATGTTTCAATTTTCCTATCTAGATAGATGAGTATTTGGTGGAATATAGTTGCAAGCTAAGTCAGATAGAATACTCCATTAATCATGTGTTTCAGTTAATAATTGACCAAAATTCATAGCCTAACATGAATAAGAGTAACAACAATAAGTTCATAATAGCTAGGTCCAATGATAGAGGCATTATTAGGGGATGGGAAATTCATGAGAATATTTTTAGCCTTAGCATGATACAAATAGTGGAAAGTAAGGCTTTTGACATATGCAAGTATCAATGTAAATTTTAGTGGCATGGGGTCACCAATTAAAGTTGAAGCCTACTTAGATTGCAGGGTGCATATTGAAAACATTCACCTCAAGGGAAGGCTTCAAACAAGGTGGAGATTGGATCTCCTAGTTTAGATCTTTATGTCCTATGTAAAAACTATATATATGTTGGTTGTCCTAGTTTTTTCTTATGTGCTTGGTCTGCTTCACTCATGATTCTCGGATCTCACCATGCCTACGAGATGAATGTTTCCTCAACTGGATCCACTGATGGAACCCCTCAAAAAATTATCTTGGTTCCATTTTAAATTTTGGAATACTTGGCTTTGAACCTGGTTGCTAGCTTAGGGTTATGTTCATCACTGTTCTAGGGTTTGTGTTGCCAAAACCCCTCAAAATTGACCTATGAGACTAAAAACCTTTTTCCATTCTGCATTGACTTGTTGCTCTCAGTCTCCCGTCTGGAATCGTTGTTTTCATCAACCCCATAGGTTTAGGTTTGTCAGTCACCAAGTACCTTTTCAGTGCTTAATTTTTCCTATGGTTGGGCTTGATTTTTATAAAATTTCCTAAAATATTAAGTTTTCGTGCCCAAGGGTCAAGTTCCTTGTGGGCCTAGTAGTGGCCCCCTTCTTTTAAATAACTTTTGCAGCATGTGCAGAATTAGGTTTTACACTTGTCATTTTATCATCAAAGGTTGATCACCACCGTTCCTTGTACATTTGAGCATTCTTATTCCTTATTATTTTATTTGCACAGGCTGTCAAGTGTTAGCCATGTGTCTTGTGCATTGGCGGGCCCGGTCCCTTTGGTGAAGATAGTTGGTGCCATTAGAAGAAGATCAACGACTGTCATTAAGTAATGTGGCTACATCTTGGCCACTCCTCGCATGCCATGTTGTTTTATTTCATATTCTTTTAAAAACATGGGCTAGCGGATGATAGCCGCATGTCATGTCTGACATTGGGACTAGTGTTTCCAAAGTGCTAGCAAGTATGGGTTTGAGGAAAATCAATGGTAGACACCACAACACATGTATGCATCAGGATTGTTCCCCGTATGCCCGTTCATTTTATTTCTTCATTAAAATAATCACATGGCTAATGGGAAAGATGACATTTGTCACTCCATGGAGGGACCCACCAAGTTGTAGGGATGGTGTTTGTTCCTTGAGAATAGATATCGATAGTTGATGGTGGGTGATGTGGATCAATCCTGACCACTCCTCGCCATCCCGTGAAGGGCCCACCTATGTCTCATGTTTTTCAGCATGAAAGCAAGTGACTACCACATGGAAATATTCTGAAGGCTCAGTTCAATTCTATTGAAGATAAGGTGTTGCTAAAATATTGGCCGAGATTATATTCTAAGATAAAAATGATAGTAAATAAGAATCGATTCTTGGGCACGCATATGAAATTTGGGAAATATTTTTATGGTCGTCAAATCTATCAGGTGTTGGTACATGTGGGAAGGTGAAATTGAAGTAAGGCAGACTATGGGATAATATTCTAAAGTTAAATCATGACCTCTCCCCACTATATTGATGTGATGAATTGTAAGTAAATTAATTCTCACGAGCAAGCGGGTAAGTGTGACACGACAAGTTTGGTTAAACGCTAAGCATGTGATTAATGTGAAAACTAAGTGAATACTTATCTCACTTGAGTTTCCTAATTTTGGAGAAGCATTAAGCACATGCATTTAATTTTTTCATAATTAATCATCCTGATTGATTACCCATTGATTTATTTCAAAGTATGATTGACAGCTGAGGTTCAAAATCAAAGTAATTGATTGCCAACGCTCTCACAAAAGATTTATTGGAAAATTAATCCAGACACTCTCTAGTTGCTCTATTTAAAGAAGATTACCTACTTGTTATTCTCACCATTTGATGTTTGTGAGAATTAAGAGTCTGAGAGTAAGTGTGTGAAGTGTTCTTAGTAATTGTAGATTTTGAGCTGGTTATTTCTAAATTGGGTGGTGTCTTCATCCTAAGGAAATTTGATAAGTTGTTCCTAGTCAAGAAATGGGTACAAGGTAAGTGTTTCTATTAGCCTAATCTGAAGGTCCAAGATACTCAACCCTCTTGAGTCTTAGGGTGATTCACCCCATAGTGAACAAGATATGCCTGAAGTCCTTGTGACTCCAAGAAGAAAACAAGAGCTATCAAGAAGTCTACACAAGGTGTTCTCAAGAGTGCTTATCATCTGAGAAGCTGAATTATCTCTGAGGAATTGGTCAAGGGTAAGGAGAAGAAAATTGATAGGCCTGAGAGGGAAGCTGCAAGAAAGAATAAGTATCACTAGTATTATATGGGACATCATCATTCTCCCATTGAAATCTTGGATGATTCTTTTGATAGTGGAGCTAAAACTAATTCAGGTTAGTGCCAATATCTTATTGCCATGATTGATTTGATTGATTCTTAGGATTAGGTAGTGATGGCTACTCCAGTTTCAATAAGTACACTGAGCATGCATACTTACTTTGTTGCTGACAAGGAAAAGTAGCACCTCATTCCCTTTATGAGCTGGTGCTCGATTTTTGGTCCTTTTTGCTAACTCACTTTCTTTGGTTGGTGTGTTGTGATGTGGGTCTATGTTCATTTTTTCCTTCGATGATGGTGACATTTCCTGGTTTGATGTGAACTTGCATTTTTTGATGATGTGATAGCAACACCTTTTGAAGACTAGTGGGTCTTCTCTAACTAACAATTTTTTAGAGTTTTCTTTTTTTCTTTCTAGTGTCCTACAAATGATTGCTTGTAAATGATTGGGGAATATCTTTCACATTCTAGTGAAATTCATTTTGATATGAAAGTGAAATGTAGGTGTAATTCAACCTGATGCTTATTGCTCTCTTGTCTTATAAAAGGGATTTCAAGGTTGATTACAAAAGAGAGGTCAGTGGGTAGTTTTTCGTTGAAGGGGTTATACACAGAGACAAAAATGGATACTAAATTTTCTAGTACAATATGCTTTATGGATAAAGTTAGTGAATATGTATATGGTTCTTTGATAATGACAATGATAATACATATAACAGAAGAATATAAAGTTTCTACATGTTACTCTCCTATGTATAGGTTATATAGAATATGAATAATATAATCAATGGTTATCTTATTTGTCTCTGTTGGTTTCCAATAGATGTACTACTCTATTCTTGCTCATTAATTCAATGAATGGATGCAAATTCTTGAATATAACGGTGGGTTTAAAATAAGCCATGTATGAGAATGCTAGTAAGTAAATGGTGGAGATGATAAGTGGGAATATTTTAATGCAATATTTTCAAGGCTCCAGGTATTGTCATATATAATTTTTTTATCTAATCATCTGGGTATTTGGTTTGAATCCATTCCAAGAATATGTCACTAGTTTAGCAAAGTAATTATACTTCAATTGTCGTGACCAATTCAACAGTTGATCACAAAATTAAAATCAAATTACTTATCAATATTTTTTTGGGTGTGTGTGAAACTTAATGAATTAGATTTTCTCTTGTTTGATTTAGGCATTTCCTTGAAGGTCAGCCAAATATTTAGGGTATTGTGTCCATTAAACATTTGAGGAGAATTATCCTTTTACTCTCTATTTGATATCTAGATACACTAATTTCTGTAAACATAGTGTTTAGGATTACCCTCTTGGGTTTCATAGAGCCTGAAGTGAAGAAGTAAAGGCATAAGAACCCTTACTTATGTGTTGGCCAATCATTACCCTTACTAATATTTCAACTCTAGAAATTTCATAGGTATTTGGTAAGAATAAGTTTGGTTCATAAAAAATAACCAACATGGGGTGTTGGGGTAAATAGGTGTTTCACCTATCTACTCATTAATAATGGATTATATTTACATGTTATGTTTACTTAAGTCCAAGTTTTTATTTGTACAAGTGGGTATGTGCAAGATCATGATGGGCCAAAAAGTGGCAATATGATGGGTATGTGGCTGACGACTATTTTTTTACCCAAAATTGATGAAACGAAAAGGATTTTTAAAGGATATTCTCAGCTTTCCACTAATATAAATTATGCTTTATTTTGAAATTAATAAGTAATTATTATTCATTTTCTATTCAAATTATGACTAAAGTCCTGAATGATAGGTTGATTGAAAAACATCTATAGCTTTCAAACGGTATCACATTTTTTGAATCCAAAACATGCGTCACATTCTATGCTTCACATACTATAGGATTAAAAAAAGAAAAAATTAATTTCATGAAGTTTTGACCAAGTTAAGGTGGTTAGACATACGAGTTTTTATATTTTTAAATAAGTTGTAATAAAAATTCATAATTAATTATTTACTTGGAAAAACTTACAAAAAATGTGCATCACATTAGGGCATGAGTCCTCTACTTATATCTAAAATATTATAAAAATATTATCATTTTATTGTGGTTAGGGTCGACAAACACCTAATTTATTTTTTTCCCGAAATTTAAATACCACCACATTGAAATTTCAGATTTTCACCAAATAGATTTTTTTTAAACAAACCTAGTAGTTTAGAAACTACATTCAATTTTCTATAGATTATATTCCTACATATTTTTTAAATAATATAGATAACTTATTCAAATTTTTATGTCAAGTTGCCTAACTCTGATTTTTCTGAATTTTTTGCCACTTAAGGGCCTATTTTTTCCATTATGATCCTACACATACCCAAGTGTTATTTTTTTGGATTTAAGATCTTATCATATCTTATATCTAATTGAATTTTATTAACACTTGTGTTCTAGTTTATTTAATAAACTTGAGTTAGCTTTGTCATGACATAGGATTAAGACACTTCTCATAAGCTTGTCTAATCCTATTTCTCACATTAGTTAAATAACCAAGTGATCTCATGGGTAAATCAATATTGATAGGAAAATTGATCAATCATGTCATCATTATCCATCATTTTTATCCTTTTCTAAAATAATTCTCTCATAGCTTATCTCTCTTGTGCTATCATGAAGTTCCTAGATCTTGTTGGTGGAAACCATTGAGCCTAGGGTCACCATCTACAATAAACACCTTCACAAATATGAGAGAAGCAACACACTATTCCACCAATGAGTGAATAAATTGAGATATTAAATTACATATTGTACAAGCCTTTTAAAGGCGTGAAAAATCAAATGGGTGAGAAACTACCTAATACAGGAAAAAACCACCAAAGATAATTAATCTAAGTTAAAATTAACACTATGTACTAACACACCCTCTTAAGTGCAAATTTAGGGAGATTATTATGCAAAATGAAATGCAAGATGGGTCCCAGCTACAAGGCTATGTTAGGTATCCATCACTAGTAGAATTTGAAAAAATAAATGACTATGTGACTAAAACTTTTAATCACATGACTAAAAATTTTAGTCATGTGACTAGCACTAGTAGAATATTGCAAATAAATGACTAATTTGGTCATCTATAAGTGACTAATTTGGTCATCGGGTAAAATCACAACTAAATGACTAATATCAGACAAATACAAATGACTAAATAAATGACTATTACTCCTCTATTCTTTTTTCTTTCGAATTTGATCATAATCCATAGAGCTTAAGCCCCCTTATGAGACCCCTACCTAAGCTTGTTCACCTCCCAAGGGCAGGTTCTTATGCATTACTCACTCATTCACCACTAGAAACACCACTTTCTATCTGACTTGCATGTGTCAAGCATGCCACCAGCATTCATCCTGAGCCAAGATCAAACTCTCAATGAAATTTAGAGTTTCATTACTTATTACTTATAGCTCCCTTCTTTGTGGACGAAGTTGATTCACAAATTATCTATCATCTATATAATATTAAGTCCTCTATTTAATATAATCTATATATAAATTCTATTAAGTCATGTATATAATATTATTATATATAATATATAATATATTATATATATATATAATATAATATTAAACTATATTAATAATATTATAATATTATATTAAACTATATAGTTTAATATTATATTATATTAGAATATATTAATAATTACGCTGAAGGCGTATCCTATTTGAGATTGACGGACCTCATTTTGTCCATGGACGGCATGGATTATCGGACAAGAGATGCAATACGGTCGTTTACATCGTGACCGTTGTTCTTTCAAAACCGTTTTTCACATTTCTCGATGACCACGTTCCTCTTTCGTTACCGTTTTTCACAAGTGTGGTTTCGTTGTTTGCTATTTGAACAGAGACCAGTTCATTTTTGCGACGGTGCAAGACAATTAAAATGTGATGGCCATTCAACTTCTTCTCCGTCATCGCCGTTTATTTTAGTTTTCTGTTCATCAGTTTTAAAATTTTACCAGCAAACTCCGCCCTTTCTCCTACGCATAGTTAATATGTACACAATATTAATTAAAATCAATATTAATTATGCACAGATTTTAATGACTTAGATAACAGCAACACTACTGAGGACATGTTGAAAAATATAGGTAGCATGTTTCAATAGCATTTGTTTATATAATGTGCAATATTTTTAACAATATTAGATCAATAGTTGCGATTTAAAGTTGTTAGTGTTGATGATGAATGAAATGTATTTCTTAGATCTAAAAAGCAACAAATCATGTGATGCCACATCAACACCCAATAAAACATGATGTAGATGTAAGTATTGGTCTGACTTTTTTTTTTTGGACCTGTTTGGACACCTTGACAAAAAGCATGCTAATGTGGCATTATATTTGAAATTTCCACGTAAGATTTTGAAAAGTGCCAAGTTAGGGTGCTCAACTACTCGTCCTCTACCCTAATTGTTCACTGCACTTTTTTACAGCACTTTATAAAATACATGTGTTGTTTTCCATAGTACTCAAAAAAAATTAAAGCTCTTATATTAGCTTATAAAATATAAAATTATTTTTCATTTAAAATATATATTTTGGTTTAAACTAACACGTATAATTTTGTGATGAGAATGAATTTTATAAAGTTTTAAAAATGTAAATTTTATTTGTTCCTAAAGTATAAATATAATAAATAATATATACATCTTTTATATATATATATATAATAATATATTAGATCTACTAAATAGTATATAAATAATACTATTATAATAATATAATAGAATTAAAGAGCATATACTTACAAGTTGATAAATATTAATATATTTATATATAGCTTAATATAATATATAAATGTAACAATATAAAATAAAAAGATACATGATAAATTTTATTTATTGTAAAAGTAACTCTTGCTTTTTACACATCCTCGTGAATTCATAGAGGATTGTATTGTCTTCATATGTATTTTTTTTGTTCATAGTATTTTTCATTATAGATATCTTTCAGTTTATGGTGTTTCTCTCTCTCCCTCTACCATGTGTCGAATTCATCACCTCTTTTATTTACAAAAGTGGTCCAAAGATTTTATATTAGTTTATGTTCCATGTGTTATTACACTATTCTAAAGGGTTTTTGGTTGACTAATTAGCTACTTAGTAAATGTTTTACCAAATAAACCTCCACTCATTTTTCATTGGAAACACTTATGTTTTTTTAATGTATATGATTGAGAGAGCTCTCTATCAAATTTGTGGAGATTGATTTGCTTATGCTTACTTTATACCTTATATATTACTTATTTTCATAATGAAGTTGATTCAATTTATACTTGTTATTCGCCACTAAAGCCACTCTTCATCTTAGATTTGGTGCTTAGGAGTTGATATTTGCTCACATAATTTATGAGATTTATGTGTTTCATTTTTAGGATTTGCAAACAACCCTTATCTTGATGTAATACAATTTTGATCTATCAAGTAGATTGTTAAAAAAATGAATAAAGGTGTGCAGTAATAACGTTTTTTAATTTTCAAGTTATTTTTCTCTCTTTCTTTTGTATATACTATAATATTATATTCTTACAATATATAGTTATATAATATTTTTTATTATATATAATAATATAATATATTATTTATAAAACTTTATAACATTATATATTATTAATATATAATTGAAACTATCACTTCTATATTGAGATATTTGTTGCACAAATGACCTACCAATTGACCTCACATATATCAAAGAAACCAAAATTTTCTCTAATTGATTTTCCAAACCTCTTCGGCGTACCCATTGCACACTAAGATGCAATTGCTAGTATTTATATTATATTATATTTATATTATATTATTAATATTATATTTATATTATATTATTAATATTCCAAATCAAATTTTTTTTGCATAATGGGCACCATATTTACTGCCAACCATTTTCATTTTAATAAACATACTCTAAACCCCTGGTCGAAACCTTATTTTCAGGCTGTAGCTTGCCAAATCGAAGAAGTGAAAGGTCAAAACCAGCGAGGAAGGGTTTGGAGGAGCTGAAACCAATAGCGGTGGGGAAAGCAGCAAAATCTACAGGTAAAGGATGCCCTAATATTAAAACCTAAATGTGCTTAGTATTAGGATCTTGGCCGTAATTTTCTTTTTAATAGGAAAAGTAGCTCTAGCACAAGGAACACAAGCTATTGTCAAGTGACATAGACCATTGTTCAGTCTATCGAACAACAGATATACTAAAACAATTATTCATCAAAACTGTGCCAAAGATCACTATCACTTATTATCATCGACTGTTAAAAACTTGTCTAATTCCAAATTTCCAAGGAGCACTTTTCCAACCACAGTCATCCCATCATGAAGATTCAGACCTAAATTAACAATCTACTGATCAACAATATCAACACTTTGAGCACTACCCATAGTATTACTAGGTGCTCTATCAATATAACTGTGAATTTTTTCATACAGTAATGGTCTTTGTCATCTCACTAGAATCGTTGGTTGTCTACCATTCCTTTCAATTCTTGGCCACTGTATAACAAGTATGATGTCAGACAAATGGAATACAATAACCCCTAGTCTAGTAGCTTGTAAATTTGTCTTTAGGGATATCCATGATTATAGTAAATTGCACAATAATGAGACAGAAGGTGACTTAATTGTGCAAGTCAATAAGGTACCTCCTTTTGTCATGTTATACATCGTTATTTCTATATCTCCATAAAAAACTTAAAAATCTCAGTTGAAATATTCGTCAAAACTTACTCCATTCTTTATTAAAACCCCTAACATACCCAAACAAATTTTCTCTCAAGTAAAGATCTGTTTATTATCCCACCTGGCCTTATTACTAGAAAACATATTCCAAACATTATTGGCATACATGCAATCAAAAAACAAATGGAGAAAAGACTCATCCAAATTACAAAATGGACATACAAACACATTAAGACCAGTGACGTTTAGGACAGAGCCAACATCATGTTTTTATAACAATAACAGACATCTAAAGCAAGCCTTCTTGGGCTCAATCCATGAAGGGAAAATGTGATTAAACACAAATTTCTAGTTCCAAGGAGAAAGACCAAGACCCCAGTTATTTAAAGTGTCTATGCCACTTTTTGGATGTTAGAAAGCATCAAATATATATTTTTAATAGCAACTTTAGTAAGAGGGGAGCCCTCTTTCCATTTCATGTTATCCAGTATTTTAGGGTTGAATGTGAAAAGTTCCAACACTTGTAAAACATAACTAGGTGCTAATGACTTCTCGAATATCTATTTTTGGGGTTGCAATTAGAGATCTTGCAAATTTTTCTATGTTGTCTGGTTTGTTGTCACAGTTTGAAATTGAAATTGATCCATTGCTGCATTTGGCTATTTTTCTTCCTCTATAGTCTTTGTATACTGAGGAGATTCATGTTTAACAGTATATGATCAATGTTCATGATGCTAGAATTTTCATTATGAAGTCAGACGTGGGGCCAATGATTGTCACAGAATAAAGCAAGTTGAAATTATTACAGATATTTGACAAATGAAGTTCACTAGGGAGTGAGAATGGGAATCCAAAGCTTCCTTTCATTTAACATTTGCATGTCACACCTCCAGACAAGAATTACTTCCAAATATTTGTTGTCATTTGACTAGAAACTGCATTGTCAACGTTGCAGTCACAAATTCTTCAATTCACTCAATATATTGTGAGATATTTAAATCAATTCAACCATCCTATAGAAATCTAGATATGTGTGAGCTTTTCAAGTGATTTAATCTTGAGTTCCTGGTTGCAGAAAGTAAAATTTACCATGTGATTTGAAATTTTCACAAGAGAGTTAAAAGTTCTATCCTATGACCACTGGATGAAATTTTTTGGTCAAAAGAAATGTATCGTATCCTAGCATTATTGTTTTTCCTGATGATATTGCCTATTGTTCAACAAAGTGCACAAAGCTTTAAGCAGTTATTATAACCTTTGAAAATTTCTTTGTAAACCGTGAATGATTTTGATGGTGGTTTGGAGGATTGGTTGTGCAATCAACAGGTAAGATGCAGTCTCTAATGTGTAGTTGAAGAAAATAAATGTTAAGAGGTGGGGACATTCAACAGAGTGCACAAGGCAATGCTTATTGTTAGTGACAGTTTTTCTATATACCTTTAACTTACAAATATGCTTTCTTCTCACATGGTATGGAAGCTACTGTGATTTATTAGATCAGTGTTTCTATCAAGAGCATTAAATATGGTCTTGTCATATATCTATGTAGGATTACATCATGATGATTAGACAAAGTATTGGAGGGATGCAAGCAAGGAATGTTGTTTCTGGAAAATCATACTGGTATATGAGAATGGGAGAGTGGATCCCTTTTTCAAGGAGTTCATTGATGGAGTTATTGTAATGTTGTTGGTAATTGAGTAGATTGAAAGATCGGATTACTTGTTGAGAATTTTGTATAATTGCAGCCACATTCATTGTGTATGGAAATCACATTAGAAGAGCATGCAACCGTATCACAGTCTAGAAGAATTAAATGTGTGGAATCCAAATGTTGAAAGAATTGTAACACCATGCATGTAAGAAAAAAGGTGAATGCAAAGAAAAATGATGCCATATATATATAAGAAAAAAATACCAAAAAGATTTGACATTTAATAAAATAATTGAGTAGAAAAGGGAAAATTAAGTACAGGGTGATGCGATCACAAACACTGGAGTAAACTCAAGTTTGTAGTATATGAACATCGCTTTTTCTTTCTTGCAGAGGAAGATTTATCTAAAGAAAAATTTGTTGGCTACTCGATTGGATGAAAAAAGATGATCACTAGAAACAAATTGTTTCACTTTTAGAGGTTGGCGATTAGGTATAGGTAAAGCTCCATCATGATAGGAAGCATAACATTAAGTTTGTTCCTTGATACTGTGGATCTTATTAAGCATCCAAAGAGAAAGGATAAGAGGCTTTTTTTTATAAACCAAATATTACTTCATAACAATGTATGGAGGAATTTGTCTAAATACCAAAGGGTTGGCCTATTTATTGCTTGTGTAAGATATATTTTAGTTACTAATTAATTAATATTTTATTACTGTGTGATCTAAGGAATCCTTTAGATCTATAATTAAATGGTGGCATCCAAAATTATAAGAGAGGCTACACTAATTAGAAAGAGGCCCCTCATGTGGTGATAGAAGCCATTTAGTTATTAAGTGAAAGAAGACAGAATATTGACCGGGAATCCAAAAGAGGGAAACAAGGGTTCCTTTCCCCTTACAGTTTCATTCATTGTTTAACTAAAAGCAATGATGGAACTCCTAATGAATTCACATTGGGTGATACCTAGGGACTATATTAATCCCGTGTATGAATAATGCTATGTATAGTGATCGGATAAAACATATTCACATGCTAGTTCCCAACTTCATTTTTGTTATTAAGCCCCTATCATCATTATTAAGAGGCATTTGTGATGGTAATATTGATCAAACATATGTCTTATTCAAGAATGCGATTAATAAGTCAAAAATACTATATAAACATTGAGATGCTATGAATTTTGTTAGCATTTGAATTTGTGGCATCAATACTTTGCAAAAATATGAGTAACTCGCTTAATGAATAGTGGCAAATTCTGTAACAGATGTAATATCATCTTGAACAAAGTGAATTCCCTCTACGTTTTAGAGGGGAAGCTCCCTCGTATGGTGAAATTATGTGAAGTTTGAGTCCAAATATTGGTAGACTCTTCTCCTTTTTGATAAAGCAACTTGTTTGTAATTTTCCCATTAATGTCAATGGAATACAATATCTAACATGAAGGAATACAATGTTGCTCATGAATGGATGTGCTAGTTTCCTTTTTACAAAATCTAATTTTTAGCTTATTGAATGGAATTTAATTATACCTAGGAAGGCATATTCAGCTGCACATTTTGTTTCCTCTTTTTCATATTTTGTGATGCTAGAGTTTGGAAGGTGGATATTTGTATCGTCCACATGTCAACTAATATGGGTAAAGCTTTGTGTTTCTATAGATATCAACAAATGTATAATAAAAATCATTCACCTATTTCCATCATCATTAGGGAGGAGGAGCTTCTGAAATGCCATGTTTTTTCTGTTTTGAGTTATCCAGGTGTTCCTCTGCATATTCAGTTCAACCTAGGTTTTCTCTTCTTTTTTATGCCCTTCCTTTCCTTTTATTTTCCCACTTGTTTTTTGCTTTTGGATAAAAAGTACTCAACAATGTAAAAACCCTTTATATAAGGGAGTTGCCTCTCTCAATTATAAAGGGAAATCATTTTGTTCAAAGTATTTCCCACATATGTTATGGAATTTATTGTTGTTCATTGGGTGAGTTATATTTTTGGAAAAGATTGAGGCAAAAAATTCAAATGTTAACAAATGTGAATGTCTATGTATGGATGATAGGCTTCTTTGCTTAGTTTCCATTGTTTAATATGAAACAATACAAGATGGTCATATTACATAAATAAAATTATGAAATCATTAGTTTCTTGGGATCATTTGTCGAAGAAAGTTTTGGGATGTTTTATTGAAGTAGAAAGTTTGGATTAGTGGAATTGGGTAAAATAAGATAAAGAAAGGAAAAAATTCAAGTAGAAAAGCATATTCTTGGGCCATTTGAATGTGATGAGAGCTAAGTGGTTGGGTATGCCATAAAGGTTCCACTGAATGTTCTTTTTGTGTTCTTTGTTAGTGAATGCTTAGCTCTGGTCTGCCCCTTGTGTCTACACTGTGCTCCTTCTTACTTTCCTATAGTAGTTAGATGAGCAAATGGTTTGCATTAAATCCCATACATGTATGGGCTTGTTATCTTCTACTGCATTTCAGTGATGAGTTTTCCATGGTTGAGCAGTCATTCAATCTTTTTAAGCATTTGATTTTCTCAGCATCTCTCAACTAGTTGATCTTTGTTCTAATAGTTTTTTTCTAGCTTATGTTTGTCAGGAATATTCATGTCAAATAATTACATGCGATTATTGGTAACTACTTCTTCAAACTTATAATTGAATCACTTTACTTGTAACTAGAGATGTGTAGGTTTTCTAAATTTTTGAAAGTAGAATTTATTATCATCCTTTTATCTTTACAGATCTAACAGATAGCTGCATTTTAGCATGAAAATTATTCTTTATATATGAGAAGAGATCCATTTGGTGGGCTGTTTGCATGTCAAAGGTTAACATAATGTGAGGTGGGTCACTTGTTAAAATAGGAATTAACTCAAAGTTGGGAATTGATGATAAACATATGTATACATGGGAAATCTTATTACATTTTACCTTGGTATACTCATCAAATTCAAAGTCTATAACCCCTCTACTCTTCATGATTGTAACACAGATATTCACTAAATGAGTCTAATGAGAGATTTTTCTTCATGTGAAAAGGGTCAATGTTAATAAGGTCACAGGACAGGCCGATTCAAGTTTTTATAAATGGCATGTTGGGTACATTATGTTTGACAAAAAAAAAAGTACATAATTTTAGAGATAAGTTTGTCTGCAAATTTTTATTTTTGTGTAAAAGAACTATGTTGTGTGATACATGAGGCTTGCAAAGGCCATAGTCTAGGAAGAAGTGCTTCTGGAAAAGACTCATGCAATTTTTTTTAACTATTGATGTTTTGGAATACAATACATGATCCATCGTTAGGGTGAGATATATATTAGATTTACATAGAAGAGTTCATTATATAGGTAACTCTTAGCATTATATTAGAGCGAAGTAGGTCCAGCTAATTGAGAGCAATAATAAGTTCATTTAATTTTGATAATGTAATAAAATAACCACATAAACCAAAATCTAATGATTAGAAATCAATTAATTAACTGAAGGATGGGTCTCGATTATTGGCTTAAGCATAAGTCCTCATCCCTATTCAGGTTGTTGGGTACTTGCCAATTTTAATGACCTCTTTTAATTCACACTTATAAAAATGATCAGCCCTTGCAAGGACTTGAGCCTTTTCAATGAAAATATCATGCTTAGTTCTCCACTTTGGTAGTGTATGTCAAGATGACATTTCTGCAGAGTCCACTATGTAGACATCCTTCTGTGTCGAATGATCTGTACTTAATTGCAATTTTAGGGTCACTTGGTCACAAATTGTTGCTGATTGATTCTTGCCTATAAAAGATACATGTATGCTCATGATATGTTGCAACATGCTCAAATGAAAGGGTGGGGTTGGAGGTTCATGCTTACTTAGACAATTTAGTACTTAGTTGTTTGTTAGGTAGGATAGGTTATAAGCAGGTACAACTACATCTACAAACAATGTACAAATTTAGTGTCTAAAATTATATAGACCGCTTAATTATATATTTATTTTTCCCTTTTTCCACAAACACAATGTGCAATTCAAACAAATACTTCATTCTAGGAATTTTCTTTTATCTGTATATTTTGGTGGTTGATTTTCACATTCAATATAGATGTATGAACTATTAAAAATTAACTAATTATATAACACCGCTAGGTGCTAGGGAGACAGTACTGTTTTTGTTCATTAATCTTGACGTAAGTGCTTTGGTTTGTCAAGGCTTGCTCATCCAGGTGGACCAGTGGCCATAAATAAGGTTGTTACATTGGCAAAAAATTTACAGCTCCAAGAGCCCAGTGAGTCTGCCTCTTTGGATCCTAACTTAGTTGAAAGAGTTGTGCAGGATGCAAAGAGTTCCTTGCGTGCAAGTACATACCAAGTGTAATATGGTAGTGCTACTAATTGTTATGAGTTTATGAATGACTTGAAAAATATGTACTGTACAAATTGTGACAATAAGATACAAACAATAATAGCTTTTCAACATTTAATCAATTGCCAAACTTTTTTTCTTATCAAAAAGTTTACACAGAAAATTTCACTGATATACATTTGTGCCTGTTGTGGTTGTAATTGCATTATTTTGCAGGCTTCATTGGAAGTGAATTAGAATATTCAAAGAAAAAACATAAAACTATACCAATTTTTTTAAAATTTTGTATGACTAAATAAGCTTTGAATTGTCAACTTTTTACTAATACAAGAATAATGAAGAATTAGCAATCAATAGTACAATACCTTCTGAATCAGATATCTCAGTCTTTCTTATCCACAAATGGTGAATATTCATTATGTGTTTCACTTGTTGATTCCAATTTAAGAAGTTAATGGACTAAATCTCTTTGTTCCACTCATACATATGAGCATATAACTCTTCTTATGTGTTTATTTCCCTAAGTTTTGTGAGAGACAAATATAATATGCACATTTTGCTTTCACAGTTTTGTACATTACATTATTAGATTCTTTTCTAAAGAAGTACACATTGCCGAACTCATTTTTTACACTGTAGCATAATTTTCTATAGGATAAGAGCTTTTATTCACACAGTATGATTGGAATTTAGAATCACAAATAAATAGTTAATATTTCTATCTTTGAAATAAATTTTTCTAAATGTGTGTAGAATAGTGTGCATTTTTATTTTTGCATTTGCTTGGCCTTGTCTAACTAGAGCTTTCACTCATCTTGTGAGCCTATTTAACCCATTGTAATGAAGAGTGTAAAGCATTTTGTTTTTGTGGTTATATCTATTTATTCTATGTTGTTTGTTTTCTTCTTTCTGTAATGTCCTTGTTTCTGAATTTGTCTTAGGATTGCCTGTGGTCTTCCAAATATGTCCAAATCAATAGTTTATAGCTATGATATAAATTTTAAAGATGAACCTGATTATTGAATTTAGATGTGTAAATAATCTTGAATATATGATAGTATATAATTTGCAATTATAATTGTCTGGGGAAGAAGTAGAAGGGATACCATAATATGAACACTATTTTTGACTCCTCTATTTAATTATATGCATATAGATTTGGGGCCAAATGATGTCTCTCCTGTTCACTACTTTAGTTTTATAATCTTAACTCAGGCGTCCTAATCCTGGGCTGTGTATTTGGTTTACACATATGGGGATGAATAAGCTCCTGATGAGGGTTTGAGGTTTGAGGTCTATAGTACTTGAAAATAGTAAGTTGTAGAGGTTTAAATAACCTCTATGATTCCATTGTCAACCTATCACAAATGTAGCTCTTGAACGTAATAGGAAGTTTCAAAGGTTTAAATAACCTCCTTGATTCTATTGAAAATCTATTGCAGCTGCAACATTCGAAATTAAAATATTGTCATGGTTTAAATAACCTCCTTAATTCCATTGGCAACCTGTCACAGCTGCAACCTTGAACATAGAAGGGTGTGAACGTTTAAATAAACTTCTTGATTCCATTGGCAGCCTGTCACAACTGTAGAACTTGAACATGGTAGGGTGTATAGATTTAAATAACCTCCCTCATTCCATTGGCAACTTGTCACAGCTGTAGCACTTGAACATAGAAATGTGTAAAAGTTTAAATAACCCCCCTGATTCTATTACAAAATTCACAATGATAAAGAAATTCCCAAAATTTATATAAGAAAATCTCAATACCAAAGTAATGGTAAATCTACAGAGTAGGCTACCTATTGGCTACTTATTTTATAGCTTTTTTATTGAACAAGGTGAAGGTTATCATCTATTCCATAGAATCTTTTCTTAAACGTATTTCCCATTGCTACATTTTGGCTTCGAGGGTCTATTTTGTATGAGTTATGTATAACATTGTACTTTGTAGTTAAGGTTGTTTTACTTGAATCCTAGTTGAATCATTTTTTTCTTAACATTGCATCTTTTAGAAATGTCTTTTACTCTTAGTTTTAAAGGATGCTTTTACAAAACACCTTTTCTTGTTACAAAATTAGACTTTAGTAATTGATTTCCAAATGAATCTCAAAAGAAAGAGATAAGATTTTATATTCCTATTTCATATCAAAATTATTTTCTAAATTGATATGGCCATTTTCATCGAATATAAATGTTAGTTGAATGCTATGAATGGGACAAATGGACAAACTAGGATCAGATCTTCTATGCTAAGAAAAAATGGAAGGTGTTTACTATAATAGTTTTATTATAAATATTGTTGAGATCTTTTCACATATTTTGAAGTCTCTATGAAGCTGAAGACTTTTGTTGAGATAATATTTTTATTCTTGATATTTACATTTATTTTACCTGTATTATATGTTGTTTTTCTACTAGTCTAACATTATTTGCATTGTTCATCTAATTTTTTTAGAGGTCTTAATTGGGTATTTATGTTATAAATGTTATTGCACCTCTTATTAATTGCAACATTTACAGGTGTGTACATCAGATGAAAACTTTAGAGTGGGTAAATTCATTAAACTCTATCTATGAGAATTTTATAAAAGTTCCAGCTGCAATGGTCAAAGCTAGAGATATTTGTGCTCTCTATGGTATAAGTGATGTCCTTGTACGCATATATATTCCTTTGTTCACTCATTAAAATCCCCAACGTAGATTCCTAATCTTGTTTGTGCTAAAGCTGATTTCTTTTGAGTAAATTCAAGGTAATACTAAAATGTATAGTTTTTAGTTATGGTTTATGCAGATTGATGAAACTTTGGCAGATAAAGTTAATGGCTCAACTTTTCTTGGAATTAAAGTTGAAGAACCTACTGTAAAAATGGAATTTTCAATTAAAACTTCACCATTTGTTGGGCGTGAGGTTTGTTCCTTAATTAAGTCATATAATGTTTGTTTACTAATTCCAGACACTTATATTAACCAAGCCAATTCATTTTATATTTTGACAACTTTTAGGGGAAACATGTGACAAGCAGAAAAATTAGGGAATGTCTTTATTGTGAACTTGAGAGGAATTTGGAAATGAAAGTTGAAGACAGGGAAACAGTTGAAACAATCATTATTAGTGGGAGGGGAACATTACACATAACCATACTAATTGAGAACATGTAGGTGTATATGGATCCTTATTTTCCCCAAGCTGGATATGGTTAATTATAACAATATGTTCTTTTGCAACAAGCCATTTATTTTGAATATCTTATAATCAAAAGCAACCTTTGACAATGTCTTTGGCATTTTGATCTTGTAGGCAAAGGGAAGGATTTGAATTTATGGTAGGCCCACCAAAAGTTATAAACAAAAAAGTGAACGATAAATTGCTTGAACCCTATGAGGTACGATAGTATCACCATCATCTTGGATTTCTATTAATGATTGTTGAATCTTGTAAAGAGTAAAAATTATTGAAGACAAAGTTCAGAGGGCAATGATAATTCTTTAGTATGTTCCTTGAGATGAAAAAGATGCAAACAGTTTGACAAAATCTTTATCAAAAGTGAAGTTTGAAATACTAATACTCTAACAAAGAAGCCAAGTTTGATAGAAAATGGAAAATTCCTTCTTGGCAAAGAGGGAGTTATTTTTTTTGTTTGTCAATCAGTTGTTGTTCTCCTACACCTACATGCAAAAATTAGAAAAAATAAAACTTATTTTTGGGGTTGAATCTCATTTAGTTGGCACTGCTTTCAACCCTTTATTTCGTATAATTACAGCTGCTAGGACATGCATATCTATTTACAGTGTTGTTTCCTGAAACTTGGCACATATATTTATTGATAGTTAGTGTTGTCTTTTAGTGCTTTATTTCTATTTTTTTTAGTGTTTTTGTCTAGGCAACAACAGAGTTGTGTTTTGTCAAAATTTTGGCAGAATTCAATGTGATAGAAAAACATGATTTGTCTCCTGATTTAAAGTGGTTTTATTATGATTTGGTGTGCTCAAGTTTGAGGATCTTTCTATTGACCTCGGGCACCAACTTTTGATAGAAAAAATCAGAACTAAGAAAATTCAGACAACAAGTCATCTATTTTCTAATTTCAATATTATTTATGTTTCTTGCAATCCATTTTGTCTTTAGCCGCATGCTCATGCTTGAAGGTTCTTAACAACTTTAATATTTGTACCAGGGGCCATGTTTAACAAACCAAATGCAATTGCTAACTTTTCACTATGGTGGCAAATAAATGATTCTTTATACCTTGTTGCCTTCATTTTCCAAGCCAATTTCTCCCACTTTGCATAGCTCTGCCATGTTTGTGGATGTGATTTGTCTCCTACACAAAAAAACATGTACCAATTCACAGCCTTCAATCCAACTACATCCAGGTATCTTTTTAATTTATGTATCTTTCATCAATCTCTTTACTAAACTTTTGTAGAAGTTATTCTAATGTGGAATTCAATTGTAAAAAATATACAAGAAGTTTTTGATCATAATTGTACAGTAGCATCATAGGATGAGTTTTATTTAGGTTAATTCATCTTGTTATCAAAGGAACTACAAACCCATTATATAAGAGTTGAATGGCAATTGTGCACATCAATCATGGAGGGCCATACAACCACCACCAACTCATTTCATTCTCCCATGTTAAAGTTTCCCTGTCGATCATTGTTGAACTTATGTATCCTCTTAGATTGGAAAACCTGGTCTAGTTGTGTCAACTTACTATGACATCCTCTTTATTCTACATCTTCCAAATGGCCTTCATGAAACCTCTTTGTTTGGAAAATATTGTCTAGTTGTATCAAATTAATTAGCATCCTCTATTTTATACATCTAACAAATGGTCTCATTAAACCCATCATCATCTCCTTGTCATCTATGAGGAGAAATCTACCAAGCCTCTCCATGTACCATTTTGGGTTCAATGCATGGGAAGCCATGTGCAAAGGAGTGTCCAACGTCTCTCACCACCATTGTATATAATTAAGTATGTTTGTATTTCTCTATTTACTAATGAGTTGAATAATTAAATATGAGAAGTTACAATTGACAGCCAACTGTGGGAAGAACCAGGTAATGGCTTCAGGAGTCATGTATCCTAGAGAAGAAACAAAAAGATCCAAGTTCTATTCACAAAGGACATTTTTGTAACTTTTTTTAGTCCAGCATCTAGACATTTTTGAAGTATAAATATTGCTAGTTAGTTGAGCTTTGCATTGCAATGGAATTGTGTTGCATAATTATCAGAGATATCCTCTTCCATGTGATATATTATCCCACCTAGGATGTTTATTTTCTTAAAGGATGAATTGCTACTTTTATGATCACAATTTTCTGATCAGATCTATCTGGAAAGAAAGAAACATTTTTTGGTGTAACATATTTCTCTTGAAAGGAAAAAAGACATATAAGCATATTTTGAGATATTGCGGGTTAAGAAATAGGACTTTTGAATTTAAAGGTACAGGGAAGATTTTAAAGGAAACATTATTTTTGAAAGTGTTTTGGTCACTTTCAGACCTAAGACTGAATTTTGAATTAGAAGGTCTAAACTTTGTAATTTGGTACTTGTATTTTTAAAGGTGAACCCCTTTTTCTTGGCTGGGAAGGGTTGAAGCCTTGGGATGGCATCACCCTTTGAATTCTCACCACACAAATGTACCTGAGAATTAGACTTGGGCTAGCAGTGGTAATCTCCTGCCAATTTACTGCTAGACCACTACCCAAGAACTTCATATGGTATTTGGTTCTAAATTTAGATAATCTGATTCTATCATTATTCCTTTCTTGATTTACTTTTGTGAATTGGTAAGACTCCACTCACAAGCTGAACAATAATACCCAAGAATTCTCTCCCAAGACCATGTACAAAACCAATAACACCATGTTCTCTTGCACTTTCCAAAGGTTTAGTTAACACTCTAGAGAAACCAAATGCCACACCCTGTGCTAAAGCCTCAGTGCCTTGTAAAATTCCATCACCAACTCCTGTAATTTTTCTTGAAGAATCCTACAAAAAATCCATTAAAATGTCATATAAGGACAATGAATATGTTCATATTTCTCAAATCTATGGATTTTTCCTCAATTTAAATATAATTTGTATGTTCACCTATTTTATATGCAACTGAAGGAATTGTACATCTGTGGAAATTTTGGCAAGTCCTTTACTCAAAGATGCCAATGTTGAGCTTGTCATACCAAGTAAATCTACTCCAAAAAGAAAATGCAGGGGATTATGTATCGAATCTCTCCAAATCGGGTGGGTAATTGATGGTAAGACAACACTTTTTCTCATGAACACGTGTCTGTGAACAACTTTCCTAAGATGGATCTAACAAAGAAAAGAGTTGCAATGATCCAGAACATAACTTCAAATGCTAACTTGTTTTCTTTCCATTTAACATGAAGACTTGAAACAATCCATCTAAGATCACAACTATTGATCCATAAATTCAATCAGAATTATTCATATGTGGAAGTTGAATTGAGATGTTGCACTAACCTGCATTTTGACTATATTCCCAATAGTGTCAATTACAGGACTCCAAATACCAAGCACTCCATGAGGCCTCTGGGCAGGTGTTGACTCTAGTGAAAATTTTAACCTCGTTTCTACTATATCAATCAAACTAACCCATAAAACAAAGTAGTTAAGTAAAGTGCAACCTCAATTACATTGACATTAAAAAGATTGTCCATTTTCATCTTTCAGTGATCTGAATGAGATTAAAATTGCTCTCAAATAATGCTTGAGAATAAGGAGTGCTTAAGAGCTCATTAAAAAGCTCTTCCCTTCATCTTGATCCACCCGCAACACCTTGACATAAGAGCAACAAAACAAAGTTATTTTATATTGATGTTTAATAAAAAAATATGAAATTATTGCTTTGGAATTGCCTGAAATGCTTTTCTTTCTTGCAAAGCAGTAGATTTTGAGGTAGGAATGGAATTTTAACAGAGTGTTTGTTGTTTCCTCTCTTTAATGTGATAATTTTGTATCTTTCCGATGGTCATGTATCTGGATTGCCTTTGTCAGGTTTTTGAGAGTGGGAATCCCAATGCAAAAGAAATAGTCCTTTCAAACATGGCAACAACTTTTGATCAGATTCTGTTATAGTTTGAGGTTTGCTGCTTCAAATCCTCTCTATGTAATTTTTTATGCTTTAGTTCCTAAATGATGTAAAGAAAAAACAATTAACACATTACACTATATTTACTCATTTGAACAAATGCATAATTTCTTCTGTTTCTTCCTTTATTTCAGGATCCTTTCACATTTTCTAATTATCATAGAGCAATACAAGAGCCTTTTGATTACTACATGTTTGGACAAAATTACATTCGACCATTGATTGATTTCAGGTATTGTTGTGTGATTCCCAAGAAGGTTTTAGTTCTTGTTTTTTAATCTGATAGGATTGGTTGTATCTCATAGGAGGGTTTCTGATTGTAGATTTAAGCAGTATTTGATCACCCCTAATAATAGAGAGGTAGATTATTTTTCCTCATGCTTTTTCCATTGAATTTTTTTTCTATTAACTATGTAGTTTTGACAAATGAACAATAAGGTTATTTTGATTTCTGAGACTAAAAATGACATCCTTGAGTAAATTTTTGAATGTAAGGGAGGTTGTCTATATGTTAGGCTTGCTAGGGGAATTGGATTGCTCAACAAGAAAATATTTCTAAATTAATTTAGCTCTAACTCTATGGGAAAGATGATAGTTTCATGGACATACACAATTCTACCTGTATGGGAGTGATGAGAGTTGGACGGAACATCTAAAGAGGTTCTAGATATGCTAGAGGAAAGCTACGAGGAAACTAAATTGATAATGTTTGAAGTTTTTTTTTCTTTCTTAGATGTTGAGTCTAATTAATAAGTTTAATGTTGTGTTACAACTTGCAGTTGAGTATGTTGATATGATAAAGGCTAGCATTGTCGATCCTCTAAAAGTTATCAGAATTGCATTAGTTGATGTAGAAAGGTAAAACTATTTATCTTTATTATAATTATTGGAACTTGCAACTGCAATATCTGATAAAAATCTACTTCCAAATATGTTTTTGACGTGCAAATTTTGAAACCTTATTTTCAGGTTGCAGCTCCAAATTGGAGAAGTAAAAGGTGAATACCAACGAGAAAGTGTATGGAGGAGCCGAAACTAATAGCGGCGGGAAAGTTGTGAATTTGCAAGGGGATTAAATGGGTCGAGCCCCTATAGGAGGTCCCTACCCTTCCAAAATGACTGCAGTTAAGGAAGGGGAAAACAATATAAGTATATGAAAATAGGAGTATTATGTTTATATAGTGTCAGTAAGTTGTACAGTGTCACTGAGACATTTAATGTAACCAATGAAATTTTGATTTTCCAATCAGGTTTAATAAAGTAAATTTTTAGAGTGGTTTTTTCTCCACTCATAAATACTATGTTGTTTGTGTTTGTGTTTGATCAATCATATTTGTTCAAGAATTTTAGTCTACATTTCATGGTGCTCCTTCAACATTTGAATATCTATGATACTTGAAGTTTATATGCATTAATTTGTGAGGATTAATTAAGTTAGATTTGATTTGTAATGACTAAATATATGACTAAATAAATGACTACCATGACTAAATAAATGATCAGTTAACAACAATCAAATTAATCACTAAATTAATCACTAAATATATGACTAAACAAATCACTACCATGACTAAATAAATGACTAAATTAAAGACTAAATCAATGACCAAATCAATGACTAAATAAATGACTAAAATAGTTTAGTCATAAATTTGGTGGTGTTATAAATGACTACAAATAAACCACTAAAATAGTCACGTGACTAAAATTAATGACTAAAATATATGACCAAATAAATGACCAAATCAATGACTAAATCAATGACTAGATAAATGACTAAAATAGTTTAGTCATAAATTTGGTCGCGTTATAAATGATCGGCAATAAACTACTAATGGTCACGTGACCAAAATTAGTCATATATATGCAATTTTTAGTAGTTTATTTAGTCATATATTATTGTTCGTGTACTAGTGCATGCACAATTATAATGTAAAAAAATAAATCTCTCACAACCGGAGAAAAGGAGAAAAACCCTATGGGAAAAAAATCCTCTCCAAAAGAAAGAAAAGAAAAACAAGGTGCATGGATGGAGGACTCAATAACACCCCCCAAGGACTGCATGCATCATGCATGTACAATCAATGATCTTCCCATAGGAAGGATAGAAGGATACTACATAGCCCCCCATAATGAATAATATCCTACAAAAATGGTAAGTTCTTGAAGATAAAACATGATCCAATGTCAACAAACAACTTGTCTCCCTTTTGGAAGAAACAAAGCCAAGTACAAATTATGCATGAATGCTTCCCATTCTGGATAGGAATTAGCAAGTGAAATCCAAATGTAGGATGATAATTTCTTTGAAATTTGTTCATGTGTTGCCAAGACCTTGGAAGATGATGCCACGAACGAATCAGGAACATTCCCAATCACAATAGAAGGTGATAGAAAAGGTACCACTAGAAACTAATTTTGAACATTCTCCAAAGATAGAGATGGAGTGACAACAGGTGTACCACAACTATCCTCAAATAGGAAAATTAATCCTTAAAATATTTCTTCCAAGTCTAAAATGTGAGATTCCACGAACAATGAACCAATGTTCGACAAATAGGAATCTGAATCAGGAGGACAATGATAATACTGTTGCTTAGGAATGATGGAAGTACTTAATGAAGGTGGATCAACTGTCTTTGAAAAATAATCAAGAACCTCTTAAGCAATTGCAACCTCATTTGAAGTCTTAAAAATCTTCAAAGGATCACAAGCATGGTTTATCTTCTTTGAAGAATAAAGAGGCATACTGGTATTGGAAAGAGGATCATTAAGAGATGGCATAGTATCATGATCTCCATATGATTCTTGAATGTATCCAAAGAGCATAAGGGCACTTAAAATGAACAAGTGAATCCAAAAGGTCATCATCATTTATATGGTCAAAAATAACTCTAAAGACTATATCCCTATATCCTTTCCTAATATACCCACTACATGCACGCCTGGAATAGGAACTTCACTATATAAATACAAGAATAGATTTAGCTCACTAAGATGAGTGAGAATAAAATAACTCCATTGCCTAAAGTTCCCTTTCTCCAAAGAAACCATTATAACCGAAAATTATTCAAAATTTTAAATATAGCTATAAAAACCTCCAAACAAGAAATATAAGATTAAAAAACTTGATTTGGTGCAAAAATCATACCATTCAAGTACCATGATCTTCGGGGCACAATAATCCATATAGTTTCCAAGAACAAACCACAAGAGATACATTTTCCACTATCATGTGAGGCTTGCTTACAATTGATATGTGATGGAACAAGCTATATCAATAGCCAAAAAACACATAGCACCACCAATGTGAGACTAAAGTCCCTATGAACTTCTTTGAATCTATAATGTCGGCCCACCTTCAAACGCTTTGAAACCCTAAAATGAAATATTTGTGCAAAAATTTAGAATGCTAAAGTATTGAAACCAAAATATATATTAGGTGATGTCTTCAAACCAAGTTTCACACAATTGGCTTCTCCAAAATGCTTTCAAAAACCAACACAACAAGAGATAATTTGTGTCTCTCCAAGCAGTTAAAATCATGCCCTCTACTAGTAATTTATTGAAAAAATGATTTGCGGCTTATCAGAAATGGTACACAGACCTCCAAATTGAAATACTGCCTCAAAATACACAGCAATAATGTTACGATTGGTGTTGAAATTCAACGTAAATTCAGTTTACTGATCTCTAGTGAAGAACCGGTTAAAATGAGATCTTCGTGTTGCTTTCAATTGCACCATGAAGAAATCATGGGATTGTAGTTGAAATTCCTGAAAGGGTACGGCCTAAATGTTCATGCCACCCTAATCGTGGGCTATGCCAAATTCAAATGCAACTTTCTTGTACCAATAAACACTAGCAACAAGAGAAATCATGGGTCTACAACTCAAGCCTCTAAACAACAGGATCGATCCCTCTTACAATCACTCATCTTGCATATAATATCAGTTTGGAAAAAAATTGAATATCAATTCAAATCTAAATTTTTTTTTATCAAAACTCCCACGGGAAGGAGGGAAGAATGGGAAGCTCTGATACCATGTTGGTGGAAACCACTGAGCCTAGGATCACCATCTATAATAAAAACCTTCATAAATATTAGAGAAGCAACATGCTATTTCACCAACGAGTGAATAAATTTAGATATTAAATGTAATGGTGGAAATAGGGTGCTCCACCTTTTAGGAGATGAAGTAAAATGGGGGGGATGTCCTATTTTACTATTATTACATTCAAGGAAACCCTAGAGATCTCACTCCAAGGTTGGAATGAAGGAGAGGAATCTGCTAAAGGGTGTCCTATGGATGATTAATGACTAAATAAGGGTTCACCACCAAGCTAGGGATTGGAAATACAAGTAACATGCAATACCTAATTATGAAACTTAATGATATGCAAGGCTACAACAAATGACCTAGAAATGAATGTAAAATATAATAGAAAGTTGGAAAGCTATAGAGGTCTACTTGGAAATCTGTATCAACTTGAATGGAGACTTGAAATGCTAAAAATGCAAAATTTAATGTCTACTAGGACTCATACACTAGTCTAGGCAATTTAGTCCTAGATTAGGGTTTTTGGGCAGGAACTGAAATTTGGTAGAGACAAGTCTAGAACTTTTGAAAAATAGAAAATTCATAGTACTGGGACTCATACATTAGAAGTGGTGTATCAGTCTAGTTTGACCTTTTCAAAAATTCAATGTCTGAATATGCTTTTCAACCTATGTTATGTCTTCTCAATCTAGTGTTTGGATCTAAACTATTGAATTTCGCTCTGTAGATGTCCTCCAATGGTCTTGTAAACAAGGTGACAACTTTGATGAATTTGTACACTTTACAACTTCTTTCCAATTTCTCTTCAATATGTCTTCAACCTAGATCTGCAAATCACACACTAAAGAGATGGAAAAATGTTTTTTTGCTAGTGGAAAGGGGTTTGCCTTGGTCAAACCTCATTTTGGTAATCAAACCTTGAAATAGAATGAAAATGGAAAGGAGGAATGATGAATGGAAAAAATGCAATTTTGCAACTCACCAAACCCCAAAAATAAAGTGATGAAAATATGCATGAAATGACTCCAATGGATGTGGATCTTGACTCTTGATTGAATGTGATAGATCTTGAATTGAATGATAGATTGAATCATAAAACCCTACATCACAATTGTTAGCTCAGACACAAACATGATGCATGATGAATTTGACATGATATTTGATGCTTAAATAATGCTCCAAAACACTTGATAATAAACTCTTGAAGACTCTTGAATGCTCTTGTAAACACTTGAATTCTCTTGTGAACTCAAATTTTCTATATTGCATGAATACTCAAATTTTTAGGTGACTTGTAAGCTTGCTAGGAGAAATTGAGTGAAATAACCTTGTATTTATACTTGTTTATGCTAAATTCCTTAAAACTAACAACACTAAAAGCCGACACCAGATTTAGGAAGATAAAATCCTACCAAGAATTAGAATTTAGTTTAAATTTAAGCCACATGGGACTCATATGCTAGAAGTGGAGTATGATTCCCATTAGGCTAGGCTATGGGACACATTTTTCAAGAAAAACTTAGATTCTTGTGAAATCAGGATCAGGGCCTTGAAACTCAGGTGGGAACCATACGCACAAGGTGGTGTATGAGTCCTAGATCACTAAATCTAGGCCATATAATCCGAAAACACCTTAATTATGGTTGAATGTTGGTTTATGTTAGGATTATTCTCAAAAAGATGCATTAATTAAGGCTTGTGGATGCAAAATGAGGGCAACTAAGGAATAAAGAAGCCCCATTAATTAATAAAACCCTAGATTAGTGTGAAAGTGAGGTACAACACTTTACAACACCATAAATAAGGCACAACTAGGTCCTCTTAGTTTACAAGGGCCCAAGACCTATAGTGAATGAATTAAACACACTACAACACTAAATCTAGGTAGTTGACATTAAGCTCAATTTGACAAGGAGGACCCAAACAAATGAGAAAATGTAGAGGGATCAATTTATCGTCATTACATTAAATTACATATTGTATAGGCCTTTTAAATGCATAAAAAATAAAACAGGCGAGAAACTACATAATACGGGAAAAACTGCCCAAGATAATTAACCTAAGTTACACTTAACACTATACACTAATAGATCTTTGGTGGCTATAATTTTTAGTCAAATCTTGCATGGTGTAGAGTATTTTATACTAACTCTTACATCTTAGTTATCCTTAGAAGAATTATTCATAGTATCCTCTAGCATAATTACCTTCCTTTTCAGTCTCACATTCATACCATAAAATGTATTTAAATTTATTGGAGTTTCTTATAGTCATCATGTAGTAATGATCCCTAACTTGCTTAAAATAAAACCTACATTCCATAGATTTGATTTTTGTTATCTAAGCTCCTCAACATTTTTATTTCAACAAAATAAAGGATATGTTTGAGTTTGTCATTTTTGAGATCATACATGCACCATTATTTAGGGGTAGCTTTGACATTAATTATTTTTAGTAAGGGTAAAGATGGATTTAAAAAGGGTCTAAAAATTATGTAGGGACTAGAAAATATTTGATAATTAAGCCTATTGAGCCCCATACAAGTTATAACAAGGAAAATTTGTTCACGGATACCAAGGATAAACATCAAATCAAAGATACTATTTAAGTTATAGATAAAAGACAACATTATAACACATTGGTAAGATAAACCACAAAGAGAGTTGAACTACCTATAGATTTTCTCTATTACTCTCTATCTCACCTCTCTCTCCCTCCACACCACTCCTTCCCTCTCTCCTTCCCTATCTACTTCACTCTATCTCATGAATCCCTCTCTCTACCTACCTTTTCATCCATCGTTCCCTACCAATCTCTCTCTACACCTCTCTATCTCACCTCTCTCTCCCTCCCTCCCTCATTCCCTCTATTTATACATCCACTTCCCTCCTTCCCACATCTCTATCTACCTCTCCTTACCTCTCTACTTACCTTTATCTCCCCTCCCTCTACCTACCTCTCCCTCCACCACTCCCTACCACTCTCTCTCTCTACAACACTTTATCTCACCTTTGTCTCCCTCCCTCCCTCCTTCCCTCTCTCTCCATCTCTCCTCTCCTTCCCTCCCACCGTCCCTCCGTCCCTCCATCCCTCTCTCCCTCCTTCATTCTCCCTCTCTCTCTCTCCATATGACCCTCTCTCTCAACTCACTATCACCTCTCTCCCTCCCTCCCTCCTTCCCTTTCTAATTCTCTCTATCTTCGCTCTACCTATCTCTACCTATCTCTCCCTCCATCGCTCCCCTCTCTCTATTTCTCTCTCTCTCACACACACCTAATCTCCCCCCTCTCTCTCCCTCCATCCTTCCCTCTCTACTTCTCTCTATCTCCCATCTCCCTCTCTACCTACCTCTCCCTCACACTCCCTCTATTGCTCTCTCTCTCTCACACACTATTATCTCCCTATCTACCTCTCCCTCCCTTCATCCCTCTCTATTTCTCTCTATATCTCTCTCATCTCCCTCTCTCCCCTTATTTCTCTCTCCTCTCCATCCTCTACCTCTCTACCTCTCTCTCTCATCCTTCCCCCTCCTTTTCTATCACTCTCTCATTCCCTCTTTAATTTTCTCTATCTCACCATTCTCTCTCCCTCTCTCTTTGTCACTTCCTCCCTTCTCTCTCTTTACCACTCCCTCTCCCCCTCCTTCCCTCTCTCTCTCTCCCTAATTCTATCTATCTCACCTATCCCTCTCTACCTCTCCCTCTCTCCACTCTCTCTCCCACCATTCCTCCTTCCTTCCCCCTCTCTCTCCCTCTCTCTCTACACCTTTCTATCTCACCTTTCTCTCCCTCATTACCTCCACTCTATACTCTCTATCCCTCCTCTCCTTCCTCCCCTCTCTCTCTTTCTATATGTTTCTCTTTCTCTCTCACACACACCTCTCTCCCTCCCTCCCTCCTTCCCTCTCTACTTATCTCTATCTCCCCTCTCTATCTCTCTACCTACCTCTCCCTCCATCATTGCCTCTCTCTCTCTCTCACCTATCTCTCTAGAGAGTAGAAAGTGAAAGTGAAAGAGGTGGGAGGGAGGAAGGAAGAGAGAGTGAGGGAGGGAGAGGAGAGATAGATAGTAGAGAAATAAGGAGAGAGTGAGAGAGAAAGAGGGGGGAGGTGTAAGGAAAGCTTAGGTGTAGAAAATCTCTCCTAACGCCAAAACCTTGGGGAAGAATGCAAATATGACTTTAAATTTTTCAATTACAGTTCATTAAGATACACTTGAAAAGAATAAAAAAAACAAAGAAATGAACATACACAATTGGACACCAGATTTACGTGGGAAAACCTTTACGAGAGAAAAACCCACCACACCAAGAAAAGCCTCTTTGTATTACAGTAAGGAAAATTACATACAGAGATCAACTTCACTTTCTGATGTTAATTATTATAGCAGCCTCATTCACTAACCAACCTTATAAAAAAATGATCTCTAAAACATCCAACAAATTCACTTAGATCAATTTGTGTTCAATCAAACAACACTTCGTTATCTCACACTGTTCATCATCGTCAACCATTGCAAAGTGTAATCCATTTCTTATGGTCTGTTCATTTTCCACACAAGAATAGTCTCAACTGTTCAACTACCAACAGTTCTCATTCTTCTTTTCTAATTGGTTCAGCATAAACCATGTCAGATAGTTGTTCAGTCGAAACATTCAAACAGAACCGCATGTCGGTGAGACACTAGACCATGTCTCCCCAATGCCAAAATTCTCGACTATCCGTATTGGCAATAGTCACCACCATTAGCAAGAGTCATATCAAGTTCAAACTTGTCACCCAGACTCACTCTATCAGCAAGAATCATATCAAATACAAACCCATCGGCCAGACACACTCTATCGCGAAGACATCACATCGATATCCATCTCATGCAGATCTATCAGCAAGAGTTTCGCTATTGCTGAGAGTTCATAGCGAACATAAATCCATCAACGAGATGCACTCTACGGGCAATAAATCTCACTGATGTCCATCACATGTAGGTCTATCAGCAAGACCATCGCTATCGGTGAGAGCTCATACCGAAATCATACCCATTGGCAAGAGAAAAACAATTGGCAAGATTTCTCACAAAAGTTGCATACCCATCAGTGAGACCACAGCCATTGGTAGGAGATCATACCAAATGAAAAACTATCAGCAAGAGAAACATCCATCAGCAAGAGTTCTCATCGAAGGAAAAACTGTCGGTGAGACCTCCACTATCGCTTAGACTCTTATCGAGCCTTCATGTCACCCCGATGACATTCTTTTGTAAAATTGTTGGAGACATACTCTATCAGAATGAATCACTCTAAAGGTTCATGCCTCTCCCTAATGCCACTCATCCCCAAGAGTCTCCCTGATAATCACCAGGAATCAACCCATCGGCAAGAGGTCTACCCAGATGGAAAGAGATAGGAAATTCACAGTGATAGACATGTCTTGCCGATGACTCCTGTCGGCAAGACAGAACCAAAGTCTCAGCAACTTTGAACTTTAGAACATAGCTGTTGGTCGGTAAGACATTCGGATAGTCTCACCGATTTTTCTCTTTTAGGAGTTTCATGTCAGTAAGCTTGAGGCACATTTTCCAGCAATCTCCCACTTGATGAAGATCTTACTGACACCTCCAAAGCACAACAAAACTACTAAAGTTCATGGGCACTAAGGCCCATCGAACTGGAACACCACCTAAACTTGTCTGTGCTCACTGGTTTTGTTAATGCATCTGCAACATTTTCTAGAGTATCCACTTTTTTGAAAGATACCTTTCCATCCTCCACCATATCTTGTACAAAATGATACTGCACATCAATATGTTTTGTCCTAGCATGGAAAGTAGGATTTTTTGCCAAACAATTAGCACTTTGACTGTCAAAGTAAATTGTAATTTTTCCTGCATCAAAACCAATGTTAGAACACAAATGTTTTAACTAGATTGATTCTTTATAGGCATGTGTTGCTGCCATGTATTCTGCCTCTATAGTGGATAGAGCGACTACAGCTTGCCGCTTACTCATCCAACTAACTGCACCACCATTCATCATGAAAATATATCCACTGGTGGATCTTCTGCTGTCAATGTCTTGTGCCCAATCAGAATCCACATACCCTCAAATGTTGAGAGTCCTCTATGATTCAACCAAATTTCCATGGTAACACAAAGAATATTTTGAAGTGCCCTTTAGATACCTATACACTCTTTTCACAACATCCTAATGTGTCCTTCCAATATTTTCCATAAAACAACTAAGTATTCCCATTGCTTGGGCAATGTATAGCCTTGTAAAGACCATTGCATACATTAAACTGCCAACTGCACTAGCATAAGGCACTCTAGTCATGTCCTTTATCTCAGTAGGATATTTTGGATAGTCTTCAACTGATAGCTTTGTTCCCTACATAACTAGAACAACTAGCTACTTACAATCAGTCATACAAAATCTCTCCAGAACAATATTAATATACTTACTCTAACTGAGCCAAAGTTTTCTACTCTTCCTATTCCTAGTTATTTCCATTCCTAGAATATACCTGGCTGCACCAAGATCTTTCATTTCAAACTTTTCAGACAACTGAGATTTTAGATCAGAAATCATTAACTTACTATTGCCTATGAACATCATATCATCAACATAGAGAGCAATAATAAGAACACAATGATCAAATTTTGATCTTACAAATCCCAATGACAAAACAAAAGTGTCAAACTTCTAGTACCACATTATAGGAGATTGTTTTAATCCATACAAAGATTTTTTCAACTTGGAAACCAGATTTTATTTACCTTTTTCCACAAAATGCTCAGGCTAGGACATATAAATTTCTTCTTCAAGGTCACCATGAAGAAATGTTGTCTTCACATCCATCTGTTCAATCTCTAAGTCATGCGCTACTGCAAGTGACAAAAGAAATTTGATAGACATCAGCTTAGCTACAGGAGAAAAAATTTCTCCATAATCAATTCCCTCTACCTGGGAATACCCCTTCGCAACCAACCTTGCCTTATACTTTTCCACACTGCTATCTACACCTATTTTCTTTTTAAATACCCATTTGCAGCCAATAACTTTTCTGCCTTCAGGCAAGGGCACCAAACTCTAAGTGTCATTCTTTTCTAATGATACCATTTCTTCATTCATGGCTTCCAACCAAGAGTTTGCATCAGACATTCTAATTGCCTCTTTCACAGTCCTAGGCTCATTAGTGCTAGAAATTAAAGAATAGGCACAAGAAGAATCTAACAAAGAAAACCCATACCTATTAGGTTGCTTTCTTTCACGTGTTGACCTCCTCACAGGTTGAGGCTGAAGTTGATTTTCTTCTTCAAAACTCTTAGAACTACTTGAGCTCTCCTCAGTTTTAGGTACATTTTGAATTTTGAATTCCTCTTTATCTTGTGTCAGAGGAATTTCAACTACATCCTTTTTATTTTATGATTTTGTCTCTGACTACAGATCCAAGGTAGAAGGCTTCAGGTCACGAAAAATAACACTTCTACTGTATAGAACCTTCTCTATATCAGGATTCTAAAGCCTGTATCATTTTATGCCATAACCAATAAAAATATATTTAACAGCCTTGTTTTCCAATTTAGACCTTTTCTCATTCGACACATATGCATATGCCTCATAGCCAAAGACATGAATGTGTCTCAAAGAGGGCTTCTTTCTAGACCATGCTTCCAAAGGTGTTTTCTCAACAAGAGTGGAATTCAGAGAATGGTTTATTAAATAACATGTTGTTGCAACTGCCTCAGCCCAGAACTTCTCCTCCAAGCAAGCATTACTTAGCATACTTCATGCTCTTTCCATCACTATCTTGTTGAACCTTTCAGTAACTTCATTTTGTTGCGGAGTGTAGGGAGTAGTTTTATGTCTTTTAATCCCATGATCTTTACAGTACCTTTCAAACTCATCAGAACAAAACTCACCGCCATTGTCAGTCCTTAAACATTTTATTTTTCTCCCAGTCTAATTTTCCACAAGGTTTTTAAATTCCTTAAAATGACTGAATACTTTTAATTTACTTTTCAAAAAATAAACAAATGCCTTCTTGAATAATCATCAATGAACGATACATAATATATTGATTTAGACAAAGAAGGAACATTTTTGGACTAAAAAAATTAGAATTTATATAATCAAGTAAACCAAAAGATTTATGAGGACTAGAGTAAAATGAAACACGGTGTTGTTTACCATATATACAATGTTCACAAAATTCGAATTCAAGGTTACAATCAGCAAGCCCCTCAACCAGGTTTTTATTTTTCAAGGCTTTTAAATATTTTTCTCCAATGTGGCCAAGCCTATGATGCTAGACCATAGTCTTTTCTGCTAGAATTTTAACTTCCATAGAGTTTTCACTATTAGGAACATTTTCCTTCTTTTCTCCATGAGTAGTCTTCTATGACTTTTTAGAGACACTATTGCATTGCATAGCATGTGTATCCAACTTATACAAGGTACCAATACGAGCACCCCTAGATAGCACCATTGAGACTCTAGTCATCTTGTAGCCATTTCTAGAGAATATGACTTGCACTCCAATATCGTTCAACTTACTAACAGAAAGTAAATTTTGAGTTAGACCTGGTATATGCATTACATCATTGATTCCCTTCACTCTTCCATTAGGGAAATGTATTCTGACTCTTCCACGACCAACTATTTCCAGAGATTAATTGCTTGCCAAATACACCCTTCCACCATCATATTTTTCATACTTTGTGAACTAGTCTCTATGATATTTCATGTGGAAAGATTCTCCAAAATCAATCAGCCAGACATCATCTAATGCCCGAGTTGCCAAGGCTGCAATGAAAGTGTCTGTATCACTCTCAGAAGAATCATTATCGGAAGAGTACTTCTTCTTCTTCTTTTTCTCCTCTTTGTAATCCTTTTGGACATGACCAAGTTGCCCACAATTCCAGCACTTTACCTTGGGCTTCTTACTAGGAGACTTTGATCTCCCCTCTGATTTGGATTTGGACTTCTTATCTTTTTTCTTGCCTTTTTCTTTCGGTCTGCCTCGAATAGCAAGATCCTCCTTCACCATCTCAAAATATTTTCTTCTCATATCTTATGATAACAAAGAAGCAACAATATGTTCTATCTTAAAAGAGGAAGTAGTAATCCCAATAGCCATCACCAAGTGATCCTAAGAATATGGAAAAGTACATAACAATAGCATACAACGGTCTTCTTCATCAATATTTACACCCACAGATGCTAACTGAGCAATCAGCATGTTGAAAGCATTCAAATGATCAGCAACAGATTCTCCTTCCTACATTTTCAAAGAGTACAACTTCTTCCTCAAGAACAACTTATTCACCAAGGACTTTCCCTGATAAATAGCTCCTAGTCTTTTCCACAAAGAGGATGTTGTCTTTTCTTCATGAACATTTAGAAGAATAGAGTCCTATCAGCCCCTTTGATTTTTGATCTGCAAGGTCCCAATCCTCTTGCTTCATGCTTGTGGGCTTCGTTCTAGACACATCAAGCCAAAAATCATGATCAACCCAGAGATCTTCCATTTTGAGTTTCCACAACTCAAAATTACTACCATTAAATTTCTCAATTTCAATCTTTCCTGACGTGCTTGCCATCTTAATCTATAACTCAAATTACCAGAATTCTACAAGACTCCCACTAAATAGAATTGATGGAAAAAACCCAATGTACCCACAAGGATAACACAACTAGCCAAGCTCTGATACCACTTGTAAGGAAAGCTTAGGTGCAGAACAAACTCTCCTAACATCAAAACCTCATGGAAGAATGCAGATGTGACTTTATATTTTTTAATTACAGTTCATTAAGATACACTTGAAAAGACTAATTGAACAAAGAAATGAACATGTACAATTGGACACCAGATTTACGTGGGAAAACCCTTACGGGAGAAAAACCCACCACACTAAGAAAAGCCTCTTTGTATTACAGTAAAGAAAATTACATACATAGATCAACTTCACTTTCTAATGTCAATTATTACAACAGCCTCATTCACTGATCAACCTTATACAAAAATTATTTCTGAAACATCCAATGAATTGACTCAGATCAATCTGTGTTCAATCGAGCAACCCTTTGTTATCTCACAGTATTCATTGTCGTCAACCATTGCAGAGTGTAATCCAATGTTCTTACGGTCTATTCATTTTCCACACAAGAATAGTCACAACTGTTCAACTGCCAACAGTTCTCATTCTTCTTTTCTGATTGGTTCAAGACATACCACGTCAGACAGTTGTTCAGTCAAAACATTCAAACAAAATTGCATGTCAGTGAGACACTAAACCGTGTCTCCCCGATGCTAAAATACATGACTGTCCTTATCAGCAAGAGTCACCACCATCAACAAGAGTCATATCAAGTTCAAGCATGTCTCCCAGACTCAATCTATCAGAAAGAATCATATCAAATACAAACCCATCAGCTAGACACAGTCTATCGCTAAGACATCACATTAATATCCATCTTGTGCAGATCTATCGGCAAGAGTTTCGCTATCGCTGAGAGTTCACAGCGAACATAAATCCATTTGTGAGACCCCCTCTATCAACAAGACTTCTCACTGATGTCCATCGCTATCGGTGAGAGCTCATACCAAAATCATACCCGTCAGCAAGAGCAAAACCATCAGCAAGAGTTCTCACCAAAGTTGCATACCCATTAGCGAGACCACAACCATCGGCAGGAGTGTAAGGAAATCTAGGGAGCGCATCTAATGAAAAATCCAAATAGTAGTGCCTTTAGTAACCTTAATTTTGATTAGATTACCTCAAAGACACAAACAACTATGTCCTTAAGCAGAAATAGACACAGTTCATTTCCTGCATTGATCCTTCTGAGAGAAACACATGTAAATTTAATAGCAAGCAACAACATAGATGAAAGATAATACAGAAAACAGAACACAAAGATTTTACGTGGGGAAAACCCTTTTGGGTAAAAAACCCCACTCTTCCAAAGTTTGATCCATTGTATTATTCAACAATAGAAAGTTACAATACAGTTTCAGGCTCTTAGCCTTTCAAAGATTACATCTTGTTCATTTTGGATACAACTAGTAGAAAACTCTCCTAGAGAGATCATCCATGGCATTCATGATTAAGAGAGATTCTAGCACAACTTCCTCTCTCTTCCTTTGCTTCGACCTCATGGCCTCGGCCTTTTGGCCAGCCACTCAGCCCTCACTATCTCTCTCTGGCTCTCGGCTCTTATAGCTCCTTGGCTTATCGGCCCTTTGTACAGAATGTCCAATGCATACATGTCTCCATTCGTTCTCTACAGGCTCTATGAAATTGTTCTTTTCCAGCTGTCGGATCAGATCTTATGAATCATCCAACACAAAATTATTAGATGTTTCCACTTCCTCATGTTTTAGTTTTCCAACTTCCACACAGAAATGGTTCAGCAAACGGTTCACATCCTGCTTTCTCTGATTGGTCCAAATCGCACCACGTCAGAAATTCTTCACTCAATCAACTATGATCAACTTGTGTCACATGTCGGTGAGACACAAGAAGTGTCTCCCCGATGCCACAAGACCCGATTAGATGTTGTCGCCAAGAGTTGTCTCCATCAGCAAGAGGTTCCACCGAGCTTACAAGTTGCATTGACCTCAACATGCACATTGGTGAGACTATTGCTAAGACATCCAACTGTCGCCAAGAGGTTATACTGAGTCTCATCAAGTTTCACCGATGCACCCAAAATTTGGCAAGACATTAGTCTTTCGCCAAGACCTCACATCGAGAAAACATGTCATACCGATTTGGCAAGATATTTTTCTTTCGCCAAGACATCACACTGAGCTTCATGTTATACCGAACTCCGAACAATCGCCAAGAGTCATACCGACATTAGGATTCCCATCGGTAAGACAAACACCCTTCACCAAGACATCACCCCACAGGTTCCAAGTTACCCCGAGTCTATCCTGTCGGCCAGACTTACCGCTTTCACCAAGACTTCATACTGAAGCCTTCAAGTCATATCAATGTGTTCCACTGTTGGTGAGAGAATCATCCTTCGGCAAGACTTCTTACCGAGGCTTCCAAGCTATCCTGAAACCACTATTCGCTAGGAGTCACACCGAACCGATGACCCCACGTGCTGGCGGTGAGACTTCCGATATTCAATGAGACATCATATCGAAACAATCCTTTCGGCCAAGGGTCTTCCTGATGTCTTCAAGTGTTACATTGTCACCAAGACAATCCTTCATCACTGAGACTTCACACCGAGACCCTTAAGTTACTTTGAGTGTATACAGTTGGCCAGACATCTCCCATTTTCCAAGAGATCTTCCCAAATGTTCAAGTCACCACAATGACTACAATCGGCGAGACATCTCCCTGTCGCTAGGACCTCATACCAACACACTTGAGTTACCCTGATGATCCAGTTGTCATAGGTCACATCGACATACGCTAGGCACCTGATAACAAACCCTTCTGTCATTGAGACATTCCATATCAATAAGAGATCTCATCGAGTCTCCATGTCATAGCAATAGGTCCATTCGGCAAGGCATAAACAAAGTCACAGTGACATGAGCAAAACACAAGGTTATTAAACTGCCAGTCGGCCAGACAACAAGAATGTCACAGTGAACATGCTTTCTTAGAGGTTTTAGCCTGTGATATTAAGGCAACAATTCCAACAAGGAGATCATACCAAATGCAAAATTTTCGGCGAGAGAAACATCCATCGGCAAGAGTTCTCACTGAAGGAAAAACTGTCGGGGAGACCTCCACTATCGCTTAGACTCTTATTGAGCCTTCATGCCACCCTGATGAAATTCTTCTGTAAAACCGTCGGTGAGACAGACTCTATTAGAATGAGTCACTCTAAAGGTTCATGCCTCTTCCCAATGCCACTTGTCACCAAGAGTCTCCCTGATAATCACTAGGAATCAACCCATCGGCAAGAGGTCTTCCCGAATGGAAAGATATAGGAAATTCACAACGATAGACATGTCTTGCCAATGAATCCTGTCAGCAAGATAGAACCAAAGTCTCAGTGACTTTGATCTTTAGAACACAGCTACTAGTCGTTAAGACATTTAGAGGGTCTCACCGATTTCTCTCTTTCAGTGGTTTCATGTTAGTAAGCTTGAGACACATTTTCCAACATGAGGTAGGGACAAAGAGAGACCTAAGGAGTGATGGAGGGAGAGGTAGGAAGAGAGAGGGAGAGATGAGATATAGAGAACTACAAAGGGAACTACAAAGGGAGGGAAAGGTAAAGAGGGTGGGAGAGAGAGGTGAGAGAGAGAAAAATGGAGAGGGAAGGAGGGAGGGATAGAGGGAGAGTGGTGATATAGAGAGAAGGGGAGATGGAAGAAGAGAATGAGAGAGAGAGAGGGTTAAATAGGGATAGGTGAGATAAAGATAAGTACAGAGAGAGAATGGTGAGATACAAAGAGAGTGAGAGAGGGAGAGAATATTTTGATAGACATAAGGAGAGAGAGAGAGAGAGAGAGAGAGAGAGAGAGAGAGGATAGGTAGAGAGAGAGGATAGATAGAGAGAAGTAGAGAGGGAATGAGAGAGAGGGAGAGAGGTGAGATAGAGAGGTGTAGAGAGAGTGGTAGGGAGTGATGTATGAAGAGGTAGGTAGAGAGTGGGATTGGGGAGATAGAGAGTAGGGAGAGGAGAGAGGGAGGGAGGGGTATGGAGGTAGATAGAGTAAAGTTAGAGATAGGTGGGATAGAAATAAAGAGAGAGTTACAGGGTGTTATGGAGGGAGAGGTAAGTAGAGAGACAAAGAGGGGAGATAGAGAGAAGTAGAGAGTGAAGGAGAAATAGAGGGAGATGTAGGAAGGGAGAGATAGGTGAGATAGAGAGAAAGATAAAGAGAGAAATAAAGAGACAATGATGGAGGGAGACGTAGGTAGAGAGAGGGAAGAAGAGGTGAGAGATAGGAGAGATAAAGAGAAGTAGAGAGGGAATGAGGGAGGGAGGGAGAGCTAGGGAGGGAGAAAGGTGAGATAGAGGGGTGTATCTAGATAAAGAGAGTGGTAATGAGTGATGGATGGAGAGGTAGGTAGAGAGGTATTATGGAGAAAGAGATTAGACAGGGAAGGAGAGAGGAAGGGGAGAGTTATGGATGGAGAGAAAGGGAGGTGAGATAGAGGGAAATAGAGAGAGAGTGGTAAGTAGTGATGGAGGGATATGTAGTTAAATGGAGGTAGAGGGGAGATATATACAAGTAGAGAGGAAAGCAGAGATGGAGGGAGAGGTAGGGTAGGAGAGAGAGGAGAGAAAGAGAGATATAGATAGAGAGAGGGAGGAAGGGAGGGAGTGAGAGGTAGGGAGAGCGAGGTGAGATAGAATTAGAGAGAGAGAGAGAGGAAAGGGGAGATAGAGAGAGGGGGGAGGGACGGAGAGAAAGATGATACAACTTGTTGATTATTGAAATTTGATCTCCTAATTAGTGAAATTTAACATGTTGATTATTGAAATCTGACTAAGTCAAAAAAATTATGAGATCTTTCAAAAACTATAATTTTCATTATAACTCTTAGAGATCTAAAAAAACTCTCAAACATCCTGAAACTATATACATAAAATATAACTTAAAGTCAACGTATACTTAAATATTTATTTCATCTATATAGTTGTTGAACAACAAGGAGAATAAAAGAAAGAGAAAGAAAAAAGAAAAGAGAAAAAAATCAATGCAACATAATGTGCAAGCACATTATAATGTGCTCATGTTTTTTGAAGCATTCACATAATATGAGCATGTTATAACATGTTCATGTTTTGTGAATGCATTCAAACAGCATGCATGCATTATAATGCACTCGTGTTTTCTCTTTCTTTGGAAATTTCCAAGCCTTTGGTTTGGATTTGCATTGGACTTCCAAGCCAACGACTTGAATTGACTTCCAAACATCTAAAGATGTGTTTTTTTAGATGATGTTGAGAGGTATAAAAACAACAAGCAATTTATTTGTCTAAGATGAAACATTTGATAGATGCCACAAAAATTATATAATATTATCATTTTGATTAATGTATAGTAAACCCATAAACATAAAATACACAGCAAGTAATTCTCCCACATATTTAATGAAATAAATTAAAATATCATTTTCCACAAAACTGAAATATTTAAAATAGGAAAATTAATTTCTACATATTACAAATTATTGTATAAAATAAGATGAATTATACTATATTCAAAATAAATATTATAAATCATTCTATAAAATTAGATGAGTAATATATTATAAATAAATACTATGAACTGATTCATATAGTGTGTACAATTTATAGGCCTTCTCCTATCCTTAATAAAACTAGCACTTGCAGTTAAAGGAGGTTTAAGGATTTTACCGATAGAAAACTATATGTATGTTAATATATTAGGAAGTATGTGTTTGTGCATGGATGCACTTCAAATTTTAGTTGCATGTGGATCTAAACAAATAATAATAAGTGCTAAATAATAGAATGAAATAAACTTAGACAAATCTAGATTTTTTCCTTAAAGAAGTCATGTATTATCTATTATGAATATTTGCATACAAATTTAAAATATAACGTAATGCAAATGAAAAAAGAAAGTTACCATCCAATTGACAAAAAACACTGCAAATGGAAATAGAATGTTCTCATCCAGTTCTCAAATCAATATTTTTCTTGCTTTTATGTGATAAGTGATATTTTGGAGGTTTTGGCGTGATATTTTGGAGGTTTCTACCATTACAGGGCAGCTGAAACTTGTTTTCTGACAACTCAACAGTAGTTTGCAGGTGCGAAAATTTTTGCAGTCTCAAATCTCACCCTATATAATGTAACCTATTGACTAATAAATTAAAAAATATATATATATATTTGAAATATAAATATAATTTTTAGGCATTCTATTAACCATAAAAAAATTATATAAAACATGGTTGTCTGCTCTAACTCTAAACACAGCACATTCGTGGACATAGCATGCCCAACTACTACATCCTCAAGCGTTCAACATACAAAATATCTATGTTAGAGCATACAAATGCCGATCTCCAAAATATCTAGATGTCAATGATCCCCCCAAAATTGGCGTTACTGGCAACTCCATTTCTCCAAATAAGGTCTCTTCATCCAAGGTTACCTTCATGAAATAACTAGAAAATCAGATAACATCTCTTGTGCGTGGAGGATAATCCCCCCTCTTCTTCGCCAACGTCGTTCCCCACAAAAGCTAGGCAGACAAGATCTCCGTTGGTTTAGATTTCTCAACTTGAGACGTGACAAACGAAGATCTGATTCACAGGCACTTTGTGAATTGCCATTTCGTAGCTTTTATATGGAAAGAAGTTGGCCAACAAAGTAACGCTGTTATACAAGAGATGGAATCTCATCCTCCACAGAATTAATAAAGTTTACCTTGTATGGATAGACGTTATTTGGAGAAAAAGGATTGCCAGTAGCGTCATCTTATTCACACACTTTGCTGCTTCCTGTCTAAAGGAGATCATCTCCCACTCCCACCATTATTTCGATACGAGAATGTTGGGCAGGCATCCCATACCGCTGGATCTTTCTTGAGAATCCTCAATTCCCTAATGTTGTGATTAGTAACCAAGCCAACGCTTCCTTTTATCCTTGCAATCCGGACGACCAACAATGTCAATTTTACTGGTCAAAAGTTAGTATCGTCATCATCCGCGTTTATGACATCATACTTATTGAACTCCAAGTCTTTTCTAATTTATTGTCTCTGTAATAAGCTGTAATCAATGACAGTATACCGTGTTGAAGATTGACTATTTTTAATATCACTCATTCATTGAACATAATCATTTTAACTCTATTTCCCATGACACTGTGCCTCAAAATTCTTTAATCTCCTTAACTTTATCTGTTTAAGGAAAATGGTTTAAATAATACTAGTTTTCAACTCAATAAAATTGTTCTGTGCAAGTTAGACTGGACTGTGTCCTTTGAATGTGATCACGTTATCATGGCAGGCCTGTGAGATGCCATCGTGTTCCCCACGTACGATAAGTTAAAGAATGAGGCCATGACTTAGTAGTCGTAAGAGACCGCGTGACTACGATGAAAATGAATCCAGCGTAAATGGGATTTGGACATTTACTAATTTTCATCATACTTCTAATCTTCATTTTTATAATTAAATAATGGTAATTGTTTAATTATTTTCTAATATCATTTGTCCTCTATTAAATAAATAACTTTAATTATTTAATTAATTCATTCTTACCATTATTCTTTCTTGATTAATTAAATAAATATTATTTAATTTATTACATCGCTAATTAAATCTATCCTCTATTAAATAATTATTTTGAATTATTTAATTAATTCCTATCACATTTTCGACTATAATTAAATAATCACTTTAATTATTTAATTATTCTTTAGCCTTTTCTATCTTTAATTAAATAAATATTTATTTATATAATTTAATCCTAAAGTCTTGAATGTTGAATTAAATTATTATTTAATTCATAAAAATGTTTATCCTTAGCATATTCCTTTGTGATTAGATAATCTTTGTGTTATCTAATTAGTCATTTATCACTTATGTCTAGATCTAAATTGATCATTCAGTTATTTGATAATTTAATATCAAATTGTCTTTGACGAATATAATTTATGTCTTAATCAATCTATTATCTAAATTTATTCTTATCTTCTACATGCAAACTTTTATTAATTAAATAAATTCAATTATATAATTAATTTACTCTCATCGTCTATCTTTGACAATATTTATCTTTACATGCAAACTTTATTCCTCTAAGTTTCGAACAATCTTAACTAAAGATTAAATTATTATTTAATTTAATCTCCACCTTTATGCTTTTTAACTCGCACTAATTCAACCCTAATTTGAATGCATGTCACATCTTTCAATCTTAATTGTCGATTTATCTTTCAATCTAAGCCTGTCATTTGAAAATCATATTTTCTATAAATTGGCTTTATCTTCATCATTATTACTCCTCTAAAAATCTTATGAGTTTTGGAAGCAATCAACTTTAGAATCTTCAATATTTTTCTATTAACACTATCATTAGGCTATACTTGCACATGTAAGAGTAATATGAGGTTAATTATTACACAACAACAAAAAGGAGAAGTGCAACCAAGGTTATTCATGGAATTACATAGATGTTTGGTGAGATCATTCTTGTATTTATGCTTTATATTCCATTGTTCTTTGTTGTTAGTGTATGTTTAGTTTGAGTTTATGCATTGTATTTGCTTAATATGTGAATTTCCTTGTGTTACATAAACTCAAACTAAACCTACACTAACAACAAAGAATAATGGAATATAAATCATAAATAGAAGACTATATATCAAATAGAAACTACATAATCATATAACTCACCGCCAAAAATAATATATATATCACTAAAAAAGGTGACACAACATAATGTCATAATATATCTCTCAAAATGGAGCTCCTAGGTTGTATAATCAAAATATAATGTTTGCAAATATATAACATGTCCCTAGTCTAAACTCCTAGTACTCAGATGAGGAGAATGAGGAGGTGACTAACAAAGAGGTGTTGATGATTGTTGTGCGGAAGACAACCTATCATAAGGTCCTATGACACCACCACTACTTTGGGATCTATTGTGGGAAGACCTACTGCGTGATCTGCTGCTAAGGGCCTAAGAAGCACTAGGATCTCATCTCTCAAGAGGTACTTCCTACTCATACAAATCTCTATAAAATCTCTCTCTCTCCCCAACCCTGACTAGCTCTTGAGCCATAGCTTTAGGTGGTCCATTACAAAGAGTTGTAAGCTCCACAAGTCTTTTCTTACTCTCTTGCCTCCATGCCACCACATGATTTCTCTCCAAGTAGGCATTGTCACTCTCCAAGTAATGTATATTATGACGCATGTGTGATGTTGAATGACACATTTGAATTTTCATGATGCATTTGTGAAGTTAAATGATGCATTTGCATTGTACAACACATTTGATAATAAAACAACACATTTTCTTATCAATTTTTTTGAAATTTTATAGTGTAAAAATTGGATTTATGTTCTTGACACAAGGTATTTGTTAAACATTTGTAGGTTGTTTTGGATCTGATATATACCCAGGAATTGAGGTCAGTGGCATACGATTTGTGGGACTAGCTACAAGGTGTAGAGAGATGGGCAATATGGCATCTTGGACTACATCATGTGACATTTGTGCCCACTATACACCTAAAGATGGTTTGGATAATCTAATTAATTAAATATGATTTATTTGATTAATTGACTCCTTTAATTCATCTACTATTAAATAAAAAGAAATATTTATTTATATCGTACTCATTTAAATTCTTCTATCTTTATCATATTATTTCATCTTAATTAAATAAACAAATTTAATACATTGTTTTATTTAATTATCTAATTCTTCTATTATTCCATCCAAATTAAATAAACAAATCACATACTTTGTTTTATCTAATTATCAAATTCTTCTATTTATTCTATCTTAATCACATCATTCTATCTTAATTAAATAAACAAATTTAATACATTGTTTTATTTAATTATCTATTTCTTCCATCTTAATTTTAATAAAAAAATTTCTATAGTTTGTTTTATTAAATTAAACATCCTCTTTTTTCTAAAATTGAATAAATCCAAATATTCAAATAAAAGCATATTTCTACAACGAATTCCTCTTTTCATTCATCATATGCACCTACCAAATTAGATATTTCATATCGAATTAATTCAACTCAACCTTCATACAAAAATTTGGAGACAAATCTCAGACAAATTACAGGAAAACTTCATCTACTTCCATTGATTCTTCCTATCCTTTGGTTGAATGTTTTTGTGGGGAGGAACAATCTCCATAATCATCTCATATTTCTTCATCTTTAACCATTAAATCTTTCAAATCAAATCCAGATCTTTACTTCCTATGACATCACAAATATCTTGTCAAGAATCTATAATTACAACTTCTCTCTACAAGAAATGGATCCAAATTTGTGTAAATTTACTCTATGGAAATATCAATTGAGCAATCAAACATTTTAGCAAATAGTAATAGCAATACAAATCATTTTAGAATAGCAATAATGACTTTTTATTTAGTTGTATCTTAGTTTACTGTAGCTTTTTTTATTAGTTTCATGTCAATTTCAATCACAATATCATCATCATATCATTTAGTAATCATGATATAGAATTATATTTTTTCATTTAAAAGTATTTTCATTCTCTAGATTGTCATTTTAGCAGTCATAGTGCTTACAAAATTTGAGAGCCTCGTGATTTAATAAATCTTTGGAGATAGAGAGCAATATGATGCTTGTAATGGATTTCTGCTTTAATTAGATTAATTGTTGTTTAAATCTATAGATATAATGTCTTATTAGGTGTGTTTTTAAGACATTATACTTTAGCACATCTAAGTACTATTCTTGCACATCCATAAATTACTGATAGGCACACCTAATACTCAATTATAGGTGTGTTTTTACGGTGCATATGAAAAATACTTTAGCACATCTAAGTACTATTCTTGCACATCCATAGATTATTCTAGCACATACAACTATTGTTTTGGTGCATCCAAGTTTCTGTTTCACCAATCAGGGGGTTTTCTTTCAGTGCATTGACCTTTTCTTTTAGCACATCCATCAATTTCTATAGCGCATAGAAATTTTATTATAGCACATTTACATTTTGTTTTAGTGCATCTGATAACTATTTTAATGCATTTGAGTATTCTTGCATAATTTTAAAAATTCGAGGACTAATCACTATTTTATTTGTTCTAGGTGCAAAATACGCTTGTCAAAGATGATGGTTAAAAACATTTACGTTGGTCAAAGATGAAAATTCATAAATTATTAATGGTGTTTGCAGAGATTTGATTTATTATTTCTTTTTCTTTGGTTAAGATAGTGCATCTAGTCTAATTAAAGAAATAGTTTGAACCCCATGTCTATTGTGTTTTAAAAAAAATAGGTTTATGCTCTCCCCTTAACTAGGTGATTAGAATTCTAGACTTGCAATCCTACTTATTAACACCTTTAGAAGGTTTGTTGTAGTGGGAAAAAGTACTCACTCTATGGGAATGGTCTAAGTGGGAACAACCAAAGCCAGGTTTTCCAACCCACTCTAATCAAAAGTGAATTTGGGGAAACCCACAATTCAATGAAAGCATGTGCAACATAACCATCCCCAAAATATTTTTTCTAATGATTGGGAGGTCTCTTGAGGGAGTTTATCAATTGTTGCTTCGAACAAGTACCCTATCTATGAACTTTAGTGTAGAATCCAATAGTGTCAGTTTCCTAACACTTTTTATATCATGGTGCAAGGGGAGGGAAGAATATGCCCCCAAGACACTCACCATATAACTATCAGAGATCCTGGCCAAAAGTGGAGTCAATTTTGGTTAAGACTTGGGAAAGCCAAAAACACGAGCACCCTCTAGGGGGTGACAAGGCTGTGTGAGCTTACATAGTTGCAAGTTGTGGGCTATGATATTCTAAGTGACCTTTTGAGATAGAAAAGTGCTTGAACTATGGGTATGTGCAGGATCATAATGGAAAAAATAGGCCCTTAAGTGGCAAAAAATTCAAAAAAATTAGAGTTAGGTAACTTGACGTAAAAATTTGAATAAGCTATCTATATTATTTAAAAAATATGTAAGAATAGAATCTATAGAAAATTGAATGTAGTTTCTAAACTACTAGGTTTATTTAAAAAAAAAAATCAATTTGGTGAAAATTTGAAATTTCAATGTAGTAGTACTTAAATTTCAAGGGAAAAATAAAAAGTAGGTGTTTGTCTGACCACCCTAACCACAATAAAATGATAATATTTTTTTATAAGATTTTAGAAATAAGTAGAAGACTCATGTCCAGATGTGATGCATATTTTTTTATAATTTTTTTCCAAATAAATAATTAATTATGAATTTTTTATTACAACTTTAAATAAAATAAAAACTTGTATGTTTGCCCACCTTAACTTGGTCAAAACTTCATTAAATTCAATTTTTCTTTTTTTAATCCTATAGTATGTGAAGCTTGCATAGAATGTGATGCATGTTTTGGATTCAACAAATGTGATACCGTTTGAAAGCTATAGATGTTTTTCAATTATCCTTTTAATCAACACTTTAGTCATAATTCAAATAGAAAATAAATAATAATTATTTATTAAATTCAAAGTAAAGCATAATTTATATTGGCGGAAAGCTGAGAATCTCCTTTAAAAACCCTTTTCATTTCATCAATTTTGGGTAAAAAAATTCGTAAGCAACATACCCTACAAATACCCATCATATTGCCACTTTTTGGCCCATCATGATCCTACACATACCCCTATATTATCTTGTGTCAAACTAGTGGAAATTAAAAGAATAATAATTGATTCTAGAATACACACTCTTTGTTTAAATGTGTACTGTTGGAAACAATGTTTACAAACTTGCTACTATGTGTATGAATTCATTTTCAAGGATATCATCCAATTAGATCATCAAATTCTAAGATTTACAAGAAAAATACCCCTCCAAAATTTCACGGGCTAGAAAATTACACCCTAGAATCAATCATTTTATTGAGAAAAAATAGAAAAAAAAAGGATAGAACTCTAACCACTTCTAGTTTAGTGCATCAACACTCTATTTTAGTGAATTTACCCAATCTTTTAGCACATCTACCTTGTTTAAATTGTGCATCCAAGCTTTGTTTCAGTGCATATGTCCTATCTTATAGTGCATCTATACAGTCTGTCACTATAATCTACCTAGTATCTTGGTGCAACCAACCTTTGTTTTAGCGCATCTACCTAGTCTGTCAGCACATCTATCCAGTCTGTCAACACATTTACCTAGTCCATTAGTGCATATACCCAATCTGTTAGTCCATAGACCCTATTTTATAGTGCATCTACCCTATCTGAGAGTGCATGCACCTTGTCTTCCAATGGAACCACATTTTTTTTAGTGCATCTGAGGTCTGTTATAGCACATCCATATAATAAAAAACTAGAGCTATTTTTACCTCCTATTAGACTATTGACATCAGAACGCAGATCTTTATCAAAACAAAAGAAAAATCCCAATCCAACCAATGTCTTAAACTTGGAAAAATAGGACCTTGCAAGCCAAAATCTTTCAAATTAAGCCAAGATCTTACAATTCTAAATTTCCTTGTCATCAAACACAACTCTTGATTATTACATTAAGTTTCATTATCAGGATTAGTCATCCTACAATCACAAAACAAAGCAAAATAATCAGATTTTAACTTTGTCTCATAAGTAGAATTTATCAGCCTATTTGACTTTGTTAATATCCATTGGTAGTCATCCAAACAAAAAGATCAAAGTTTAGTTAAAATAACAACACTTGTATGCCAATTTTGACAAGGTTACAAAGGCGGAAACTTAGAGAAAAAGAAACTAAAACACTAAATACCATGGCTGAAGAGAATACCTTTCATAGAATCCACCAAATTGACAATAATAAAATATCCCAAGAGGATATCCAAACAGCACAACAAGATCCTAACTTCCATAAATTTATGGAAAAATATCTTTTGATGCTAGCTGAACTAGGTGCAAAACTTCCAGAAGACTTTGGTGTCAATCAACTAAAGGAAGAACCTATAGTAGCTGAAATTGAACCGCAAAACATAGATCAAGTGAATGCCTTAATACATCAAATTCAAAACTTGCAACAACTTCAAGATATACAAAAAGGGACCACAAAAATGTACTCATTATAGGACATTTGTCCCTATCCTTTTGATCCAAGTGTAGACATGATACCATTTCCTAGATGTTGTAAATTCCCAAAATATGACAAGTATAATGGTAAAACTAATCCAATTGATCATGTGAGGGAATTTAGAACCATGAGTTTAGAATTTGCACAAGAGTAAACTTATCTAATGAGATTATTCCCAAGAAGCTTAGGAGGTCAATGTATGGAATAGTTCTCTAAACTACAACCAGGAATATAATATTTTGAAGAACTAGTCAATAATTTTATCTCACAATTCTCCTATAATATTCAACATGAGATAACAATAAAAAATCCTCTACAATACAACAAAAAAGTGAAACATTTCTCTCATTTCTACAGTGATGGTGAAGGTTGTTTGCTAGCTATCCTCGTTCCATACCTCAAGAGGAAAAGATGAAACTATTCATTGACAACCTAACTGATGAAATGAGCTACAAGATTGAATTACAATGCCCACCTACATTTGGGAAAGTGATTGAACATGGGCTCAAGATTGAAGAAGCCTTGTTCAAAAGAGGGGTAATAAAATATTACAATTAAGGATCAAACAATACAAACTCCTCAAATCACTATAACAACAATGATAAACCAAAGTTTTGACAAAAGAATAGAAATACTAGTAATAATGATGCTACAAATGAGACACAAAATGTGAAACTAGTATATAATTTGATAATAACTAAGGAAAATACCAATCAAAACAATGACCAAAACATCAATCAAAGTGTCAATTAAAACAACAACCTAAACAATGGAGAATCTAAACCACAATCATATCAAAGACCATCAAATCAAAGAAGATTCACACCATTGGGACAAACGTTAGAATTAGCAATGAGAGAACTTATTACACATGGAATTATCACATTACCTAAAGAAAGAAATTGGAAACCAAAAGTAAATCCATCTTGGTGGAATGCCACAAACTATTGTGACTCTCACAAAAAAAAGGACATCAAACAAACAATGATCATAGTGCATTTAAAAATCATTTACCAAATTATGAAAAGGGAGAATCTTCTTCTACAAATAGTAAAGGTAAAAATGTAATTTACATGTATGACAACACTATTCATTGTATTTCTAAGGTTGAGAAGAATGGTGTTACTAATAATCAAACAGATAACATTGGAATCAATGACATCATATCACTAAATTTGATCCTGAACATGGTCACATCCAATAATCAAATCAATGTCATAAAAATTAGGAAAAAGCAAGATTACCAGTTGGCCAACATGACAACAAGGGGGAAGTCCAAGGTAATATTGAAAGGAGTTGCATCTAAAACCACTACTACCCCTTCAAATTAGTATAACATAGTTGATCAACTGTAGAAAATACCGACTAAAATATCAATATTAGACTCCTTAAAATCTCACTATCTCATAAGGAGGTTTTGGAACAAGCTATTGTGACCACAACAATACCCAATAATCTAGAAGTTTTCCAATTCTAGGCTATGGTGGAACACTTAACCACACTTCACTTCTTATCATTTTTTGAACAAGATGATGTATCACTTAATTATTCACACAATGCTACCCTTCATAGTGAAGTCTTAATCCACAAACACTATGTTAAACATGTCCTAATAGATGGTGGAGCTAGTTTAAACATTTTCACTTTAAAACTTATTCATGCACTAGGTTATTCTAATAATGCTATTAATTCCAGAAGGAAAATAATAATAAAATCCTATGACAAAGAAGAGAGATCCTCTAAAGGATTGATCATGTTGCCTATTCAAGTAGGACCAATTGTGAAGAATATAGTTTTCCAAGTGCTAGACAAAGAATTGACATATAATATACTCTTGGGATGTCCTTGGATTCATGAAATGCAAGTAGTGCCTTCAACTTATCATTAGTGCTTAAATTTTCCTACTAATGGACAAGAAGTTACTATTTCAATTGATTACAACAATCCCCAATATTGTAATATGCTTAAAACAACTCAAGACACTTTTGTACCCCATAATAGGGAAGCAAACACTTCTAGTTCATCTGATAGTGAAAGACAAACAAATGTGGTATCCAAATGGGTTGAGAGAAAGGACCAATCAAAAGATACCAATGTCGTTGATTTCACTCCATCAAACAATGAAGGTTAACTGAATTCACTATCTTAGCAACTCATAGAAAAGATCCAGTTAACAGACAAAGGAATGGGAGAGTATTCCATTGGGAAATCTCTGTCCTTCACAGCTGCTACCATCTCCAATATCATATGGACAACCATTAACATTAACACAACAATCATCACAACCAACCATAGTTTTGGATGATAGATTTTTAAAGGTAGGTACTTTAGAAGATGAATCTAAAGACAAGGCCATCCTCAATTGGCTCTACAAAGATGAGGAAGCATCTACATCATAAACTATCAACATAAAGATAGATATATATGGAAAGGGAAAAGAAATATTAGAGAAAATGGGGTATGAAGGACAAGGACCTATTGGAAAAAGAAAAGAGGGCATTGTAGAACCCATCCAACCTCTCACACTTCAGTAAAAATACAAAATAGGACTAGGTTATATAGGGGAAACAAAAGTAGAAATCACTCATAAATTTGTTGAAAGGATCCTTTAAATGAGGGATAGAAACAAATTATAATGAGTATGAGTGGGATTCTTTATCTAAAGTATCATATAAGGACATACAAATTGATGTCATAAAAGAGTATGCACCCACACATGAGGAGGGACAAAGCTCAGGGATTAGACCCCTTGTATTTGGATCACAAAATATCAATGACTCAAGTGAGGTTGGATAGACATTGAGTGAAATAGATGACTTGGAGGAGAGTAATAACATAGACCTTGACTTCGCTATTGACAACCTTGACAACATGGCTATCAGAACCCTCATGGCTATTGAACCTAACCAATCTAATGACCTTTTACCCTTAATACATCTAGAACTTATTGACTAGGAAAAAACTAAACATATTAATGTACCTATCTTTGCAAATGATGACACTATCATTAATTTACTTTGTAGTGACACACTTGACACAAGTTATAATCATAAATCTCATAATGACACTTTGAGTCATGAGGGTGTCAAATCTTCCTGTTGCAAAATTAAAAATAAGAATAATGGATCTAATGGTGAAAACCATTCAATGGCAACACTAGATCTCAAAAAAGTAAAAATAAAGAATGCATCTGATGGTGAAAACCTCTCTGAGGCACTAAATATGGGAGATTTGACACCCTTCTAGAACACTATCATGAAATATCATCAGTATTGGTGGAGCCTACACATTCTATCAATCTTGGCATGATAGAAAAATAAAAAACTCTACATCTAGTGACATCTATGACTAAACAAGAAAAGCCTGAATTCGTCAAGTTCTTTGAGGACAGATACATTAACTTTTATTGGTCTTACTCTAATATGTCAGGGTTAAATCTAGATCTTCTAATGCATCATTTATCTCTACCACCAGGGATAAAACTTGTGAAGGAAAAACTAAGGAAAATGCATCCACATATCGCTTTGTTGGTCAAGGCTGAGATAAAAAATTTGTTAGAAGGATTCATCAAATCTATTGATCATGCTGAGTGGATTTCAAATATTGTACCTATTTCTAAACTAGGAAATAGTATCAGAATATGTAATAACTTTAGAGATCTCAACAAGGAATGCCCAAAGGATGATTTTACTTTACCAAACATTGACATTATTGTAGACTTAATAGTAGGGCATGCCATGTTATCACTAATGGATGGCTTCTTAGGTTACAACCAAATCAAAATAGCACTAGAAGATCAAGAGAAAACAACATTCACATGTCCGTGGGGCACATTCTACTAGAATGTCATGCCCTTTGGGTTGAAAAATGTTGGAGCTACATATTAGCTAGCAATGACCACCATTTTCCACATGACATGATGCCTACCTTTATGGAAGATTACATGGATGATATATTAGCAAAGTCATATACCAAAAAAGGACATCTAGAGATCATGGACAAAATATTTACCAAATTAGAGAAATTCAATGTCAGATTAAATCCTAAGAAATGTGTGTTTGGTGTTACATCAATGAAGCTTGTAGGATATATAGTTTCAAGAAAGGGTATCTAAGTGGATCCAGCCAAGTTCAAGGGTATAATGGAAATTCCACCACCAAAGAATATCAATCAACTATGGTCTCTCTAGGGCACGCTACAATCAATTAGGGGGTTTATCTCCCAATTAGCATACAAAAGTCATCCATTCAATCATTTGATACATAAGAATATATCTTTCAAATGGGATCAAGGATGTGAAAGGACTTTCAATCAAATAAAGAAATACCTGATGTCACCACCCATACTAATGCCACCTATAGAAGATAGAATATTATTACTATACATTACAACAACTGAGATTTCTTTGGGTGCTTTATTAGCACAAGAACATCCTGTAGGAAAGCAACAAGCTATCTATTATATCAGCAAGACTTTAAATGGTTATGAGATAAATTACACCTTCATCAAGAAAGCTTTTTTAGCAGTAATATTTGCTACCCAACAATTGCAACACTACTTGTTAACCCACACAGTCAAGCTCATAGAAAATATTGATCCATTAAAGTATTTACTCAACAAGGCTGCCTTAATAGGAAGAAAAGCCAAGTGGGTCATGATCTTAAGTGAATTTGATATCCAGTATGGAGATCGAAGAGCCATCAAGGGTTAGGTGATAGTCAATCAATTAGCTGAAGCTCCACTACTAGATAATCATCCAATGAGAACTGAGTTTCTTGATGCAAACATTCTTACTATCACAACGCAACAATGGTTATTGTATTTTGATGGGTCCTACACACAACGTGGGTCAAGTGCAGGAATTCTATTTGTTACACCTCAAGGATATACCATCCCAAAATCCTATAGAATCAGGCTTCCATGTACAAATAACATAGTTGAACATGAGGCATTAATCATTAGCATAAAAGTGGCAGTTGAATGGAAGATCATAGAGCTACAAGTATATGGAGATTTACAACTAGTCATTTATTAGGTAAATGATGAATATCAAACCAAAGATGAGAAGTTGATTCCATATAAGAAAATGGTGGATGATTTCAAAAAGTACTTTGTAGATATCAAATTTGAGTAGATTTTGAGGGCAAAAAACAAAGTTGTTGATGTTATGGTGACAATTACTTCTCTATTATAGATTCTAGAAAAGGGAGGTCATTATGAGTTTATGGTGGAACAAGTGTCTAATCCTACTTATGATAATCCTAAATCTCAAACTGTATGCCATATAGTTGATGTTGAATCCTTAATCTATGGAAAGACCTATGCTTACCTAAAAGACAATATACTTCCTCCCAATCTTTCCAAAAACTAGAAACGTAACTTCATCCATCAAACTGCATGACATGCCTTAATTTCCAACATACTTTATCATCAAGGTCTAGATGGTACTCCTCTCCTTTTCCTAGAACATAACGAATCTATGATAGCCTTGCATGAGGTTCATGGAGGTATTTGTGGAACTCATTCAAATGGACTAACCCTAGCAAAGAAACAGCTTTGTTTGGGGTATTATTGGTTGAACATGGAGAATGAGTCTTTTCAATTTGTTAAGAAGTGGCAAAAATTTCAAATCCATGGCAACCTAATCCAGGCACCAACACATGAATTGCAAATGTTTACTTCAGCATGGCCTTTTTGTCAGTGGGGACTAGACCTGGTAGGAAATATTAATTTGTCTTCATCCAATGGACACAAATTTATAATCACTTGATTTGATTAGGATCTATACTAATTGCATACTTGAATGCTTAATTATAACAACTTAATGGAAATGCGATTCATGCATACATTATTGAAATTATGCATTAAAAACTTAAGGTGGAAAAAAAAATTGAGAAAGTAGAAGAGAGAGAGTGAAAACGATCTGATAACAGAGTTCACCACAAATGTGACTACATCTCCAGGTCCACTCCAATAGAGTGAGACCGATCTGATTAATCTTCAAAAATTCAGTTACAAATGCACTATGGCCATTCCTTCTAGCATTTCGGCAACATTTCAATACTTTGGCATACAAAAATGGCTCAAGAACTCCTTAGAATCTCTCTTTTGTATCACTTGTTTCTCTACTTCACCACTTAACTAAACTTCAAAAAACACACCTATACGGTCCCCCTCTTTTATACATAAAATTAGACTAAATAGGCTTAACAAAAATATTAAATGTCTAACCCCCCTTCAACAACTCATATATTGGCTCATTTGTCCTTTAGACCCCTTTAGTTTAAATGGTTAGGGGTTATACAACAAAAAATAGCACATTTGGCATGGCTTTGGGCCATATATTACATCAAAATCAAACAGTCCCTATATATAGTTAAACAATCAACTGTGGTCTGTCAGTATTATAACCTTTCAATAAAAGGTTGGTCGGGGGTTCCAACCCCACCAACCACCTTTTGGTTCAATTCCACACTCAAAGCTTAACAAAAACAACATGGGCTCCTTCTTTGTCAGAAGAGACTTTGGCAGTGGAACAATAGAATGGTGTGGCTATTCTGAGTGAGGTCACAGGCTCGCGACCTTCCAAAAATTTTGTTCAACCACTCAACAAACTCGTCGAATACTGATGAAAGATAGAGGGGCACGTGGCACTCCCAAGAGCTACCATGTGTCAACACCTGACTGGTTCTTAGAGACACATCAATGCCACCTCATTGATGACTGGCTACCACCTGTACACTGACTCAGCTACCACTGTACGCTGACTGGAGTACGAAGATGCCACGTAACCTATACAGATGGACATGTGTCACCTAGTGATTGGTCCATACAATCTGAGTCAACTGCCACATGTTATGCCTAGATTCTTCCACTTGGATTCCCTATAGTATAGACTAACTGATGATACTACCCATTGTACCACCAAGTCAGCTGAACTTTGACTGCCCATATCTTAAGCATACGATGTTGGATTTTGACAAAACAAACGTTACTGTAATCGTCTCGATGAGCCCTTTGATTTGACGTCGCTTCTGTCATTTTTTGAGACAATCATTTTTTCCTCTCCTTGGACACCTCTTGGTACTAGTTTGACCCAAAGTTTTATTGGCTATAACTTGAGCAAGGGTATGTGTAGGATCATCATGGAAAAAATAGGCCCTTAAGTGGCAAAAAATTCAGAAAAATCAAAGTTAGGGAAATTGACGTAAAAATTTGAATAAGTTGTCTATATTATTTCAAATATATGTAAGAATAGAATCTGTAGCAAATTGAATGTAGTTTCTAAACTACTCGGTTTGTTTTAAAAAAGAAAAATCTATTTAGTGAAAATTTGAAATTTCAATGTAGTGGTACTTAAATTTCAGGGAAAAAATAAGTAGGTGTTTGTCTAACCACCCTAACCACAATAAAATGATATTATTTTTTTATAAGACTTTAGATATAAGTAGAGGACTCATACCCCGATGTGATGCATAAATTTTTGTAATTTTTTTCCAATTAAATAATTAATTATGAATTTTTTATTACAATTTTTTTAAAAATATAAAAACTCGTATGTCTAACCACCTTAACTTGGTCAAAACTTCATGAGATTCGATTTTTCTTTTTTTAATCCTATATTATGTGAAACATAGAATGTGACCCATGTTTTGGATTCAAAAAATGTGATACCATTAGAAAGTTGTAGATGTTTTTCAATCAGCCTATCAATCAGGACTTTAGTCATAATTTGAATAGAAAATGAATAATAATTACTTATGAAATTCAAATTAAAGCATAATTTATATCTATGGAAAGTTGAGAATCTCCTTTAAAAACCCTTTTCATTTCATAAATTTTGGGTAAAAAAATAGTCATCAGCCACATACCCATCATATTGCCACTTTTTGGCCCATCATGATCCTACACATACCCGCAAATGGACTCCTTTTCACTCCATTCAAGTTGTGTTGGAATCAAGATGTCGAGCTCTTTCTAATGGTGCTGAAATCTGAAGTATTGGAGATTCTTCAATTTTTAGTGAAAATATCCCTTGAATTAGGCCTCTCCACTGGAGAACTTTTGGACCTCCAAAAGTGGCATTTATTCAAACATCAAGTGAGGACTTGGCCTCCCCACTTGTCCTATATCATTTGTACATTTGTATACCTAGCTCACAATCACAATGAAGACTGTAACAACATTATTGAACATAAACATCACTCTATCACTTCCATAAGCATCTACATCAACTGTCGTAGCCACTAACCAACAAACATTGACTAGCATCAAGTTGAATAATAATGTAGAGATGAAAGAGAATAAATCAACAACATATCCATCTTTCACAATAGAAACATTTTTACCCAAGGATTTTTCAATGCTTTTAGTCACCATTCCCTTATGTTTTACTATGGGTGCATCCTGCAACAATCTAACCCTAGTTAGCTACTCCAAGTTCTTGTCTAGAACCACCTATACTGACAAACATAAGAGTTAAATCTTTACTTGAAATAATCACCCTCTTTAATTTCCCTATGTTTGTAAAAGAATGATCAGTATTAAACCTGTGAGAATGTACAATATTCTGAATTCCATCTTTAAAAAAATGATAATGATTCTTTTCCCTATAGAAAATATCTTTTCAATCATATATATAAGGGCTACCCAAAACTATCCCATAGATATCTAGTGGAACCACATCAAACTATACTTCATCCACAAACTTTAGTGATTATGAATCTCAAAGTGCATTGTCTTGTTACTTGCAATTTATCATTCTTGCAAATCCAGCCTAGTGGGTAAGGTGTCTTATGTAGTGTAGTTTTCAATCCCAAGTTTCTTACAACATCTTCAGAAATTAAGTTAACTTGAGAACCACTATCTATGACTACATCAATTTTAATGCTCTTAGCAACAACCCTTAAATGAAACAACTCATTCTTTTTCTTATCTTCAAAGACATCATTAACTTTAGAAGTAGAAGCACAACTATCAAAGGAGACACTAGAAATAGGAGGTTTACCTTTCAATCCCATAGTTGTTATCTTAGTTTCATCATCAGAATCATAACCAAGATCCATAACAACATTTGTGGTTTTCTCCTTACCTTTCTATTTCTGATTTTGTCTCTGAGCCCACTTAGGCTTCAATTTGGGATGCAACTTCCAAAAATGATCTTCATCATGACCCTTCTTGTCACAATGAGAGCAAGAAAACTTGTCATCCTTCTTGACTATAGTTGTCTTCTTTCCTTTCCCTGTCTCTGCAACCTTAGATGATTTCTTTATAGAGTTATCATTATCAAACTTATCAATAAAAGAACCCTTTCCTCTTGACTCTAAATGTATAGCTTGGACACAAACTTCATCCAAATTACTAGAGTTCAAGACCAAAATGGAATGTATGAGATATGAGTGAAGACCTCCTATGTACTTTTACAAAGTATCCTAGGTGTACAAAGCTACATTTAATGCAATAGCCTTCTTTTTGAATTCATGGGTGTACTCTTGGATAGTTTGACCTTTCCCTTGTTTAAACACTTGCTAATTCATCATTAATTGCTATATGTGACCTAAGGGATAAAATTTCTTTTTAAGAGCACTAACAAATTCTAACAAAGACAAATTGACTCTACCATGCTGTGAAATTTCTGCTCTGGTCCTACTCTCCCACTAGGTAAGAGTTGAAATGTAAGGAAAGCTAAGGTGTGGAAACAACTCTCTTAATGTCAAAACCTCAGGGAAGAATGCAAAGACTCTTTTAAATTTTACAATTACAGTCCAATTAAGATGCACTTAAGAGAGATAATAGAAACAAAGAATTAACCATACACATATGAACACCAAATTTATCTCAGAAAACCCTTATGGGAGAAAAACCCACCACACCAAGAGAAGTCACTTTGTATTATAGTAAAAAGGATTACATATAGAGATCAGACTTATCTTTCTGATGTTAGTTTACAACAACATTCACAATGATCAACCTTGTACAAGAAAAATTCAAGTTACAACCTTCTTAGAATAGAATTCACATTGTTACACATCAAATAATTCATCAAACATCAATATGTCAAATGAACCATCGAACTGAACATCATCTGCAACTCTAGAATATATTCTTGTCATCCCTGTCTATTGAACTTCCTCATAGAACTGTCACAATAGACTAACTTCCAATGGTTCCCCTTCGGCTTCTCTAATTGGTTGTAGACTCACCACGTAGGATAGTCATCACTCGGTCAAAAACATTCAACGTATGTTCACATGTCGGTGAGACACTAACCATGTCTCCCTGATGCCACAAAGCCAACATTCAATATCACTAAGAGTCATCACTATCAACAAGAAGTTATATCGAGTTCAGAAAGTTGTCTCTCAAACTTCGTCATGTCGCCAAGACCTCATACTGATGATCATCACTTGTATCACTATTCGGCAAGACCATTATTTTCAATGAGACATCATACCGATGTTCCAAACTCACATAGACGTGAGTATTCCATTCAGTGAGACTATCACTACTCCCCAAGACATCACACTGATGACCACAAGTTATTCCAAAGTGTTCATCAATCAGAAAGACTTTGTTTGTCGCTAGGACTTCATACTGAAGTCTCTAGGTTACCCCGAGATCACCATTTGCTAGGAGTCATATCGAAAACATCCCACAACATCGGCGAGACAAATGTATGTCGCCAAGAGTTCATAGAAAATCCTTCCATTACCCCAATGACTTCCAAGTGAATGCTTATCGATGAGACTTTCCTTGTTGGTATGAGACATACCAAACGTCTAAGAGTCTCCCCGAAGACTTCAAATATAAAGCTTTGGGTGTGACAATCAACTATCACTGGGAGTTCTTCCTGAGGACTTTGTGTTACTCTGATGAAATAGTCACCACAAGTCTCCCCAACATCCACTAGACACCAACTCGTTGGCCAGGCTAAACCACTAGCAGAGTGAGATATAAATTGTCATAGCGATGGGTTCATTTGGAAAGACTAAAGCAAGGTCTTAGTGACCAGAACATTTCACAAAGTTTCAACTGCTAGTCAGCTAGACACAATGGATGTCACACCGACTTAGCTCTTCCAGAAGTTTTAGCCTATGAGATTGAGGCACATATTTCCAACAATCTCCCACTTGAAAAAGATCACACAAGCACCTCTAGAGCACAACAAAACTACTAACAATCATGGGCACTAAGGCCCATCGAATTGGAAAACCACCTAAACTTGTTTCTGCTCATTGGCTTTGTCAATGCATCTACAACATTCTACAGAGTATCAAATTTTTCCAAAATGACCTTTCCATCCTCCACCATATCCTGTACAAAATGGTACTGTACACCTATATGTTTCATCTTGGAATGGAAAGTAGGATTCTTTGCCAGACAAATTGCACTCTAACTGTCATAGAAAATAGTTATTTGTCCTGCGTCAAAACCAATGTTAGAACACAAATGTTTTAACCAAACTTCTTCTTTACAAACATGTATAGCTGCCATGTATTCAGCTTTTGTAGTGGAAAAAGCAACAATAGCCTATCGCTTACTCATCCAACTCACTGCACCACCATTCATCATGAAAATGTATCCACTAGTGGATCTCTTGTTGTCAATGTCGCCTACCCAATTAGAATCTACATAACCTCGAATGTTAAGAGTCCTCTATGATTCAACCAAGTTATCATGGTAACACAAATCATATTCTAAAGTCCCCTTCAAATATCTAAACACTCTCTTCACAGCATCCCAATGTGTTCTTCCAAGATTAGCCATAAACTGACAAAGAACTCCCACGACTTGGGCAATGTCTGGCTTTGTATAGACCATGGCATACATAAGACTTCCAAATACACTAGCATAGGGTACACTATTCATGTCCTCCATCTCAGTAGGAGATTTTGGACAGTCTTCAACAAATAGCTTCATTCCCTGCAAAACTAGAACAACTAGCTACTTGCAGTCATTCATACAAAATCTCTCTAGAATAGTCTTGATATACTTACTCTGACTGAGCCAAAGTTTTCTATTCTTCCTATCCCTGGTTATCTCCATCCCCAGAATATACTTTACTGCACCAAGATCTTTCATTTTGAACTTAGTAGACAACTGAGACTTAAGATCAGAAATCATCAACTTACTATTGCCTATGAACAACATATCATCAACATAGAGAGCAATAATAAGCACTCGATCACTTTCAACTTTATAATACACACAATGATCAGATTTTGATCTTACAAATCCTAAATACAATACAAAAGTATCAAACTTTTGGTACCACATTCTAGGAGATTGCTTTAACCCATACAATGACTTTTTCAACTTGCAAACTAGTTTTTCTTTATCTTTGTCCACAAAGTGCTCAGGCTGGGACATATAGATTTCTTCTTCAAGATCACCATGAAGAAATGTTGTTTTCACATCCATCTGTTCAATCTCTAAGTCATACGTAGCTACAAGTGACAAAATAAATCTGATAGATGTCAGCTTAGATATAAGAGAAAAAATCTCCCCATAGTCAATTCCCTCTACCTAGGAATAACCCTTCGCAACCAACCTCACCTTGTACTTTTCAACACTTCCATCCAGACCTATTTTCTTCTTAAATACCCATTTGTAGCCCACAACTTTTCTACCTTCAGGAAAGGGCACCAAAATCCAGGTATCATTCTTCTCTAATGATGCCATTTCTTCATTCATGGCTTCCAACCAAGAGTTTGAATCAGACATTCTAAATGCCTCTTTCACAGTCCTAGGTTCATTAGTGCTAGAAATCAAAGCATAGGAACAAGTAGAATCTATCAAAGAGAACCCATACCTATCAGGTTTCTTTCTTTCACGAGTTGACCTCCTCACTTGTTGAGGCTGAGGTTGTTCTTCTTCTTCTGAACTTTCAGAACTACTTGAGCTCTCCTCAGTTTTAGGTAGATTTTGAATTTTCAATTCCTCTTTCTCTGGTGTAGGAGTAATTACAACTACATCCTTATTGTTTTCTGACTTTGTCTGTGATTGTAGAAGGCTTTAGCTCATGAAATATTACACTTCTACTATACAGAACCTTCTCTGTATCAAGATTCCAAAGCTTGTATCCTTTTATACCAGCACTATAGCCAGTAATAATACATTTGAAAACCTTGTTCTCCAATTTAGATATTTTCTCATTCAGCACATATGCATATGCCTCACAGCCAAAAACATGAATGTGTCTTAGAGAGGGCTTCTTACTAGATCACGCTTCCAAAGGTATTTTCTCAACAAGAGTAGAATTTGGAGAACAATTTATCAAGTAACATGTAGTAGCAACAACCTCAGCCCAGAACTTCTCCTCCAAGCTAGCACTACTCAGCATACTTCGTGCTCTCTCCATCACTGTCCTATTGAACCTTTCTGCAACTCCATTTTGATGTGGAGTATAAGGTGTAATCTTATGTCTTTTAATCCCATGGTCTTTATAGTACCTCTCGAATTCATCAAAACAAAATTCACCACCATTATCAGTCCTTAAACATTTTATTTTTCTTCTAGTCTGATTTTCTACAAGGTTCTTAAATTCCTTAAACCGACTGAACACTTTTGATTTACTTTTCAAAAAATAGACAAATGCTCTTCTTGAATAATCATTAATAAATGATACACAATACCTTGACTTAGACAAAGAAGGAACATTCACTGGACCAAATACATCATAATGAATATAATCTAGCAAACCAGAAGATTTATGAGGACTAGAATAGAAAGAAACACGGTGTTGCTTTCCATATATACAATGTTCACAAAATTCAAATTCAAGGTTACAATCATCAAGCCTCTCAACCAGGTTTTTATTCTTCAAGGGTTTTAAACCTTTCTCTCCAATGTGGCCTAGCCTATGATGCCAAAGCATAGTCTTTTCTGCTAAAAGTTTAACTTCCATAGAGTTTACACAATTAGGAACATTTCCCTCTTTTCCTCCATGAGTAGCTTTATGTGACTTTACAGAGACATTGTTACATTGAACAACATGTGCATCCAGCTTGTACAAGGTACCAATACAAGCACCCCTTGCTAGCACCATTGAGCCTCTATTCATCTTGCAGCCATTTCCAGAGAATGTGACTTGCACTCCAATATCATTTAGCTTACTGACAGATAGAAGATTTCAAGTCAGACCTAGTATATGCATCATATCCTTGATTCCCTTCACTCTTCCATTAGGGAATTGGATTCTGACTCTTCCATGACCAACAATCTCCAAAGATGAATCACTTTCCAAGTACACCTTTCCACCATCGTATTCTTCATACTTCATAAACCAGTCTCTATGAGATTTCATGTGGAAAGATGCTCCAAAATCAATCAGCTAGACATCATTTGATGCCTGTGTAGCCAAGGCTGCAATGAAGGTGTCTGCATCACTCTAAGAAGAATCATTATTAGAAGAGTTCTTCTTCTTCTTATTTTTCTCCTCTTTACAATCCTTTTGGACATGACCAAGTTGCCACAATTCTAGCACTTCACCTTGGAATTCTTGCCAGGAGACTTTGATCTCCCCTCTGATTTTGATTTAGATTTCTTGTCCTTCTTCTTTCCTTTTTCTTTTGATCTACCTCTAACAGCAAGAGCCTCCTTCACCATCTCAAAATATTTCCTTCTCATCTCTTCTAATAACAAAGAAGCAACAACATCTTCCATCTTGAAATTGGGTGTTGTACTCCCAATAGCCATCACCAGGTGATCCCAAAAGTCTAGTAAAGAACACAACAAAAGCATACAACGATCTTATTCTTCAATCTTCACACCCATAGATTGTAATTGTGCAATCAACATGTTGAATGTGTTCAAATAATCAGCTATAGACCTTCCTTCCTACATTCTCAAAGTGTACAGCTTCTTCCTCAAGAATAGTTTATTCACCAAGGACTTCCCCTGATAAAAAGATGCCAGTCTCTTCCACAAGGAATAAACAGTCTTCTCTTCATGCACATTCAGAAGTATGGATTCTTGCAAATAGAGCCTTATCAACCCCTTAGAATTTATATCTACAAGGTCCCAATCTTCTTGCATCATGCTTGTGGGTTTCATTCTAGACACAACAAGCCATATATCACAATCCACCAATAGATCTTCCATTTTCAGTTTCCACAACTCAAAATTATTGCCATTGAATTTTTCTATTTCAATATTTCCTGACATGCTAGCCATCTCAATCTATAATTCAAATTAATAGAAAACTTCTACAAGACTCCCACTAAATAGAAATTGACACAAAAAACCCAATGTACCCAGAAGGATAACACAACTGGTTAGGCTCTGATACAACTTGTAAGGAAAGCTAAGGTGCAGAAACAACTCTCCTAATGTCAAAACCTCAGGGAAGAATGCAGAGACCCTTTTAAATTTTACAATTACAGTCCAATTAAGATGCACTTAAGAGAGATAACAGAAACAAAGAATTAAACATACACATATGAACACCAAATTTATGTGGGAAAACCCTTATAGGAGAAAAATTCACAACACCAAGAGAAGTAACTTTGTATTACAGTAAAAAGGATTACATATAGAGTTCAGACTTATCTTTCTAATGTCAGTTTATAGCAGCATTCACAATAATCAACCTTGTACAGAAAACATTCAAGTTATAGCCTTCTCATAATAGAATTCACACTGATACACATTGAACAATTTATCAAACATCCATACATCAAACGAACCATCGAACCAAACATCATCTACAACTCTAGAATATATTCCTATTGTCCTTGTCTGTTGAACTTCCTCACAGAACTGTCACAATAGACTAACTTCCAATGGTTCCCCTTTGGCTTCTCTAATTGGTCATAGACTCACCATGTAGGATAGTCATCACTCAGTCAAAAATGTTCAACCTGTGTTCGCATGTCAGTGAGACACTAACCATGTCTCCTCGATGCCATAAAGCCAACATTCGATATCGACAACAGTCATCACTATGGGAAAGAAGTTATACTGAGTTTAGAAAGCTGTTGCTCAGACTTCGCCGTGTCACCAAGACCTCATACTGATGATCATCACTTGTATTGCTATTTGGCAAGACCATCGTTTTTGATGAGACATCATACCAATGTTCCAAAGTCACATAGATGTGAGTATTCCATTCGGTGAGACTATCGCTACTTGCCAAGACATCACACCAATGACCACATGTTATTCTGAAGTTTTCATTAGTCAAAAAGACTTTGTTTGTCGCTATGACTTAATACCGAAGTCTCCAAGTTACCCTGAGATCACCATTCGCCAGGAGTCATATCGAACACATCCCACAGCATTAGTGAGACAAACGTATGTTGCCAAGAGTTCATAGCGAAACCTTTTGTTACCCCGATGACTTCCAAGTGAATGCTTATCGGTGAGACTTTCCTTGTCAGTATGAGACATACCAAATGTCCAAGAGTCTCCCTGAAGACTGTGAATATAAAGCTTTCATCATGACAATCAACTATCGTTGAGAGTTCTTCTTGAGGACTTTGTGTTACTCTGATGACACAGTCACCACAAGTCTCCTCAATATCCACTATACACCAACTCGTTGGCCAAACTAAACCACTAGCGGAGTGAAATTTAAATTTTCACAGCGATCAACATGTCATAGTGATGGGTTCATTCGGCAAGACTAAAGCAAGGTCTCAACGACTAGAACGTTTCACAAAGTTTCAACTGCTAGTCGGCCAGACATAATGGATGTCACACCGACTTGGCTCTTCCAAAGGTTTCAGCTTGTGAGATTGAGGCACATATTTCCAACATGAACCTCCCAACCGAAGAGTGGCTAACTAGATCCTAGAAGCATCATCAAAGATATTTTGGACTCTAAAATAAACTTCTACTTGCTGAATCAAGTCATCTAGCTTTTTAGCATCTAATTCACCACAATACTTAGGTAGTTCAAATTTAACATCCAATTTCATCTGAGGCTTATTTACACCCTTTAAGGAATAAAAGAAAGAGAATGTGTAGAAGAAGGAGAAGGAGGAGAAGAAGGAGTACACGGAGGAGATTTTGGGGGTTCATCACCACCTCCTAATTGCTTCTTCTTTCTTTTATTGTCCCCATGATCTTCTTCATGTTTCATGCATTCTTCCCTTTCTTTGAGTATCATCTCCAACACAACTTTCATCTGCCAGAAATCTCTTTGAAACTCTTGCTCACTGAGTTCTTCAGGTACCTCCATTCTAGACATAGACATCTTCAAAAAAGTTCTTCATTTCCTAATCTCAAGATTATATTCCTCAAGCTTGCCTTCGCCCTTTTGAATCCTAGATCTTGTTAGCATTCAAAACCAATTGCAATTATAGTAACAAAAAGCTTTGATACCAACTTGATCTAATTAGGATCTAGAATAATTGCATAATTGAATGCTTAATTATAAAAACTTAATGAAAATATAATTCATGCATACATTATTGAAATTATGCATTAAAAACTTAAGGTGGAAAACAAAATTGAGAAAGTAGAAGAGAAAGAGTGCAAATGATCTGATAACGAAGTTCACCACAAACATGACTACGTCTTCGGGTCCGCTCCAATAGAGTGAGACCGATCTGGTTAATCTCCAAAAAATTAGTTACAAATGCACTATGGCCATTCCTTCTAGCACTTCGGCAGCATGCCAATACTCCGACGTACAAAAATGGCTCAAGAACTCCTTAGAATCTCTCTTTTGTATCACCTATTTCTCTACTTCACCACTTAACTAAACTTTGAAAAACACACCAATACCCCCCTCTTTTATTCATAAAACTAGCCTAAATCAGCTTAACAAAAATATTAAATGTCTAACCCCCCTTCAACTACTTGTATATTGGCTCATTTGTCCTTTAGACCCCTTTAGTTTAAATGGTTAGGGGTTATACATAAAAAAATAGCACATTTGGCATGGCTTCGGGCTAAATATTACATCAAAATCAAATAGTCCCTATATACAATTAAATAATCAACAGTGGTCTGTCAGTATTATAACCTTTTGGTAAAAGGTTGGTCAGGGGTTCCAACCCTGCCAACCACCTTTTGGTTTCAATTCTGTGCTCAAAGATTAACAAAAACAACACAAGCTCCTTATTTGTCAAAAGATACTTCGACGATGGAATGATAGAAGGACATGGTTGTTACGAGCAATGTCATAGGCTCAAGACCTTCCAAAACTTTTGTTCAACCACTCAACAAACTCACTGACTATCAACGAAAGATAGAGGGGCACTTGGTGCTCCCAAGAGATGTCACGTGTCAACACCTAATTGGTTCTTAGAGACACATCAATTCCACCTCATCAATGACTAGTTTCCATCTATACGATGACTCAACTGCCACTATATGCTGACTAGAGTACGGAGATGCCATGTCACCTGTATAGATGGACACATGTCACCTAGTGATTGGTCTATACAATCTAATTCAACTACCACTTATGCCCAGATTCATCCACTTGTATTTCGTACTGTACAGACTGACTGATGACATCACCCATTGTAACACCAAGTCAACTAAACTTTGACTACCCATATCTCACACATACGATATCAGATTTCAACGAAACAAACATTGCCAGAATTGTGTTGACGAGCGCTTCAATTTGATGCCACTTTCATCATTTCTAAGACAATCATTTTTTTCCACTCCGTAGATGCCTCTTGGTACTAGTTTGACCCAAAGTTTGGCTGGCTATAACTTGAGCAAATGGACTCCTTTTCGATCTGTTCAAGTTGCATTGGAATCAGGACATCGAGCTCTTTCTAATGGTGCTAAAATGTGGAGCATTGGAGATTCTTCAATTTTCAATGAAAATATCCCCTAGATCAGAGTACTTTACAAAGTGGATATAAGTTGTTCCCTTGACAACAATAATTGGAAAATAGATTTTTTCTTTTATACTAAATTACCTCATCTATCGTTATGGTATTCCACAGTTTATTGTCAGAGACAATGGTAGACCTTTTAAGAATTAGGATGTTTAGGAACTATGTGAGAGGTTTCATATCCAACACTATACTATCCTCAAGGAAATGGCCAAGCAGAGGCCTCAAACAAAATTATTCTAAAAATCCCAAAGAAGACCATCAACGATGTTGGACATGATTGGAATGTTCAATTAAGTCCTACTCTCTTGGCATACTGAACTAGCATCAGAACACCTATAGGAGCTACACTATATGCCTTGGTATATGGATCAAAGGCCATACTACCTATTGAGGTTGAGATACCATCACTTTGTGTGTCACTAAAGGGAATTATTTCAGATGAGGATTATAGAATGCTTAGACTTGAAGAGCTAGAAGTATTGGATGAATGTCATCAACAAGCTATGAACCATTTGAAGGCATATCAACAAAGGATGTCTAGAAGCTACAATCATAGAGTCAAACCTAGAAAATTGTAGGTTGGTGACTTGGTCCCAAGGGAAAATCCTTGAAATCAATAGGATAGAGAAAAAAAAAGGAAATTTGAACCTAATTGGCTAGGTCCCTTTGTTGTCATAACAATCTATGGATTTGGAGCCTATCAACTATCTACACCTAAAGGGGATTTGTTCAATGAACCTATCAATAGTATCCATCTCAGGAAATTCTATACCTGAATCATCTAGTGCATGGGAAAATGGTTGCCTTGATGAAAACCTAGTAAACATGCATTTTGGTGAAAAAAATACAAAAAAAAAGAGAAAAAGGAGAAAATACAAAAAAATAAAAAAATAAAAAAATTTAAAAAATCATAAAATTTGAAAAAGTGCATTAAAAACACATAGTAAAAACCTAGAAACAGGTGCTACTTGTGATTTAAACTAGCTTTTCCATCTATTTGAGGCATGCCTTGATCATTTCACTTTCACCATATTTATGCCTATCATTTGAAGAGAAAACCTCATGTACATATCCTGGCAATGTGGTCATGTCTCACCCTAACTTGGGGAAAAGTTCTTGAACTCACTGGGGGCAATAAACTTTGGGCTTAAAAAAAAAAAAAAACAATAGTATGTCAAACATAGCAAACACAATGATCACAGGGAAACCCAACATTAAACATACATTGACCATCAAAACATTTTAGAAAATCAACCATCCGTGTCAAACAACTAAAATAAAACCAATCCAAACAACTATAGGTGGATGATGTTCTTTTGAATCATGATTTTATCACTTTACCTTGAATGTTCAAATGTTGTAATTTAATTTTTATTATCATTTATTTGGAGCAACTTGATGATGTATTGAACTAGAGAAGCTAGGAAGGGGAATGGTATTTTCTTTGTCTATTGTCTATGAATTGATCATTATTATTGTGTGAATTGTCATGAGACATGCTCTACAAAGTATCACTGATGACATTCATAATTCACATAAAAAATGATGGATTCTTTTTTGTTTACGTAAGAAATGCTTAGGACATCTGATTTTAATTATACCTAGATGCTTATGTTAACTTGCAATATCAAAAATCATGAAAGTAGTACTTAGGTCATCATTGGTTTAAATTATACCATTGATGCTTGTACTTACTTTCAACATTTTAAAGGCTTAATGATGATACAAACCATGATAAAGGGACTATTAAGATAACAATGCTTGCATATATAGATTTTGCATGGTTAAATTAGATTACATTTATGTTAGATTTGCATTTGTAGAGTATTTTTTTCCAAAGGCTGGTGAAAAATTCAAAAACGATGTTATCTTTTATCATTAATGGATTGAGTATAATTGACATTAAAAAAACATCATCATTGTCATGTAATAGCATAATCAATTACATTGCATGCATTAGAAGTATCATCATATTAATCATTCATTCATTACATCATACATTTGCATTTGAAATATCAAAAATATAGTGCATTATATTCCAGTTACATCATTATGTCACAAACCATAGAAACATCATATCCAAAAATCATACATATCGATGCATTTTCATATCATTTAGGTATATAAATTATCATAAAACTAGCATCATGCACCCTACATCATCATTATAAGCATAAGCACATATAACATCATAAATACATCATCAAATAAATCATCACATGGCATATAGAAATAGAAAATTAAATGCATTCATCATAGAAATCCATCATAGAACCATATAGAACACATATAGATAGATAAATCCACCACATATCATATTAATCTCAAAATTCATAATGTCAAGTATACAAAGATGTCTAAAATGTCAAAAGATACAATGCCAAAAATGGTTGTGATTAAAAAATCAGAGTATACATCATACATCAAAGAATCCAATCATAAGGCTATGTAATATTGGCCTCAGATAGTGTTGGCATCTCTGGACCACTACCTCCTCTACCAAATGTCCCAGGATCCCTTGAATCTATCAGAAGAGGTTGTGTCACACCCCTACTCATAGTCTTGGACTGACTCCTGCCTGATCGAGATTGAGCATAACTGACTCTCTGCTATGAGGGAATTGCATCATGGTATCGGCCTCTATAATACTTGGCCTCTCTACCCACATGAAGAAACTCTCTCATACAATTATCCATAGAGGTAGCATTAGCTAATCTCTACAATCTATCAACCAATCCATGTGCCTACTCTGTAACTCATCTATCTGCATCTCTTTCAACTATCAAGGAGGCTATTTGTGCTTGTGCAGCTGCCACCTATGCCTGTACCTGTCAAAGATCCTTTGCATGAGCTTGTACCTGTGACTATATCTATCTGTGCATCTACACTAATAACCCCTAGGCCTGTATCAACTAACCCTGTAGTGTTTGCATGTAAAAATGTAAGCTCACAATCTAGGTTTGCTATTGTTGTGAAGGTACTCCAATGTGCACATGTTGATCTGCTGGAGCTACTAGTGATCACCTCTTATGAGGCACCATGAAGTCTCTAACATCAATAGCTCCAACACCTCCTCCACCACCTCCTCCACCATCTCCACCACCTCCTACACCATCTCCATCTCCCTCCTCATCACCACTAATCTCCTCATCATCACTTCTCTCCACATCCTCCTCCTCCTCACATCCCTCATCTCTCCTCTATCGATGACTATGTACAATTGCAATCTCCTCCTCACTTGGCAGTGGCACTAGCTCATCTAGAATAGATATCCATGGAAAAGAATGTAAAGCAAGGTACTCTACATAATTTTTTGTGATGGGAGCCTCAATTATCTCATGATGAATCTCCCAAACCAGAGGTTGTAGACCCTGGTACTCCTAAGATGTAGTATCATATGATAGGTTAGGTCCCCAATTACTGGAATCTATCTAACGCTCGGCATAATGTGCAACACCCCGGGGCATGCCTTGTACAATGCCATACTGTTTGACAACCCTCAGTACAATATCTAATGGAGCCTCTTACAAAACTCCTTTACAAATTTCTGTAGCCTATCCACAAATTCATACAAGAGTCTCTCACTCAAACCCCTCTCAAAATCTCTCAAGGCTAGGGATGATTAACAAAGAGTAAGAAAACTGACTCTACCTAAAGGATCTACTACAAGATTAGAACATCATTACATCACAACTCAAATTCTCTCACAAAAAGGCTCTCAAATGTCAAGAGAATGAGATACAATGGAGAATGATGAACTCCAAATGTGATGATTGAGTTGGTTGGTGAGGAAGGCTCTCCTATTCTCCCTTTTATACTTCAATTTTCCATATGGGGCAAAAAAAACCACCAAATTCCCCTAAAAGGAAAAATACAAGGCAATTTCCCCATTTACATAAAAATCCAATAACACCCCTTTATAAAAATCCATTTGTATTTTGTTTGAGCCCTTATTATTTGTTTATTCGGGCTATTAGGTTTTAGGTGTTTTTTTTGTTTGTATTTTATTTAAAATTCCACCTAATACCCTTTTAAAGGTAATTTGTTAATAACCTGGGTTTAGTATGGGTTATTCAAAACCCATGTCACATAACCACTCAACCACATTTCCAGTGTAGTGGTTGCCATAGATTTTGGTATACCGTCAGCTGGGGGTTCAACTCCCTGGTTGAATATTTTTAGTCACAATTCGCAACAATTTCCATAACAAAAGGAACTGACATGCATACATAAACATGTAAACACCACATGGTGTAACGACCAAATGTGGTAGTGATGAGTTGTGGGTCACGGGTTCAAACCTTGGTAACAAATTTTTAACAAACACAACAACTGCAAACCGATGGAGGAAAAGGTAGGCACCACGTGTCCTACTCAGGAGATGCCACGTGTTAGAAAGCCATTCATCGGAGAATCCCAGTTGGCATCCATGTCACTAGCTACATCATCTGACATGTCACCCAACACTTCTATATCTAGTCACCATGCCATGTCACCTAGAAGACATGTGTCAACTCTTGACTTGCTGATCATCTGCCTAGTCAACCTACCACATCACCTGTACAAACTGCCACGTGTCCAATGCTATTTTTTCCATGTCATTGTTAACTTAGCATCTACATCATCCGTTGTACCACTAATGTCATCATACGAATGACACATGTCATACATTGATTGGTCCACCTCCGCATCTGTACAGATGGCCTACTGAGTCATCATGCTGATGCCATGCTGACATCATCAGTTGTACCACATGGTACCCTTGGTCAGCTAAAACTTTGACCAACTATAACTCTTGTGTATGTGCTCCATTTTTGACAAATAAAACATTGTTGGAATTGTGACAATGAGACCTTTGTGACGATGCTAACTTTGATCAATTTGGTGATGATGAATTTTCCACCTTTTTTTCTCATCCCTGTACCAGAGTTAACTAGTCATTGACCAAACTTTGACTAGTGATATCTCACACAGACAGCCTTGAATTTCAATGAAATGAACATTTTTGGGTTCGTGTCATTGTGCTCTTCAAATTGACATTGCTTCTGATCGATTCTAAGTCAGTCAACTTTTCTACCTTTTGACGGCTTCCTAGTCTAGGGTTGACTCAACTTTGACTGCATGTAACTTGAGCATATAGACACCTTTTTTGCCCATTCAATTTGATTTAAATTCAAGATTTTGAGCTCTTCATGATGGCACCACTTTCAAGAAAAATTGGAACACTTCAATTTTCAAGTTTTGGAGATCCACCTAGATCATCAACTAAACTCTCTCAATAACAAAACAAGTCCTACCAATTAAATACAAGGATTGGAAGAGGTATGGCATCTCTATATCATCATCATCCCAGTGCTCACAATCTAGATAAGGCCACCATGAAATGACCTCTACATCATCCAAGACTCTCTTCCAATGCACCAATTTGCCCAGTCTAGGCTAAGCAAGTCGACCTACATATATATGAATGTATGGTCTCATGGGAGGTCATTGTCTAACCATCACTAGATGTGTAACAACTATATGCTCCCATGCACACACCTAAAGTAATGTAACCCTAGAAGAAAAATTAGCCCCTCAAAGGTAGACCACCTGATGCAAATCATGGTAAAGATGAGCAAGCATACACATACCCCAAGCATATTTGGTACTATGGATGATCATGCTCTCCAAAATATGGCCCCACCCAATAGAAAGTCCCTTTGACCTACAATCAAGACAAAGGAACCCTCCAATAAAACCAACAAGTATTGATGGCAAGGTAGCAAAAACATCAACCATCTCTCACCATGTAATCTCATATCCACAAATATGGTCATCTTGAAACACTCAGTCTAGAGCAATGGTCCTACCTTGCTTTGAAGAATCATGAACTACCAGCTCTCCAACAATAGGTATCCACAAAATCTGCCATACATCCTCGAGAGTCACTATCATCTTGCCAATAGGAAGGTGGAAGGTATTGTGCTCACTATGCCATCTCTCTGCTAGGGCATTCAAAAGATCCTAATTAATCCTAATGTAGGGAATATCTAGAAGAGAGGATAAACCACATCATGTGATAACTGATGTCTCAGGCTACACTAGCTCTAGTATCAAATAAAATTTCTTGGGAAACCTCTCTCGAATCTCTACGTTTATCAATGACTCCTATCATCACAAAATATCAAAAGTTAGTAATCTTTGTCAATTAGTCAAACATCAATCAACCTATCAAATCTAATTAGCTTTGGTGAGACTTTGATAAAATATTGTAAGAAAATATCATTGAACCTCACCTATCATGAGGTCAATAATCAATCTAAAATTGTACCTCACCCATCATGAGTTCAATTAATCAAATCACCCTTGCTTATCATGAGGTTTATCAATCAAACTATAATTATTCCTCATCTATCATGAGGATAATTATCATCATTCAATCATCAAACCTCACCTATCATGAGGTTGACTATCATCTAATCTATCAGAATCATCAATCAACGTCAACTAAATGGCTGGCATGATCGTAAATCATCAAAATCAATGAGTTAATTTACAAATTTCATCATTCTGACTTTGATGCACTAAAAAAAAATTTCAATGCGCCATTCAAATCCATTAGTGTACCAAAATAGGTGGTCAATGCACTAATTCAACATATGCACCATTTTAGGGGGTCTATGTGCCATTTTAGTGAACCAATGCACTAAAACAATGGATGTACCATTTAAGGAGGTCAATGTACTAATCTACATAGTCTATGCACTGAATCAATCTATGTGCTAATCTAGCCTACACATGAGCTAAACTATCTATCCAATGCACCAATTGGTCTATGTGTTATTTTATCCTAATTATGCACTATAATAGTTGACTATGTGCTAAACAAGTGAATGTGATAAAACAGGTAGATGCACTACAAGAACTAAAACTGATTCAAATTGAAAATAAACTACAAAAAAAAAACATGAAATACGATGAAGTTTTAGGGTACATACCAAAGTTCTATACACAGTCGAGTCGTTGTGTCGATGCACACACTTGAAATGGTGAGTGTGGTATGGGATTTGCATTTTTCTCCAAATTGCTCAAAATCACTCACACTCAAATTTCAAACTCAAAGTGCACAAATGATTTCAAAATTCATCTTTTTAGCCTATTAAAAGGTTAATTAAGAGGGATTTTGGTGGGATTTATTTAGTTTCTTTTCCAAGGAGCTTAATTCACATTTCATCACATGGGCATTTTTCACATTATTTGTGAGAAGATAAATCGTTGCATCATCAAATCTTTATCAAATCATCAAATCATCATAAAAAATCATAAAAAAATCATAAAAATTTGAAAATTTCCAAAATAAAATAAAATAAAAAAATCATCAATTTATCTCCCAAGGGGGCATATATCCATCATCACTTCAAAATCAACATTCAGGCCATACTAAAAAAAATTCATCGGTACTAACAACAGCAACAAAATTTTCTGTGACACAATGCATAAACACATCACTTCAAAGAGGGGCAAAATGTATACACCTAAAAATGGTCTAGATAATATAATTAATTAAATATGATTTATTTGATTAATTGAATCCTTTAATTCATCTAATATTAAATAAATAGAAATACTTATTTATATAGTTCACATTTAAATTCTTCTATCTTTATGATATTATTTCATCTTAATTAAATAAAAAAATTTAATACATTATTTTATTTAATTATCTAATTCTTCTATTATTTCATCAAAATTGAATAAACAAATGACATACTTTGTTTTGTTTAATTATCAAATTCTCCTATTTATTCTATCTTAATTACATCAATCTATCTTAATAAAATAAAAAAATTTAATACATTGTTTTATTTAATTATCTATTTCTTCCATCTTAATTTTAATAAACATATTTCTACAGTTTGATTTATTAAATTAAACATGATCTCTTCTTTTGCTAAAATTGAATAAATCCAAATATTCGAATAAAAGCATATTTCTATAGCTAATTCTTCTTTTCACTCATCATATGCAGCTACCAAATTATATATTTCATATCTAATTAATTCAACTCAACCTTCATAGACAAATTTGGAGACAAATTTGAGACAATTATAGGAAAACTTCTTCATCTTCTTCAATTGATTCTTCTTATCCTCTAGCTGAATATTTTTGTGGGGATGAATAATATCCATAATCATCTTAGATTTCTTCATCTTTCATCATTGAATATTTCAAATCAAATCCAGACCTTTACTTCCTGCCACATCACAAATATGTTGTCAGGAATCTATAAATGGAGCTTCTCTCTAGAGGAAATTGATCGAACTTTGTGCAAACTTACTCTGCAGAAATATCAATTGAGTAATCAAACATTTTAGCAAATAGGAATATCAATAGAAATCATTTTAGAACAGCAATCATGACTTTTCATTTAGTTGCATCTTAGTTTACTGTAGCTTCTTTTATCTATTTCATGTCAATTTCAATCATAGTATCATCGTCATATCATTTAGTAATAATCATATAGGATTAGATTCTTGGATTTAAAAGTATCTCATTCTCTATATTGTCATTTTAACAGTCACAACACTGGTTACAAAATTTGAGAGCCTCATGATTTAATAAATCTTTGGAGATAGAGAGCAATATGATGTTTTCAATGGATTTCTGCTTTAATTAGATTAATTATTGTTTAAATCTATTGATATAATGTCTTATTAGGTGTGTTTTTCATTCATTTATGCATATTTTACTCACACAACCACCATTTAGGAAAACTAAGGGTTGCTCACCAAACTTTCTAAGTGATGGCACTCAGAGACTTACTCTTTCCATTTTCCTATAGGAGAGGCAACTGTTACATTGGAGGATGTCTATAGGATACTCTAGTTACCGATCAGGGGAGAGAGGGTTTGTTATGATACCCAGAGGGGTTACATTGAGATAACTCATTATTATGAGCATGAGGACATTAGACAACTTAGTATCAAGAATTATGAGATCAGATGGCACATACTAGTAGATAGATATGTACGGATGGATTGTTTATTGTGTACACTGATTGGTGGGATTGTACTTCTAGACTATAGAGGACATGGGTTTCTTGTGGGTTGGGGGGGATCTTGCTAGGGATGTTGGAGAGACACATTGTATATGCATCGGGCCCTTGTCTTCTAGTGATGTTATACTTTCACTTGCATGACATAGCTTATAGGGAGGCACAGTCCATGAGTTGTAGGTTGATGATATGGGCACGGGAGCACATTGTTGGTTTTTTCCCACTAGTCATATATGAGCTTGATGATCAATCTCCCTATGTATTTTGATAGGCTGGAACTATCACATAGACTCATGTTGGAGACATAGTATATTGGAGGCAATCAATTGAGACCCTTGTTTAGTTTATATGGAGGTCATATATGGATTGTGCACAGTGGTAGGATGAGCATTGACACTTTCCTTTATTTCAACAGACATGGTATTTGATTGGGAGGACTATTTCTAGGGTTCATATCATTGAGATACACCTACCAAATAGAGTGCTCTAAATTTTTGCTGAGGTTCAAGATGTTCCACAGGGTTGAGCTGATTTTTATTAATTTTCTAGGGAGGTTCCTCTATGGGGTCCACAAATTCCTATAACAATAGCAAAGGTAGACATAGGTGCACTACAATCAGTACATTGGGGATGGAGGGGTGGAGCTATGGATGTGAGGACAACATTGGAGTATGATGCCTAGTGGGTACAACATAGGCCTATGCCTTTGATAGATCTAGATTAGCCAGTGTTTGTAGTGTTGGGAATAGGATTCCATTTAGTTGTAATCCTAAACATATTTCATGTATCTCCTAAGTCCTTGGAATGTGTTCCCCAACACTAGGATTAGAAAGATATTAAATTTGAATGAAATAAACATGTTAATTGACATATGTAATTAGTTATAAATGATAGGAACATGTGGGGAATCCCATGAAGAGCTCCTACAAAATAGGAGCACATGGGGCACCCACATGGAAGGTGGAACCCACCTTGAGTTGAGTTAACTATTTGAAGAAAGAGATAACACTTTTGTAATGCATGAAAAGATCCTAGAAGTTGGGGATTGATGTTTACATGCATGGAGTTTAGTTTAGTTCAATTCATATCAGTTCAATTCATATTAATGCAGTTCAATTTAGTTCAGTATAGTTTAGTTTAGTTCAGTTTAGCATAGTTCAGTTATGGTTCAATTATCTTTAGTTGCATGTAGTTAGTTTTAGTTGAATGCTAGTTGACTTTAGTTGATTTGGAATGCATTACTAATGACTTGAGTTGCATGATAGATAAAAGGTGACTACTTTTAGTTAATAGGGGATGGTCAATCATGCATGGTATTTGCATGAATGGTGGATAGATATGTTTTAGTTAACAGAGATTGAATTGGACACACCTTGGGTTCCCAAGCTGGCATCTTGGAGTTAACACTTTTGCATGATAGGATATTTTATAAGGCTGAGTTAAGTGGGACCATTCTTGGGTGCCAACTTTGAGGATAAGCCTAGAAGATATTTTTAGAATCAACGTTGAGTTATGACTTTAGTTTGGGATGTCCAAATGGATGAAGAAATTGTTTTGACATTGTTCTTCATGGTAAAAATCTACTTGCAAAGAATAGGCATGGGTTTTGTGAGATAAGCATTATTCTTTGCAACTGTAAACTTTTGGGAGTTTACAAGGCTCATTATTGTTTATTTATTGCAGCAAGTTGAAGAGAGTTTATTATATTTTTATTGTAGGTTGTGAAGAAGAATTGTTGAAGGAAAAAGAAGCATCTCAAGGAAGGATTGATAAAGAATTATTGTAATCTTATTCTAAGGTTAAACAATACAAGCACTATTGATTCTTGGTGGAGTTTTGTACCAAAAGGGTTTCTCCATGGTATATGCTATGTAACTTCTTTCTTCTGGTCTTATTCTTCTACAATCTTCTATCTACTTCTACAAATGGTAAAATGTATCTAAATATATAATCATCTACAACAAAATTTTAACAAAGAATACTTAATTAGATCTACAACTACAATAGTTTTAAAAATTATTAAGCTACATAGTTACCTCCATTTTGAATATTTGGTATTAGAGCTAAGGTTGGGTAGAGTTTGGGATGCCTTTCTCTTAAAATTTTGAAGGTTTTTTGGTTGTAGTGGGAGCTTTTACTATTGTGTTATTGTTGATTTTGGAAAATAAGTTTGTTACAATGAGTTTTAATTCTCATTTAGATATTGAAAAATTGAATGGATCTAATTATGATATGTGGAAAATAAAAATGGAGGATCTCCTTGAAGAGAGAGATCAGTGTTTAGTTGTTGGTAATGAGACAAAGTCACCTACAAAAATGTCAGATGAGGAATAGGCTAAGCTTGATAAGAAGGAAAGAAGGACCATAAGATTATGTATTACTAATGTTGTTCTCTTGAATGATTCAAAAGAAATTATTGCATATAAGTTGTGGAAGAGAATAGGTGATCTTTATCAAACTAAAAGTCTTACTAATAAGTTGTATCTGAAAAGAAAGTTGTATTCTTTAAAGATGAAAGATAGTGATTGTATTGAAAATAATTTGAATGGTTTTAATTTGATTCTAAGTTAGTTAGAATATGTATATGTAAAGCTAGAAGATGAAGATAAATGCATTTTGTTACTTTGTTCTTTACCAAAATCTTAGGAAAATCTATTTTTTTCTATCAGCGGTAGTGGTGTAGATCTGAAGATGGACAGTATAATTCCCACTCTCCTATCAAAGAGATTAGGAGGAAGTCTAAAAAAAAAAATCCAAGATGCCTTGTTTGTAAGAGGTAGGCCTGAGAAAAAGGAACCTAAGGGAGACAAGAAAGGGAAAGGTCAGTTTGAAGGATGAAGTAAGGTAAAGTGTTGGAACTATGGTAAGCTAGGACATGTGAAAAAGGATTGTAAGAACAATAAAATGATTTTTGATTCTTCTATAGAGGAATCCTTGGATGATGGTAATCATTCTTTAATCATTTCATGTAAAAATGTTAGTGATGATTCTTTGCTTAATGTTAAAGAGTGATCTTCATGAGGAGGATGGTAGTCATGATGCCATGTGTAGCTCATAACATGGTTCAGTGGGAGTTTTTTGAAGTGATGTGGATGCATCATTGCTAAGGTTATCCTCATACGATTGGGGATATGTCTTTCTCTTGGTTTAGAGTGGTTGCTATTATGTCATGGTTTACTCTTGATATGCATTTAGAGTTTAGCATGGTACTTGTTCTCTTGAGACTAGGATGCATATAGGTTATGGCGCATGTGATCTCCTAGTAGGAGATGGTTAGATCATGTTGTTAGGTTTATGTTCTTGATTCATGATTGGATCTTTAACATTGATCTTGTGTATTTCTCTTAAGTATTGGGTACACTAATCATTTTATTCATTACTTCATGATAGTGCTATGTTGTATTTGGAGTTTGGCATGGATTGGTTGGTTACAGGTCCTCATGGATACTTGGAGAAATAGGTGAGGCTTGAGTTCTCTTATGGTAAGAGATATATGTTGGAATGGTTACTTGTAAGAAAATATTTTTCAACAGTAAAGATAAAGAATCCTACACCTTGGTTGGATGTGAATTCAACACACTCAGTGGTTTTTCATGCCTCTAAAGAGGCAATTTGGATAGAGAGACTTGGGAAAGGTATTGGTTTTAATTGCAAGTAAGTTAAACTTGAATGCGATAGTCAGAATGCTATTTTTTTAGCAAAAAATCCTATGTATCATGCTCATACTAAGAATGTTGATGTTTAGTATCACTTTGTGTGAGAAATGGTTGAGAGAGGGAAGGTATTAATTGAGAAAGTTGACACTTTGATTAATGTTGTAGATTATCTTATGAAACCAATTTCTATAGATAATTTCTCTTGGTTTTGAGTATTAATCATTTGCTTGGAGATTCATGATTATGTGGGTTGCATTTGAAGTTGGAATGGATTGATTAGTTGGTGTAGGAAGGTCATAGGCTTTGAGTCCTGTACTTGATTTATAATAATGATTCCTTTTTAGAATAATTGCAATGTATAATGTCAAGTGGGAGAATGTTGGGAATAGGATACCATTTACTTGCAATCCTAAACATATTTCATGTATCTCCTAAGTCCTTGGAAGGCATTCCCCAACACTAAGATTAGAAAGAGATTAAATTTGAATGAAATAAACATGTTAATTAACATTTGTAATTAATTATAAATGATAGGAACATGTGGGGACACCTATGAAGAGCTCCTAAAAAATAGGAGCACATGGGGCACCCACATGGAAGGTGGAACCCACCTTAAGTTAAGTTAACTATTTGGAAAAATAGATAACACTTATGTAATGCATGTAAAGATCCTAGAAGTTAGGGATTAATGTTTACATGCATGGAGTTTAGTTTAGTTTAGTTTAGATTAGTTCAGTTTAGTCCAATTCAGTTCAATTTAGTATCAGTTCGGTTCAATTTCTTTTTAGTTCAATTCAGTTATGGTTTAGTTATCTTTAGTTGCATGTAGTTAATTTTAGTTTAATTCTAGTTGAATTTAGTTGAGTTGGAATGCATGCCTAATGACTTTATTTTCATGACAGATAATAGGTGACTACTTTCAGTTAATACAGGATGATCAATCATGCATGGTATTTGCATGAATGGTGGAGAGATAGTTTCAATTAATAGAGATTGACTTGGACCCACCTTGGGTGCCCAAGTTGGCATCTTTGAGTTAGCACTTTTGCATGATAAGATATTTTATAAGGCTGAGTTATGTGAGACCATTCTTGGGCCCAAACTTTGAGGATAAGCTTAGAAGATACCTTCGGTATCAAAGTTGAGTTATGAATTTAGTTTGGGACACCCAAATGGATGAAGGACTTGTTTTGACATTGTTATTTATGGTATAGCTCTATTTTCAAAGAATAGGCATGGGTTTTGTGAGATAAGAATTTTTCTTTGTAATTGTAAACTTTTTGGAGTTTACAAGGCTCATTATTGTCTATTTATTGTAGGAAGTTGAAGAAAGTTTATGAAATTTTTACTGTAGGTTGTGAAGAACAATTGTTGAAGGAAAAAGAAGCATATCAAGGAAGGATTGATAAAGAATTATTGTAATCTTATTCTCAAGTTAAATAATATAATCACTATTGATTCTTGGTGTAGTTTTTTCTCAAAAGGGTTTCTCCACAGTATATGATGTGTAACTTCTTTTTTTTAATCTTATTTTTCAATAGTCTTCTATCTACTTCTACAAATGGTAAAATTAATCTCAATAGATAATCATCTACAAAGAAATTGTAACAAAGAATACTAAATTAGATCTACAACTACAATAGTCTTACAAAGTATTAAGCTACATAATTACCTCTATTTTCAACATTTAGAGCATCAAGGGATATGCCCATAGGGTCAGCATGGTGGTAGGGGAGGTAGAGGTGATGGAAATGATGGGAGAGGATGTGGTAGGAGGGGTGGTCAATGAGGTTGATGAGGCAGTAGAGGCCAAGGCAGAGATTTGTCACCCATCCATGAGGGTGAGAGAGAGGGAGAGGATGTCCCCATGTTTGAGGTGGGTGGATGGTTTGTGGCCATCACTAAGGAGGCCATTAGGGAGGAGGATGTAAAAGAGGAGGTCACTAGAGAGGAGGTCATTGGAGAGGAGGAGGTCATCAGTGAGGAGGCCGAGTTGGGTGTCCCTGACATTTTATGGGAAGGATAGTAGGAAATAGATGATGATCCTGAGGAGGAGATGGGGTATCAAGAGAGGGAGCTCTAAGACTGGATAGTTGAGGAGTGGGATATTGATGAAGGGTAGAGACCCTGACAGGAGGAGAAGGGACCCATAGATCAATGGTTGGACAATTTGTAGGCTAGGGTAGAGGTCTTGGAAGATTTTATTAAAGTTGTGACAATGGAGAAAGATGAGATATGGATGGAGAGGGATAGTGCCTACTTAGAGAGAGGTTAGGTGGTGGCACAAAGGTAAGAGAATGAGAAGAGACTTGTGGAGCTTATAGCTCTTTGTAGTGGATCAATTGAACCTATGGCTTGAGAGTTGGTTAGGGCTGGTGAGAGAGAGAGATATTATAGAGTTTTGTATGAGTAGGAGGTAACTCTTGAGAGATAGGCTCCTAGTGCTTCTCAAGCCCTTAGCAGTAGATCATGTAGTAGGTCTTCCCACAACAAATCCCAGAGTAGCGGTGGTGTCATAGGACCTCATAGGTCAAGACCTTATGATATGCCACCTTCTACACAATGATCATTAGCACCTCCCCATTGGTTACCTCCTCATTTTACTCATCGGAAGATTGGGAGTTTGTACTAGGGACATGTTATATATTTTCAAACATTGTATTTTGATTATAGAGCTTGTGAGCTCCATTTTGAGAGATATATTATGACATTGTACTGTGAAACTTTTTTTTTAGCGATATATATAATTTTTGATGATGATTTATATGATTATATAGTTTCTTTATATGATTATGTAGTCTTCTATTTGGTATGAAGTCTTATATTTGATATGCAGTCTTCTAGTTATGCTTTATATTCCATTGTTCTTTGTTGTTAGCGTAGGTTTAGTTAGAGTTTATGCATTGTATCTACTTAATCTGTAGACTTTTTTTTCAAGTATAGTATGGTTTGATGCATTTGATGCACAAAATGATGCAATTGATCTTGTGAAACACATATGAAGAATCAAATGATGCATCTAACTACTCACAACACATATATGACTTTGTGTGACACAATTTGACTAGCAAAAACTATGATGCATTTGATTGGCAAAAAAAATAATTTTCTAATATCTAAGATTCTGAATTTTCATTTTTAATCATTGCAATTTTTCATTATAACTAATTCATGATTTGCAACATGTGATCTTGTGGAGTTAATATACTATTTGTAGGATGATTTGTAGAAGATAAATATACAAACTATGTTTGCAAGACGATTGACGAAGACAAAGATTCTAACTAGTAATGAAATATCTTGTAGGAAACTTGTCAAATAATAATTTTGAAACATATTGTCTGATTAGATTAGTTCATATTTCATTTGGGCTTTAGAAAGAATCATAGTTCTCTATGTTTGGTACATTAGCACATTTTTTAGATTAAAAACTAATTCAATAATTAAAGTATCCTCTCCCCTTGCACACTTTTGTGATCTTGGGTGCAAGAGAAATAGTTATTGACTCGAGAACTGGGCCTTCCTTAGTGGGAAAAAGTACTCACCCCATGGTGACTCACTAACAATGAAGCTTTTTAGCCAAGCTACTCACGATCGGTATACAAATGTCAATGTTAATGGAAAGCTTCGTATTACAGGTGTAGATTTGTTAGGCATACATGTTAATATTTCCTCATGCATAGCCACCTAAATGGGTTCCCTTATTAAAATCCAATTGTGTTTAGATTTACCAAAATCCTTTTATTTGCTAGTGCAAGAGGTCGGACCTCTAAAGTTGTCCTAGATACATGTGGTTCTTAGTAGAGATGAAAATTTTGTCATGGGAGATTCATGAGAACTAAAGCTTGGATAATTTGTAGAAGTGAGTGTCATGGAGGGGATCCACTATGGTCAAGCTTCTAATCACCTACTGTGAATAAACACAACTAGAGAAATCCAAGTGGGAATTCAACAAATATTGCCCTTGCTAGCCATAGGAATTTTACTTATCTATTTGGATTTAAACATTTTTCACATCAAAGTGAAACCAAAATTTTTTTTTTCTAATTGTCTTCTATTTTCCAAAATTTGATTAAAATCACACAGATTCAAACCTATAAATTTACAGTAAACCACATTTGTTAACTAGAAACACACATCTACTATTATTAGTCGCATCTGTCAACCAAAATATCACATCTATCAAACTAAGTCACATTTGTTAACCAGAAACATGCATCTATCATACTAAGTCACATATATTTACCAAAAACCTATGTTTGTCATATTAAGTCGCATCTATCAACCAGAGAACTGCATCTACTATTTTGATTCACAAGCATCAAACTATATCTACCATTTTGTTAGACTAAAAACTGTATCTAAAACACTCTATGAAACATCTAATCAAGTGAGCTACATTTGTATTCTAGAACAATGCATCTTCCTGTCATAGACCTATAACTTAGTTTACCAGAAACCCACATATGACACTAAAAACTGCATCTGCTAGTTTATATGATGCATCTGTCAACCTAAAATGCAATTTCCTGATCACTAGTCAAAAATAGTCATAGTGTGAGGTCAAACAGTCAAAAATAGTCTATGATTATCCTTTCACAATGATCTCTGAATAGAAACCATAATGATTTGCTCATACTTTTCACGATTGCATCCTTTAGGTATCATTTAACCATAGTGATAGGCATACTATTTGCACATCTTAGTTACATTTTAGAATTCCTAGTTATCTTTAGATCAATCAAACTTTTAGGAAAATCATCTTTGTAGATTTTAGTATAGGACAACTTTCCATACTTTGGATAAACCCTTGCTTCAACAAAAATTCTCATTGAACCTAGTCACTTGTCACACATATCTTTTGTCATCTTCATGATTCTTCCCAGCTTATCAGTCTAGTTTGGAAGCTTACTTTATCTCTTAGTCTTGACAAAAGAACCCTTGAAAAACTAAATTGAAGTCTTGGTTAAACTTTAGATGGTTGGTGACCTCTTTTCAAATCTTCCAAAATTGATTGGGTATGTGTAGGATCATGATGGGCCAAAAAGTGGCGATATGATGGGTATGTGTAGGGTATGTGGCTGATGAATTTTTTTTACCCAAAATTGATGAAACAAAAAGGGTTTTAAAAGGAGATTCTCAATTTTCCACCAATATAAATTATGCTTTACTTTGAATTTAATAAATAATTATTATTCATTTTCTATTTGAATTACAACTAAAGTTCTAATTGATAGGTTGATTGAATAACATCTATAGCTTTCAAATGGTATCATATTTTTTGAATACGAAACATGTGTTACATTCTATGCTTCACATACTATAGGATTAATGAAAAAAAAAAGAATTTCATGAATTTTTGGCCAATTTAAGGTGCTTAGACATACGAGTTTTTATATTTTTTAAAAGTTGTAATAAAAAATTCATAATTAATTATTTACTTGGAAAAAAATGACAAAAAAATATGAATCACATTGGGGCACGAGTCCTCTACTTATATATAAAATATTATAAAAAATAATTATCGTTTTACTGTGGTTAGGGTGGTTAGACAGACACCTACTTATTCTTTCCCTGAAATTTAAGTAATACTACATTGATATTTCAAATTTTCACCAAATAGATTTAAAAAAAAAAAAGCCTAGCAATTTAGAAATTACATTTAGTTTGCTACAGATTCTATTCTTACATATTTTTGAAGGGTATGTGCAGGATCATCACGGAAAAAATAGGCCCTTAAGTGGCAAAAAAAATAGAAAAATCAGAGTTAAGCAACTTGACATAAAAATTTGAATAAGTTATATATATTATTTCAAAAGTATGTAAGAATAGAATCTGTAGCAAATTGAATTTAGTTTCTAAACTACTAGGTTTGTTTTAAAAAATAAAATATATTTGGTGAAATTTTGAATTTTCAATGCAGTAGTACTTAAATTTTAGGGAAAAAATAAGTAGGCGTTTGTCTGACCACCCTAACCACAATAAAATGATAATATTTTTTTATAAGATTTTACATATAAGTAGAAGACTCATGTCTTGATGTGATGCATATTTTTTTGTAATATTTTTCCAAGTAAATAATTAATTATGAATTTTTTTATTACAACTTTTAAAAAATATAAAAACTTGTATGTCTGACCACCTTAACTTGGTCAAAACTTTATGAAATTCATTTTTTATTTTTTTAATCCTATAGTATGTGAAGCATAGAATGTGGTGCATGTTTTGGATTCAAAAAATGTGATACCATTTGAAAACTATAGATGTTTTTCAATCAACCTATCAATCAGGACTTTAGTCGTAATTCAAATAGAAAATGAATAATAATTACTTATTAAATTCAAAGTAAGGAAAAATTTATATTGGTGGAAAGCTGAGAATCTCCTTTAAAAATCCTTTTCGTTTCATCAATTTTGGGTAAGGAAAAAAATTTCAGCCACATACCCATCATATTGCTAGTTTTTGGCCCATCATGATCTTGCACATACCTTGAAATAATATAGATAACTTATTCTATTTTTTATGTCAAGTTGCCTAACTCTAATTTTTCTAATTTTTTCGTTGCTTAAGGGCCTATTTTCTCCATGATGATCCTACACATACCTAATTACCATTGAAATTTTGGCCACACTTTTGCATTCTTAGACACCGTCATTTTAGGACATCATAATTTTAGACATTCCTTATTTTCCAAAAAAGACTAAAAAAGTAGTTGCACTAGCATTCATTCCTTATACCCAAGAAAATCTAGAAAACATAGACTAAAATCATATCATTCATAGACGTAGTTCTACATCATCCATATTTTGAGCATATATTACATGGTCGAAACAAGGTCCAAAATAAAACAAAGATAAATGGCTAATCCACAAAACTTCATCAATCCATTTTCAAACATCCCATCAAGGACATCAAGACCTCACCAAACTTTATTGGAAAAATTTGTCACTAGAGACCACTAAGGGCACAATGTAGTTGAAGACTTAGACACTGTTGCACAAGATCCAAAATTTTCCTCTTTTGTAAATGAGTACTTGGAAAATGATCCCCAATAGTACTTAACAAAATTGCTAGTAGAAGGTGCCACATATTACCTCCTGGATTTGACATTCACACATTGAAAACTTCACCTACCCAAGGGACAAACACGCTAACATCTAGTGCCTCTATCCCTCAAATAATTATAGCTATACCATTTGGAGTACCTAAACAGAGTGCCACAACAGTACACACATCACCATTGGGTACATTGAGTAGGACACAAGGCCTTAACTTTACCATAGGGGCATCATCGCAAAATCCCTTTGGCACCAACACTAGAAACAAAAGGCCTAAAGTTGGCACAAACATGACAAATATTATACCAAGCATGAACATGAATAGTGTCATACCATAGATAGGGGTCTCACAAACCAAAAACATACCTTTCACCCAATAGGGAAGCCAGCCCGATCCTTCACAAAACATATACATTCCCAATCAGTCAACATCAAACCAAAAACCATTCTCTAACATTCCAAACCAAAATCCACCCTTCATTCCAACACTAAACCAAAATCTATCACAAAATGTTGGATTCCAAAACACTTACATAGACCCAAAAAATCCAACCAACACATTAAATTGACACAAGTGGTTGTTCTTCAAACACAAATGCAAGCCCTTCAATACTAGATGGATAATATGGTGATGTCTAGCAAAAGGAATTTTCTAGCAAAAGACTTATGTCCATATTTGGTGCAAGAGCACCTAATAGATTTTATGCCTCCATTAGACCATTTTGTAAAATTTGATTTATTTTTATGTTTAAATCATGTAATAAGTTCATTTAGACCATATTTAATGTGTTTGAGTCAGTAAATAGGTTATTAGGTGGATCAGGAGTTCATTTTTACAAATGTTGTCAAAAATGTAAAAAAATTATCAAATTGCAAAATTGCAAAAATGAGGAATATGAAGGGTCATTGTGGGAAAGAAAGTTATTTGGTTATTGAAACTCAAGGGTCACTTGGGAAACTGATGTGATATGTTTAAATTAAGCCTTGGATGGTTGAATCCAAGGGGAGGAAGAGGTGGTTGTTACATTTTGAAGTGAAATTAATAAAAGACCTCTTTGTTTTCTACATTTCTAAACATTAAATTGTTGTTTCAGAGCTTGGTACGGCCATGTACATAATTTTTATGACTTCTAGTTTGTTTTAATGGATGTAAAATTCAATTATCTTTCTACTAGTTTTTGTCTCATCGAATTTCATTGAGTTTTGAGTGTTTTATGGTCATTTTACTCAAGACAGGTGTGCAAAATTAGGTCTTTAGGGCATCATAGCAGCAATTTTTTGAGGGATACATTCCAAAGTAACCCTATTTGAATTTAATATATGTTATATAAGGGATTAATAGGTATTCAAATCAATTTTTAGATTGTATTTTTGAGTTTTCTTCTGAAAATTATGTCAAAATTACCTTATTTGTTGCTCCCATCAAAACATAGTGAAAGATTGTGAGAAAAATCATTTGCTTGAAGTGTTAGAGTTTTGGTCTTGCAAATTTCATTGAATTTGTGTTATTTTGGAGTCCCCTTACCTCTGCATCAAATTTTGTTTCATGGAATATTAAGAAAGTTATGCTTATTTTGGTGAAAACAGTCAAGTTCTGATTTACACAAGGCAGCAAGCAATAAAAATTGCATATCCTTTATTTTAAGCACTAGAAATTGGTAAAAATTTGCATGAAGGTTTGTTTTAAGGTTTTGAATGATTTCCCATTGGTTTCATTGAATTTTGAGAAGATTTATATTTTTCCTTGGTACTATGCATCAAATTGGTATCAAAGCTCAGAAAAAGGTCTGGGCTAGTGTTGGTTTGTGGTTTTGGTTTTGTGGTTGTGTATAGGTTAAAAAGAACCTGGTTGCTGCCAAGGAAAGGCAGAGAAAAGTTGAATAGAAGCAAGAAGAGAATTTCTTGCGAAGATGGATTTGGTGAGAAGATTGGGAAGACATTTACTGGTAGAGGGAGAGAGGAAAAAGAAGAAAAAGCAAGAGGGAAAAGAGAGAAAGAGAAAAGAGGAAGAGATGTTTAATCAAAAGATCAAAGAGTTGGAGGAAAGAATAGAACAATTGCTCAAAAGAGTCACAAGTTGGCACTTGAAGATCAAGAAAGTGTTCACATGGCCTATTGAGAAGATTATTATGAAGAGAAGACAAGAGAGAAAGCAAGCTAAGAATATGAAGACTTTGTTGCAGATGGATAAAGAGCAAAGCAAACGAGTTGCAATAGTGATAGTTGATAAGGAAGAGAGCATTATAGTGGAAGAAGAATCACACTTTCAGGTTTTAGCCATTGAAGACTTTGAAGATGTGAAGGAAAATCAAATTTTGGAAGAAAATGTTATGGATTTGGTAACAAATACTAAGGTAAAATATGAATTCAGTTTACAAAATCAAGTTTTCTTTACAAGATATGAAGATATAATATTCTTTTCAATATTTTTAGAGGAGAATAATGGATTTTCAATTTTTGAAATTCCTAAGCATGATAAAAAAAAAAGAGTAGAAACATTAAGGATGGAATAAAATAGTGAAAAGTTTGAGGAGTTACAAAAAATGATGAAAGAGTTTGAGCAAGTAACTAGTGCAAAGAAGAAGGGTGGTGTACAAAATTTTCTAATTATGATGACACATGTGATGAAAGATATACCAAAATTCAAGATGAAGATACATTTCAAGGAACTAGATTCACACCACTCACAATTTTTTGTGATTTCAGGTGATGATGAAGATAATTTTCTTATTGCAGGTCCTCACTCAAGGGACTTGAATTTCTTTTTCATGGGGAGTTTGGTGCAAGAGCACCTAATGGATTTTATGCCTCCATGAGGCCATTTTGTAAAATTTGCTTTAGTTTTATGTTTAAATCATGTAATAAGGTCATTTAGAATATATTGAATGTGTTTGAGTCAGTAAATAGGTTAGTAGGTGGATCATGAGTTCATTTTTACAAATATTGTCAAAAATGTAAAAAAATTGTCAAATTGTAAAATTGCAAAACTGAGGAATATGAAGGGTCATTGTGGGAAAGAAAGTTATTTGGTTATTGAAACTCAAGGGTCAGTTGGAAAACTGATGTGATATGTTCAAATTAAGCCTTGGATGTTGGATGGTCGAATCCAAGGGGAGGAAGAGGTGGTTGTTACATTTTGAAGTGAAATTAATAAAAGACTTCTTTATTTTCTACATTTCTGAACATTAAATTGTTGTTTCAGAGCTTGATACGGCCATGTACAAAATTTTTATGACTTCTAGTTTGTTTTAATGGATGTAAAATTAAATTATATTTTTACTAATTTTTTGTCTCATTGAATTTCATTGATTTTTGAGTGTTTTATGGTCATTTTACTTAAGATAGGTGTGCAGAATTAGGTCTTTAGGACAGCATAGCAGAAAGTTTTTGAGGGATACATTCCAAAGTAACCCTACTTGAATTTAATATATGTTATATAAGGACTTAATGGGTATCCAAATTAGTTTTTAGATCATAGTTTTGAGTTTTCGTCTGAAAGTTATGTCAAAATTACCTTATTTGCTGCTCTCATCAAAGCATAGTGAAAGATTATGAGAAAAATCATTTGCTTGAAGTGTTAGAGTTTTGGTCTTGAAAATTTCATTGAATTTGTATTATTTTGGAGTCCCCTTACCTCTGCATCAAATTGTGTTTCATGGAATATTAAGAAATTTATGCTCATTTTGGTGAAAACAGTCAAGGTCTAATTTACACAGGCAGCAAGCAATAAAAATTGCATATCTTTTATTTTAAGCACTAGAAATTGGTAAAAATTTGCATGAAGGTCTGTTTTAAGGTTTTGAATGATTTCCCATTGGTTTCATTGAATTTTGAGAATATTTAGATTTTTCCTCAGTACTCTACATCAATATCCCTTTGACAAAGCATTGTACATGATGCCTTTCCCACATAGATATGTTATACCAAACTTTCCTAAGTATAATGGGAAGCGTAATCTTGTTGAAGATATAAGGTAATTTTCCACAATGTGCATAGACATTGCATATGACCCCACATATCTCATGAGACAGTTTCCACGAAGCCTAATTGGAATAACACTTGAATGGTTTCTCAACTTCCATATGACATAAGATCATGTGTTGAACTTGCTAAAAAAATTATTGAACATTTTTCCTTTAATATTGACAACAAAATCATGATATCATCCTTATGTCAACCTACACAAGATGAAGGAGAGAACTTTATTACCTTCTTCTAAAGATGGAGGAGTCTAGCTAGTTGAGGCCCAATTGAAATACCTAAAAAACAAAAGGTCACCATATTCCTAGAAAACCTCAATTCAAAATTGAGAAGTGACTTAAGATTACTTGGTTGCACTTCTTTTGTGGAACTAGTAGAAAATGGTATCATACTTGAAAAGGATCTAATTGACAAAGGTGAAATCAAGATGCCAAATAGAAATCAAAATGTTTAGAACATCCCCAATGATAGGAATGAATTTTTGTCTCAAAAAAGAACATAACCAATGATGGGATTGTTGATGCTAAAACCCTATAAGTAGGACCAATCATTACACTTAGAGGACACAACCCCTCCAACAACACACTCAACAACATTGATCAAACTTCCAACATTGTCTAGAACACCCAACAACCATGACTACAAAGGAGGTTTCCAAAATGTGAATTCACTCCTCTGGGGGAACCAATTGAATAAGTATTTAAACAACTACCACAATACAACCTCATAGAACTTGAAGAGCCAAGACAATATGATTCTGGACAATTTAAACCCTTTTGGTGGGATGACAATGTTTTTTGTGATTTCCATCATACTAAGGGACACAGTCTACAGAATTACTGACAATTGAAGAAAATTATATAGGGTTTTGTGGAGAATAAAACTATTGAAGTTAATAGATAGAAATAGACATCCTCAAATAGTGATCACAAGGTGTACACTGATCCATTACATGACCATGGAAAAGGAAAATCCTCTAGTGTAGGAAATATGACCAACACTTCAGCCAACTATGCTAATGTCAAGTATGATTATTGTATACACTCAAAATTGGTCTAGAGAATATTAATTATATAATGGTTATTCAATTAATAAAATCTTTATTTCATCTACTATATAAATAAATTGCAAAGTTGATTTATATAGTTCACATTTCTTAATTCTTCCAATTTATACCACTTTCTTCATGATTTAATTAAATAAATAAATTTAACCAATTTGTTTTATTTGATTAATTCCCTCTCATTAAATTTGAAATTTTAATTCAAATTTTGTCACATTTCTCCCTATTTTTCTAACCTCCTTCCACCTCACCTTCCATTTCACCATGTGTCACATGAAATAATTATTTCTAATTTCAAAAATGGACATTTATTCTCAAAAATATCAACAAACTCAGGGACACATGGCTTTTCAGTTCCATTTATTCTTTTCTACACTTGGTAAGCTTGTTCTATTAAATGGGAAAACTTCTTTATTTCTCTCTAACCTCCTCCTTTCTCATCGTCAATCTATCCAAACTAAATCCTAGTCGTCCATTGTTACCAACTCACTTGATGCCTTGGTGAAATCTATAAATAGAGGCTCATTTACATATTTTGGATAAGAGAGTATTGCATACAATTACTCTATAGAAATCATCTTAGCATTTGGGAGACTAGTTTGCATTCTAGTTTAGCTTTTAGAGTAGTTTAGCAAGTAAATTAGAATTATGGCCTCTTTGTTAGATGTTTCTTAGTTTATTTATAGCATTTAGAATCATTTTCATAGCATCTTCGTTAGTTTAGCACATTCATCATTATATCATTTCATTACATTCTGTACATAGTAGCTTATCATCCAACATATCATTTAGTTCATCATGCAAAAAATTCATCAAATCATGTACGTGTAGGAATAGTTTTTGCATTCTAGAATTAATGGCTTCTCATTTCTTAGGTGTCATTCTAGTAATTTAGTGCATAATTAAGATCTAAGAGCACTAATATAGGATCCTTAGGAATAGAGGAAGATGGAATGTCTTTAAGGAATCATTTTATCAAATTGTGTTGTTAATTTAGATTTCCTTAATATAATACATTGCATTTGTTGTGTTATTGTTTATTCTAATTCACATAATTTTTTTCACACACATAAATTAGCACCCATTGTGGGGCCTAGCCCCTCTGGTTTTAATATATTTCTAGAAAGTATGCTTTACAGGTTCATACATGAATTCCTCTGGCACAATTGTTAATTCTTATGCCACACCCAAAACATTCTTTGGCACATACACTAACTATTCCAGCACAACAACAGGTTTCTCCAGTGCATACACGCTATTATGTGGGGCATCAAGGGGTTTCTGTAGTGCATATGCTACTTTCTATAGCACATTTACTATTTTATATGGCACATTCCTTTCTTTCTTTAGCGCATCTACCTTTTTAGTGCATTAGCTTACTATAATGGTGGATTTGATTTTTGTTACAAATTTCTTCTAAGTCTAAAAACTGATAAATGTTTTTATGTTGTGAAAGCTTGATAAACAATGTTAGAGACTCTATTGAAACCCTTGAATGTTGTTAGAGAAATATTTATTGCAAACTAATGATGAATTTGATGTAGGGGTTGGAGTGATTTATTTCCTTTTGGCTTAATTTAGGAATCTAGACTAATTAGGCAGGAAATAACACTATGTCTATTGTGTTTGATGAATGGTAGGCATATGATCTCCCCTTAACTAGGTGACCAAAAAGCTAGACCCATTTGATTTCTTTTTTTTATCCATAGAGGGCATGCCTTGTGGGAAAAAATAATCACCCAATGGAATGACCCAACTGCTAACACGCTAAAGCCAAGGGACTTCCAACCGATATATAAATGTGGGTACTTGAGGAAAGTTTTAAGTATCACTACGATTGTTCCAACAAGAAGGGAAACAATGGTCTCTTGCCACATGGATGACCCCCCATGAACAAAATTCCCATACTAGAACCCTTGTTGTAGAAAGGCCAAAATACCTAATCTATTTGTTGGCACAAAAGGTCTAATCTTTGAAGTCATCCCACATTTTTGTGGCATTTAGTAGAGATGAGAAGTATGCCTTGGAATATTCATGGGTATTGGTGCTCAGCTTCCCCATATAAGTGAGTTCCATGGAGGAGAGCCAGTGGGGTCAAGCATCTAATCATCCGCTAAAAGTAGGTGTAGCTAGAGTAAAATCCAAGTGGGAATCCAGCAAATACAGTCTTACACAACCTTAGGATTGTGCATGCTTGATGTGTTTACCAAAGTGTTTTTAAACAAACTTCAAACAAAACCTCACACACTAGAAGTGAAAAACTATGATTTAGAAAACATCATTTGAAAAAAACCATTCTCTGATTGAACAACTAGAAAAATAAAATAAACTGGCAAGAAATTGTTATATTCCTCAGTTCAACACATCCACTTTCTGTTATACTGCATTCACCACTTTTTCTAGTGTAGTCACCTATTGTTATAGCACATTCCCAACATTTTCTAGTGCATACCTTACATTTTGTGGTGTATATACCAATTTTTGTAGTGTATCCACTTGAAATTTCGATGCATTTGAGCTATTTTGTAGCACATCCAGTTGATTCTATAGCACATCCCAACCTTTTTGTGGTACATCTAAGGAATTTTATAGTGCATCTTCCTTTTAGCACATACATTAATTGTTAATCCACATCCACCAAAATATATAACCAGAGAGTTGCATTTGACTCCTATCTAACATTTTGAAACCAGATTTAGGGATCTTTTCCATAGGGAATTTCATCCCTCATCTAAACAATGTTGTAAACTAACTAGTATTTACAAGTGAAATCCTTTACCTAAACTTTGATCAAACATCTAAAAGTTCCCAACCATCATCAAAACCCAAATTTGATCATCAAGTTGAGTTTCCCCACTAGGATTCACCATCCTTCATCTAGAAACAACACACTCTACATCAAATTTTATTACCCTAGTCCCATCAATAGGATTCATCATAGGTATTCCTTTGGCACTCATAAGCAATGATCAAAATTTATAAAAACTTCATCACTTGCATGCCCATTTTAGAAAGGTCCCAAAAGAAAAAACTAAAGGATAGGGAATTTGAACCTAAAAATACCATGGGTAAACCAAAAGAAAATCCCCTTCACAAAATTCCTCAAAATGAAACATAAGAAATAATAGAGGAAATAAAACAAGCAAACCAAGATCCCAAATTTCACAAATTCCTGGAAAGAATCTTTGAAAAGGAAGGAGAAAAATACCTTCTAATGTTAGCAAACCAAGGGGTAAAATTACCAAGAGATTTTGATGTCAACAAATTGAAGGAAACTCCCAAGAAAATTGAAATCGAAACACCAAATTAGATCAAATGGCTACTCTAAAATATCAAATGAAGAACCTTCAACAAAAATTGCAAGACATGTGAAGGGGGACTACCAAAAGATACTTCTTACAAGATATTTGTCCCTACCTTTTTGGTAGAAAGTTAAACATGATACCATTTCCACCAAATTGTGAGCTACCGAAATACAACAAATACAATAGAAAATCTAACCCCATATACCACATAAGAGAATTTCAAACCATGAGTCTTGAGTTTGCTCATGAGGACACATACTTAATGAGACTTTTTCCTCATAGCTTTGGAGGCCATTGTATGGAATGGTTTTCAAAACTACAACCAAGCATAACATCCTTTGAAGAACTTTCCAACAAATTTATTACTCAATATTCATATAACATTTCACATGAGATAACCATGAAGGATCTTTGTAATACCAAACAAAAACAAGGAGAATCCTTTCTCATATTCTTACAAAGGTGGAGAAGGTTATTTTCTCAATATGCTCATCCCATACCGAAACAAGAAAAGATGGAGATCTTTATTGATAACTATTGTGTAGTCTCACAACACACCCCATTTTGCTCCTTTGGAAAAATGTGGAACCTTTTTTCTCTTTCTTTTCCCTTTTTGCTTGTTTACTTTTGTCCTCCTCGGCATGGTTTTAATCGATACTTGGTTGGTTTCTAGTTGTTTCTTAGTTTCACTTGGCCTCTTTGATGATAACTTTTTACCGCCTAATATTTTGATGTTTCGGTATGTCCTTTTCATCTATTCTATTACTAGAAACTAAAATTTTAGAGTCCTACATGAGTCAAAAAAGTTGGTGTCTTTAAATAAATTTTTGTCACCTAGTATTTTTATTAAACGAATTGTATAAACCTAGCAACTTTCTCTTTTATCGAAGTCTGGTGCCTTATTGTTTTCTTTAAAGTAAAATTTAGAAACCAGAAAGCCTGCTTTGAAATGTCATCAATTATATCTTTCAGTTTTGGTTTTTCAATGTTTTTTATTTCTCTTGTTCCATTTTTTTTCTTTCTCTTTTCTCAAGAAGTATTTATCAGATCCCAGTGTTACATGAATTTTATCAAAGACATTATCAAAATTTGTAACTCTAGTGATCATCATTAATCACATATCATTGATGGAATATATCCTATATAAAATTGGTGTGACATGTAACTACCATGAATAGCCACCATGTTGTCTTTCTTCTCGAATGATGAGCTAGCTCAAAAATATAGGTGTTCATAAGTTGAACCATAATCCATGATTATTACACCTTTATTCTATGAATTAATGTAAAATAGCAGGTAATTAATGAAGGTGGTGAACTACCTATGTACTTGGCACCACCTCAAGAGTGCAATTGCTTTTACAACACTGCACTTTGTATCATATTGCAAACTTGATAAAGACATTGAATTCATGAAGCTACTTTGGCGCATAAGTAGAGGTAAAATTTTCAAGAAACTAAGTTGCATCTACCCAAGTGTTTTGAAGTTGTTATGAAGAATCACCATTTTAACCAAAACCAGGTATGTTCTAAATAACTTATTTATTGATAAGAGTTTATCACAATAGAAATCTTCGATAATGGTATTTTATCATTCTAAAATTGGGATATTAATTTTCCTCTGATTTTTTAAATTTGATTAAAGAATGAATTGAAAAGTTTTATGAAATGTAATGTTTTGTTAAATCTAACCCTAACTCACACACACAGACAAATATTTTGAAAAAATTGTAAAGCACATTATACCAAAAATGAGCACTTCTAAAGCAAGAGCAAAAGATGAATTCAAATATTGCAACTCATAGGCAGTGACCATTAATGTGGTGGTCACAGATACCCACATGGGATGGTCTTTTGACATTGAAACTCATTCACGAAAGCTACAAGAAAATGTACCCAATGTTATAAAAATGCCATATTAAATGGGTTACTTCCTATAGGAAGGTTTCCACTAGTGGTGGAAGCTCAAAAATTAGTAATTAAATGTATAAACCATTATAATCTAGCCAAAAGGATTATTGAAAAGGAAGGAAGAACTTATGTAGACATGTCTCAGAATGGAACTATGTGTACATTTTGTCTCCCCTCCTACACAAGGATGTACAATTTTGACCTGAAAGAAAAGGCCAAGACATATCAAAGTGTTGAAGAACATAATAGAGAAATTATGAGCACCCAATGTTTCCAATAGCTAATCACACCACAAATCAAAGTAATTTAGAGGTTTGAGTTTAAACAAGAAATGTAAGACATAATAACTTTGCTAAGCAGAGTAGTTGGTTTAAGAGATGCAAGTAGGTTCAAACCCTAGATGTTTGTGATAATATCTCAAATGATAGAAAGCCCTATATTGTTGCATTGGGGAAAATTGATAAGCGATAGGATACATGAACAAATTACTCCATTCACCAAAACTAGATGTTTCTACATGTCGTCATACATTATTTACTTCTATGCTATGAGAGTCAATAAAAAAGGATTAAAACAGATTGGTACTCTAGGCGCAAAAGATGGCAATAGTTTGATATATGCACATTTACCCCAAATCACTATTCATGGGTATAAAGGTGATTATAGAAAATTTAATGATTTTATTTCCATGAAATTGGTAAGAACAATGGAAGGTGATAAATCTAAGAGATTATCCTTGGAAGCACAAAGTTCCATTCGGCCTATGGGAGGCATGTATATATAGTTCCCAACTTACTCCTACATTAGAGTGGAGGGATTTGATGGACACCAATTCATGATGCCTAGGTATCCTATAGATAAAATTATTTTATTGGAATTACTGAGATGGTTAAAACCATCTCAGGATCTTTATATCCATGCTAACAAGAATGCCTCTTTTAAATTTTCTATTACAATAGGGAATTATAAGTGCACTGCAATCAAGATGGCTAATTTGTGTGAGGAGGAACTGAAAACTTACAATTTTGAAGAATTTCCACTTCAAAGAATGTACTATGATGTTGAAGGAAATATTTAAAAAATCATAGTTGGTTATCATGCTCATGTACATCATTTAGAAGATTACTGGCTTAATTGTGAAGATGAGCATGAGGTCAAAAGGAAAAAGTATGAAAGAATGACTCTAGTGTTTGCTTGAATGCTCAAACTCTATGATATCCTAGACCAATTGGTGGAAGATGATGGTCAAGTGTTAAATCAATTTTATAATAATGACATGATATATGATCAACCCATTCTAGACCTAGGTGTTGAGGATGAAGATATGGCATCAATTGATGATTTTACTAGGCCAGTCATAAGGTACACTCAACACTGAATTGATGATTTTTGTAAAAGTTTAAGAGAAAGAGGAATTGAACCCATCTACTTAGAAGATAAAAGAAGAAAGAAAAGAGATTAAATCACTTCTAAAAGTGGAGAGCCTATCAAGAAGAAAACAAAGACTAGTAAGGCTACTCTAAGTGTTAGAATTGAAGAAAGAACCCCTAAAACAACAAGACAAAAAGTTCCCACAAAGTTATCAGAAAAACATAAAGATGTGGAGACTAGTAAAGACAAGTCTAAAATGAAACCTAAAGGTGCATCTTCTTCTATGGCCAGACTGAGAACTAGAATAATTGTTGAGGAAGGAATGGGAGTAACAGAGAATGCTAATACACAAACTAGATCTGCATCTCAAAGAGCTACAACATTATTTACTTCTCCCCTTTTGTTAATATGGCCAGCATGAAGCAAGCACTGGGTGGGAATCCTATGGCTTTAGAGGAAATTTCTAAGGAATATGAGGCTAGAATTAAGGAACAAGTAGATATATGGGGTGATATGTAGGAGAAGATAAAAGAGAAGAAATCCAAAGACAAGCCTACAATACACTCAGTGATAGAAGAAATGTAGGATACAATCTCTAATTGCATAAATATTGAATAAGAAGAATTTATTCAAGGGACTCTTGCCTCAGAGGTAGGAAATCCTAGGATACTTGAAATGGAAATAGGGGGAAATGAAGAGAAAAATCCTATTGATAAGAGGGTTGTTGAAGAAACTCTTGATTCTCAATTTTCTTTCGAGAATGTGCAAAATGTTAATTTTACTTCACAGGTCTTTGATGAAATAGATAAAGGCCATGCTGGAAGTGAAATTGAAACTAAAATTTTTGATGAAGAAGCTACACAGTTCATAGGAGATGGAACTAAAAATGAAGAGAATCTTGGTGTAGTTGTAAATGAAGAAGATAATATTCAAAGATAAGAATTAGAAAATCTAGATAGATAGGAAAATATAAGTCTCCAAATAGAGGAGGTAGTGCAAAATCCTACTAATCCCGAGTCTATGTTAGATCCTGATAAAGAAGTTTCCATTTCACAAAATCTAGCAAGTGACAAAAATGAAATTCCTAAATCAAGTAATAAGTAGAAAAAAGAAAGAGTTACAAAGGTACAACAAGATGATACACCTGATTGGTTAATCAAAGAATTAGCTTCTCCCATGGAAGTAGAAATATTACCTTTGAACCTCAGTAATTTTATACAAGAAGTAAATACTCCTAAACCTAGGCACAAAGCAAAAGCAAAGAATGTCATACAAAGGAATGCAGATGGTAATATAACCATCCAAATAGCTACTCCAACAAATGACAAAGATAGACATGAGATAATGCCTATGGAATAAAAAATCACAAGTATTAATCTTGGACGCTCATCTTGGTAGCAAGAACTAGAAGAAATAAAAGTTAATTTGAATGCTATTATTGCCAGAGTACAAAAATACAAAAAAAGAAAAGAGAATTGAAAGAATAGGTTGCTACATTAGAGCATTTTATCAAATCACTGAATTTATTTGGTCAAGAGCAAGCTGAATTTCCCCAACATCTGGTGCTAATGTTACAAGAACAAGTAGATGCCATTGTTGCAGTTTATCATAAAATGAATATATTTGAAGATGGGATTGAACATTGGATAAAGTGTGGGGATGAATTTATTATAGATGCAATAAAAATGTACAAGGAAGCATACCATCATTCAGAGAAATTGAAAAGATTTGAAGATGAATGTAAACTTCGCCAGGAGCAAGTCATTAACAAAAGGAAAAATATGGAAATTCTCATACAAACAGATGTCCAAGAATTGATACAAAACAATATAATATCATAATATAAAATTTCATTGCCAAGAAATTGGAAGAAACAATTGAAATGGGAAGGTGACATGTTAGTACAATGTATTGAAGGATTTGAAAAGGTCACCATTGAGTGCAAAAGACTGATAGGAGAAAAACAAGAATTTATTGAGGTACTATCATGACAAAACTTTGATTCTCAAACATTAGGGTAGGATGGGAAGGAAGCTAAAGCTTTCAAATAATGGGTAGAAATAATAAAAAGAGATCTTGTTCAATTATTGACAAGGGAGGTTATCAATGAAATAATACAGTGCAAAAGTGTCATAGTCAAATATGAAGCAGAAAAGGAATAGAAAAATGATGTCCTACTTCAAGTGACTGAAGAATATATTAGGCTCAAACTTACTTGGAGAGCAATAAGAAGGATTTCAAAGGAACACATACATCAAAATTGAGATATTTTGGATAGTACCAATTAAAGAAAGAAGGAAGAAATCTATAAATGGAGTCATTAGAAAATACGAAAAAGAACTGAATACTAGATATCAGAAGTGTAATAGAATTTATTTGTTGTTAATTTTGTAGGTTGGTCTTGGTCCTTGTAGGTGTTTTTCATTCCGGTATTTCAAAAGAAAGTTTGTAGCCTTGATGAAGATAAAGTGTTTGTGCTGAAGTATGGAGAAATGTGCTACTATGGATAAAGTCAAAGCTTTGACTTATTCTAAAAATTTATTGATGATAGTTGGCATATGCCACATGGCATATTTTAATTTGTTGTTTTTGATTTCTCTGAGATATTTTTAAGTTGAACTTTTGAGGTTCCTTGTTTCTATAAAAGTCCATCTCCTCTCACATTTTTATTTTAAGTTTAGAATTTGTGGATGTTAGAGGAGAAAAAAAATCTTTTAAGTTTTGTTCTTTTTTCCTATCTTCTAAACCATTTTAGTGTAAAACTTTGTATGCTTGTAGACATTAATTGATATCAAAGCTTTCTGGATAGCTACCTAGCTGAGTATCTTTTGTAGTTGGTTTTTTAAGTTCCACTGAACAATACTTTATGCTACGCCATTTAAGGGTGCATACAAAATCTATTCGGTGTCCATAAATGAAGCACACTCATTAAAATTTTGCATCGTTTTATACATAGTTGTGAAGCAATCCAGTGAAGTATAAAGTGGTTTTCTCTATTTTAATTAATTCTTTGGGGAATCCATGGATAATAACTATAAGAAATTTTTATTTTATGTTTTTCTTTAGATTATATGTTAATATTTTTTGAAAATGTTCTAAAAAAAAGTGAATGGAAATAGTTTCATTGAAAATCTTTTATTTTCCATGAAATTGTTGAATGCTTAATGCAAAATCTACTTAAGTGATAGCAAAGAATCTATTCTATTTGTGAAATATTATGATGAGTCTTTTGATTTCATAATGTCATTTGATGATAAGATTGAAGTTTTATGTGAAATGTTAGTAATCCTTGATAAAACTGAAAATAACTGTATTCCCCTTTGAAATTAATAGAAAAATTATCACATCATTACCCGAGAGCTATGTTTAGTGCAAACATGACCTAGTTTATGGAGACTTGGGATTAAATGGAAGTCAATCTTTATTTTGTGAATGAAAAATTATTTCTTAGGTTGTCTTTTTTTCATATCTTTCAAGAAAGGTAGGCTTTTCACAATTTTGTCTGTGGAAAATCTATATGAGCTGTTTACTGCGAGTAAAATCATTGTCAATAGAAACCTTAATAGTGAAATGATCTATAGGCTACAATTACAATGTCCCCCTAGCTTTGAGAAGATGGTAGAAAATAGTATCAAAATTGAAGAAGCTTTAATAAAAGGAGGGGTATTGAAAATCCAAAATAAAGGATCAAACAATACTAGCTCTTCCAACCATCACAACAACAATGAGAAACCCAAATTTTGGACAAGGAACAAAAATTTCAACGATGGTGCCACCAAAACACATAATGCTAAACTAGTCTTTAATTGATCAGGAACCAAAACCAAGACTGATCAAAACATCAATCAAGGCACTAATCAAAATGCCAACTAGCCCAACAATCAAAATAGTCAAAATCAAAGTAATACCATGTCTAAACCTCCACCTTATCAAACACAATCAAACCATAGAAAATTCTCACCTTTGGGTCAATCACACAAATTTTCATTGAGGTAACTTCTTGAAAATAACCTCATAACACTACTCGACACTCAAGGATTTAAACAAAAAGTAAAATCATCATGGTGGAATGATTCTTATTAATATGAATTTCATCAATGCAAAGGCAATCAAGCAAATAGTTGAATACAATTGAAACACAAGATACAAAATTTAATAGATGAAAAAGTCATACAAATAGAAGAAACCCAAACAAATGTCGATCATGGAGCATTTAAAAATCCTTTACCAAATTATGAAAAAGGGGAGTCCTTTACAAAAAACAAAGAGGGGAAGAATGTAAACTATGTCCATGATACTACCATAAATCATATCTCAACAACAAAGAATCAAATGAATAACATTGAAACCAATGAAAATCAAGACATTACTGCAACCAACAATCAATCTATGACATTCCAATTGTAAAAGAACAAGACATCATTATCCTTGAAAACCAAATTAATGACACCAAACTAGATATAGCTACAACTGATATTCAAGTCAATGTCATTAAAATCAATGGGAAACAAGACAAAATGCTAGTAAGTGTGACCACAAGAGCATAGGCCAAATATTTCCTAAAACCCCTGATGCCTCATCCAATCAATATAACATAGTGGACTAGTTATAAAAGATCCCTACACAAATATCGATATTGGAATTGCTCGAAATTTCACCAACCCACAAAGAGATTTCAAAAAAATCCCTAGTGGACACAATAGTACCAACAAATCTAGAAGTTTGTAAATTTGAAGCCATGGTGGGACATTTGACTGCACCACATTGCTTATCCTTTTTAGAAAATGATGAAGCATCTATTTCTCATCCCCACAATTCCACTCTCCATATTGAAGTCCTAATTCATAAACATCTTGTCAAATGTGTCCTAATAGATGGAGGAGCTAGCCTAAATATATGTACTTTCAAGCTTGTTCTTACATTAGGATTTTCTAAGAATGCAATTGATTCAAAGAAAAAGATTACAATAAAAGCATATGATGGTGAGGAAATATCTTCATAGGGATTGATTGTCTTACCTATTCAAGTGGGAATGATTTAGAAATATGTAATCTTCCAAGTCTTAGACAAGGATTTGACCTACAACATACTATTGGGTCACCCATGGATCCATGAAATACAAACAGTCTCGTCAACATACCACCAATGTTTGAAATTCCCTTATGGTGGCCAATAAATCGCCATCTTAGCTGATTCAAATAGTTCCCAGTATTGCAACACCCTAAAATTTGTCCAAGATACCTTTGTGCCTCATAACAGAGAAACTTCCACTTCCATCCCTTCTAACGATTAAAGCCAGTCAAGTTCCTCATCCAAATCATTGGTCATTTCCTCAAATCAAGAAGGTCAATCTAGTTCCATGTCCAAACAGTCTGAGAAAAGGGAAGAAGTTAATCCTACATCCTCAAATCATGAAGCCCAATTAAATTCTTTGTCAAAACAATTTTAGAAAAAATTCCAAAGTCAAAGATAAAGGTGTGGGTGAATATTTCATTGAATGGTCTCTATGTCTTTCACAGTTATCTTCCCCAAAGTCATATGGACAATCCTCAACATCAACACAATAACATCAACACAATAGACATCACAACTAATTACACTCTTTGATGGTCGATTTGTAAAAGTGGGAACCATATTTGATGAAGAAGAAGACAAGGATGTTCCAAATTGGATTTATAAAGATGAAGAACAATCTCAAACAACAACTACAAATGTACAAACATCACAATATTGAAAAGGCTTCACTATTTTGGAAAAGATAGGATATGAGGGAAAAGGATCTATAGGAAAAATAAGGGAAGTAATTTTAGAACCAATTCAACCCCTCTTAATCAATCTAAAAGACAAAACTGGGCTGGGTTATAAAGAGGAGACAACAGAATAGATGACTATGGGGGTAGTTGAAAAAATCTTGCAATTACAAGCTAGTGATGATCATGAGACTAATTCCTATAAATATGAGTGGGACTCATTATCATAAGAGTCTTGTCATGACAAGGAAATTGATGTGGTACACAAGTATGCATCCCTACTCGAGGAGGGACAAGGTTCAGGTTCTAGACTACTTGAATTAGGATTGCAACACATTGATGATTCCAGCGAAGACAATTCTACTTAGAGTGAAATAGATAATTTAGAGCAAAGTTACCTTATAGACCTTGATTTTGCTATTGGAAAAATTGAAGACACTACCATAAAGACTCTTACCATCTTTGACCTTAACTAGTCTAATGACTTCTTACCCCTAATACATCCCAAACTCATAAACTAGGACCAAACTAAGCCATTTGATATCCCTACCTTTTCAAATGATGATGCCATCATCAATTTCCTCTGTGCCAACAATCATAAAATAGATTCCACCATTGAACATCATAATGAAGCTTCCAAACAGGGGATTATCAAATCTTCCAGCTACAAAATGAATAATACAGGAAATAGATATGATTGTGAAAATGATTTAATGGAAATATCAAATCCAAAAAAAGTAAAAACAAAGAGTGCATCCAATAGTGAAAACCTCTCTGAGGATTTGAAGGATGGAAAATTTGATACTCTCCTAGAGCACTTTTAGGAAAGATCAAAGGTATTGATTGAACCCACACAGTCTATCAATATCAATAGTGCAAAGATAGTGAAGACTATCCATCTAGCAACATCTTTGATAAGCCAAGGAAAACCAAGCTTCCTCAAATTTTTCAAAGAGAAACAAGTCAATTTTGCTTGGTCATGTTCTGACATGCTGGGGATTGATCCAAAAGTCATCATGCATCACCTATCCTTACCAATAGGAGTAAAAATATTCAAGAAAAAGCTAAGGAAAATGCATCCACATATTGCCCTATTGGTAAAAGTAGAGCTGAAGAAATTGCTAGATGCAAGATTTATCAAACCTATTGACTATGCCGAGTGGATCTCCGCTATTGTACCAATCTCAAAGCCTGATAACAACATTCATATTTGCACAGATTTCTAAGATCTTCATAAGGCTTGTCCCAAAGATTATTTTCCTCTACCTAACATAGACATCATAGTGGACTTAATGATAGGACATGGCATGTTATCACTTATGGACAGTTTTTCCAAGTATAATCAAATAAATATAGTTCTAGAGGATTAAGATAAGACAACCTTTACATGTCCATGGGGAACATTCTATTGCAATGCGATGCCATTCAAATTAAAGAATGTAGGCCCATGACAATAATTTTTCATGATATGATGCATACCTTCATTGAAGACTATGTGGATGATTTATTAGCTAAATCATATACCAGAGAAGGAGAATTAGAGATCTTAGAAAAAATCTTCACAAGACTAGAAAAAATCAATGTATGACTAAACCCAAAGAAATGTGTGTTTGGGGTGACTTTAGCCAAGCTTTTGGGATACATAGTTTCAAAAAAAATCATTAAGGTAGGCCTGACAAAATTTAAAGCTATTATGGATATACCACCACCCAAAAACATTAATCAGCTATGATCCCTATAAGGGAGGTTCCAATCAATCTAAAGATTTATATCGCAACTAGCAAACAAGACACATCCTCTTACTCACCTGCTACAAAAAAATGTTTCTTTCCAATGGGATGAGAAATTTGAAGGGACCTTCAACCAATTAAAACAATATATAATGAGTCCACCTATCTTAGTACCACCAACAGAAGGAAATCCACTTTTTTTATACATTGCAACAATTGAGATATCATTGGGAGCCTTATTAGCACAAGAGGATTTAGTAGGAAAAGAGAGGGAAATTTATTACATCAACAGGATGCTAAATGGCTATGAGATCAATTATACGTCCATTGAAAAGGCTTGCTTGGTAGTAGTTTTTGCCACCCAATAGCTATGACACTACATGCTAACTCATACCATCTAGTTAATAGCCAAAATAGATCCACTAAAATTCCTCCTCAACAAAGCTAACCTAACTAGAAGACTGGCCAAATGGGTTATGATACTAAGTGAATTTTACATCCAATATATGGATAGGAAAGAAATAAAAGGAAAAGAAATTACTGACCATTTAGTTGAAGCACCTCAAACAAATGATCATCCTTTACACATTGAATTTCCAGATGCTGATGTCCTCACCTTGGCTATAAAACAATGGACATTATACTTTGATGGATCACACACCCAACATGGATTAGGGGCTGAAATCCTATTTGTAACATCACAAGGACATACCATACCAAAATCATACAAATTGATGTTCCCTTGTACCAACAACATGGCATAAAATGAATCATTAATCATTGGCATCAAAATAGCTATAGAATGGAAAATCCTAGAGTTGCAAGTCAATGGAGATTCTTTGTTGGTCACTAAGCAAGTCAATGATGATTATCAAATGAAGGATGACAAACCGATTCCCTACAAAAGAATGATGGATGATTTTAAGAAATAATTTGTGGATATCAAATTTGAACAAATTTCAAGAGTGGACAATAAAGTTGTTGACACCATGGCTACTATTGCTTCCTTGTTACAAATTCTAGAGAAGAGAAGTTGTTACAAGTTCTTGGTGCAACAACTATTTTACCCTACTTATGATGATCTCGAATCCCAAGTTATCTATCACCTAGTTGATACCAATACCTTAATCTATGGTGAAATTTATACCTACCTAAAAGATAGCACCCTTACACCCACCCTATCTCAAAATCAAAAAAAAAATTCATTCACCGAGTCACTTGGAATACTCTTATTGCGGATGTACTATACTAACAAGGTCTTGATGGAACTCTCCTCTGATGTCTAGAATGTGATGGTCTAAAATTGCTTTATGGGAAGTTCATGAGGGTGTTTACAGAACTCATTCAAGTTGTTTAACCTTAGCCAAGAAAATCCTTCATTTAGGGTATTACTAGCCCAACATGGAGAAGGATTCTTTTCAGTTCATCATGAAATTCTAAAAATTTCAAATTCATGGCAACCTCATTCATGCACCAGCATAAGAACTTCAATCATTTTCATCCATATGGCCCTTTTATCAGTGGGGATTGGATCTTTTTGGTAAAATTCATACATCTTCATCAAATGGACACAAGTTTATCATCATAGCTACATATAATTCATGAACTAGATTGAAGTTGTTTCTCTAATTACCATTACAAGAAAGAAAATTTCATAAGTCATCCTCAATTACATTATTTGTCAGTACAACATCCCTTAATTTATTATCATTGACAATGGAAGACTACTCAAAAATCAAGACATGCAAGAATTGTGTGAGAAGTTCAATATCCATCATCACTTCTCTACACCATACTACCCTCAGGGAAATGGTCAAGTAGAAGCTTCTAAAAATCTTGAAGAAAATGGTCAATGATGTTGGACATGATAGGCACATCCAATTAAACCCTACTTTGTGGGCATACTACACTAGTATTCGCACACCACCATGAGCCACACCATATGCTCTTATGTATGGATCTGAGGCCATTTTACCCATTGAGGTTGAATTACCATCACTTTTGGTTTCATTGAAGGTTATTATAATTGATGAGGAGTACTAGATATCTAGATTGTAGGAATTGGAACAATTGGATGAATGACACCAACATGCAATGAACCACCTGAAAGCCTACCAACAATAGATTTCTAGAAATTATAATCATAAAGTAAACCTCAAAAACTTCAAGTTGGTGACTTAGTATTAAAGGAGAACCCACACAACCAACAATATAGGGTTAAGAAAGGAAAGTTTGAACTGAATTGGTTGGGCCCCTTTTTCATTGTGTTAGTCTATGGATTAGGAGCATACCAGCTATCCACACTAGAAGGGGACCTATTTGAAGAACTGTGAACAACCTCCATCTCAAGAAATTCTACACATGATTCATTTGTTGCATCGGTAAAAGTCCTAAAAAAATTGAAAAACATGATAAAATGTCCTGAGAAAATGGTCACCCTAATGAAAACCTAGAAAACAAGCATCTTGGTGATAGCAAAAAAATCAAAAAAAAGAAAAAGAGAAAAATACAAAAAAAAATCAAAAAGGAAAAAAAAACAAAACAAATCATAAAATCTGAAAAAGGTGCAATGAAAGCAAGTAGTGAAAACCTAGCAACATGCACTATTTGTGATAGGACGGCTTCTCCCTCTTTTGGAATGTGTGTCAACCATTGGCTCTTCGCTATCACTATCCGCATCCTCTATTTGAGCCTCATGTACATATTCTAGTGTGACAATCATGTATCACTTTGGCTTTTCGATCATTGTACATATCTAGAATAAATTGGTTTATTTCCACTAGGGGAAAAATCCTTAACTCATTGGGGGAAACTCATCTTTGAGCTTAAAAATGACAGATACACAATAGTATGACAACATGGTAAAAATAAAACAATCAAGTAGGCTAGAACATTGAACATCAATCAGACTCACCAAAACCAACCATTTGAACCAACAACAAGATTGATCAAAAATAAATCTCATTTGGTGACAATTCTTTGAATCACAGTTTTATCACTTTAACACAAAATGTTCAATTTATTTGCATTATGATTTTTGTTATAATTTCTTGGGAGTGACTCAAGGATGTCAAGAACTAGAGAAGATATGGTCAAGAATGATATTTTTCTTTATTTTTTGTTTGTGAGTTGATCAATAATACTATGTGAATCATCATGGGACTATTGGACACTAGGAACATTAAGAGGGGGGGTGAATTAGTGTTCAATAATATTTGACTTTCAAATTGGATCTAAAACTATCAACAACAATAATTGAACTTAAGGCAACATTCACAACATGTAAATAGAGGGAAACATGCAATCACATTAATGAAGATTAATACCACAGTGGAGATTAATACACAGTGTATACTCTATTAAAATTATGATAAAAGAGGGGAATGCACTTGCATTCAGGCGCACTGCCTAGAGCTCACTACTTAAGAGAGAAAGACTCACTGCCTTACAAAATATAATTGAGATTACAAAAAAAAAATGAATTGAGAATACAACATCTACTAATGCTTGGATTCATTTCCAGTGAAGCTCATAATTAGATTCCAAATCTTTACACCAATTTGCACTTTTTCTCTACTCTGCTCTATTCAGCTCTACTCTGCTCTGCATACAAAACTTTTTTTGCCCTCGAATAACTAATATGTCCTCTTTCACTCTCTCTCCTTGATACACATACACTTCTATCTCTACCACAACTACATAATTCATCACTACTTTCACTTCAAAATTATTTTCCAATCTCCTTTATATACCTGCTAATTAGGAATTCATTGTATGTTGTCTTCACAACAAAATATAATATTCTTGCTTATGTCAGCTCAAATTGTTAATTAGAGTTGATGCGTACCCACACAAGTCAAATATAATTTAGTAGGGACCCAAACCAAAGTTATAAACATAAGAAATAACTAAATTCATACTCCACATACATCTATGATATGCCATATAAAACATGTCGGCTAGAATGAGAGAATAAACCATGAACCATACTATCGAGCCTCTTAACTCAAACTCTGACTAATGCAACACCACAAAACTCACCAGTAGGATAGTACACATGATAGGAATACTTTCCTAGATATCCACACCACAAAATAATGATCCAGTGAGGTGATTAGATCAACTTACTAACCAGATGTTCTACTCTTCATTGTTTTTACTGGTAGATTACAGAATCTTACTTTCCTTGCCGGTAGGAGCAATGTTGACACTACAGACCATATTGCTAACTCTAGTTGCCATGAATGACAAAAAAAAGTAGCCAAAAACAATCTCTCAAATCCATATGCCAAAAATATCTCCATTTGGCATTGATAGCAACACTTAGTGAGAAATTGACTAAGTGTCAAAACCAAAAATTCAACAAAATCAAGACTACTGCTCTCCCCCTGATGTCAAGGAATTTTTCACTGCATTCTCTCCCCCTTTGACATCAATGAAAAATCTTCTATCTCTTTTTATTTCCTTGTAATATTTCACTATACTTCTCTTCTTATTCTCTCCCCTTTGCAAAATAGAGAGTTGGATCAAAATTTGAGAAACTGCTACAAAAATCAGAAGATTATTTTAAACTTAGCTTTAATTTCTAGAAGGAATTTTTTCCAAGAGTCCACTGCAATCCCAATGGCTATAATCAATTTGTTATTCTTTGATGTTATATTGATAATCTAGACAAGGGATTCAGGAATGGTGATTGCTTCTTCCAACTTTTCTCCTATCTTTAGCACTTCAATCATTTTCTCTAGTCTACCTTCAGTCAAGTCTTTTACTCTCCAGAAGGTGTCCATGAGAGTATTTCTAGCAAAGTGAACCTTTGCATGCTCAGCCTATAGATCATGAACCTTTTTCTTAACCTTTCCATCCTTATCCAACAACATACTATAATCCTATCCAAATCTAACAAGCTCTTTTTCAATTTCCTCCAACCTATCCTTGTACTTACCAACCACATGAGGCCACTTTAGACAATAATTGAAGAATTTATTGGCCAAATCAATGAGCTATCTTAGCACATTAATTTTATTATTAAAATTAGCAAGAGATAGCCTAAGCTGCATTTTCAAATGGGAAATTATTTCCTCCTCTTTCTTTTCCAAAGGCACAAATTCCATAGCCTCTTTAACACACCCAATCAATTCTTTTGGGAGAACATCCTTCAAACCCTCCAATTCAATATTTTTGTCAGCAAAGTATCTTCCTAAAGTCTTTTGAATGAGATCCTACTCATAAGATGGTCCATTCAACCATATGTCAAATATCCTTTACATCTCATCTTCATCCTAAATAATTTGCATTATATTTGATTTGAACAGAGCACCTTCATGATCACTGTCTTTAGCTATTATTATTTATGATTCACTTAGTTTCGGTTGATCTCTTGGAGTATATTCCTCAAATTATTCATCCACTACATCCACAACAAACTATCCATTCCCATTTTCTTCAATTTTTTCTTACTTGGGTGTCATAGGAGTGACACCAATGAAGTATCTTCTTCCCTTCTACTTTTTCTCTATCTTTCCAAAGGATGATCCAACTTCAGTTATTTTTAGAAAAATAGAGATAACTCTTACACCAAAATTTTCAAACACCTTTCTAAAGAAATTTTCATAAACTCATTCCCCATTTTGAAAAGAGTTGAATGTTCAAAGATTTGCTTGCAGACTGTTATAGTTGCTCTCCACATCACATTGTCATTCAGAGGCAAGCAATTAAAAAAATACATCATAATGCATAGTGTAAGGGTGCCAAACCTGAAGGGGTAGTCAATATCTTTCATTAATTATACATTCTCCATTAGTTGATCCTTCATCATACTGCATAGGTCAAAGTATTCATTTTCTATTATCATTTTATGAGCGATACATACAACACCTACCAAGGTTGATCCTTCTCGATTTCTGAAGATCTTATATGAGATTCCATGTGCAACATACCTTATCAATGGATCTTTAATCAAAACAATTATCAGAGCCCTATGATCTCCCCTTATTTCAGTTAGGGATTCGACCTCAATATTTCAAATTGATTTCTTCTTTGGAATATTACCAACATTGCATAGAATTTTTAGATTCTTGATTACATCCTCTGAGATTTGATAGGGTTTATCCAAAGTGGGGATATCTCCATCCAATCTATTTAAGATAAATTGTTTCACTTACGTATTGATGAAATGAGGAAATTCATTCTAGATATCCAAATTCTTATACTTTGTTCCTTCAAGCTTTCTTAATTCAGAAGGAGAACAAATTTCTTTCATCCCTAACTTTTTGAATGCTATACTCATCCAGAATTACTATTCCTTTGGTTTGCTTCATTTTTCATGCCAAGTAGGGTTCTAACAATCATGAAATAGATATGAAATTAATAAGCAATAGAAATACCTGAAGAATTTGCTGCTAGATTGACTTTTCACTTCCTTAAAATTTTGCTAACAGGGCTCTCCAACTATTCTCTTCCAATGCACAATGACGAATTATGGTTTCAAATGCCCTTTTATAACTTCACATACTTCACTTTTTCTGCATTAAATGTGTTGCCCTAAAAATCTTAGTTACTCTACAAAATTAGACAAGTGAAGAATCTAATTGTAGATCTATACCATTTTTCCTAACTCAATAGATGATTACTAATACTTTCAATAATGAATAACACAACAAATGACAACATCCTACAATTCTGTGCCAATTATATCATAGGGGGACAAGATATTTTCATGAAAAAAATCCCCCCTAGGCCATTGGCCTAAAGTTAGTTTCTAGAAGAGTTACCAAAGGGATCTTCTGGTATAGCCTTGTTTCCTTCATCAAATTCACCTTTCTTTACCCATGTTTTCTTCATCTGATCTCTTATCTCTTCCATAGATGCCTTTTCTTTTCCTTTGTTGTCTTTCTGTGAATTTCTTCCTTGATAAATTAAACCTCTTTTGTTCATATTTTTGTTCCTGCAAAATCTTGCAATGTGCCCAAAATTGTTACAATTATAGCATATTGGATCTTTTAGTCTATACCATCCATTCCACTAATTTCTTCTTGACCTCCATTGATTAGAAACGTGTCCAGATCTTCCATAGGTATTAATGTTACATGCACTAATAGACATATTTCTACATTCTAATGCCTTATGACTAAACCTTTTGCATTTAAAACACTAACCATAAAATGATGTAGTACTAGGGTTTATCTTTCTTCTACACTAAGAATTCATATGTCCAAATTTATTGCAAGAAAATCAATATCCATTAAATTTTTGAGCATTGGGTTGCCTTACCAGATGTCTTCTGCCTTTGTTCTTCCTTTCAAGGTTCTTCTATTCAGATTCAGAACTTTCACCTTTCTCATATCCAAGACCTCACTTGTCATTTGTATCATTTTATCCTTTGGTTATCTCATCAAGCCTAGCATAGCTTATCTTGAATTTCTCCTTGAATTCATTTGTAGTAGCAAGCTCATTTCCAAGGATAACTACCTATTTCTCAAGCTCTTGTTCATTGATTCTAGATTGTTGTAGTTCAATTTCCAACCGAATGAATCCATTGTTAATTCTGCTACATTCTTTAGATTTATCTTTCAGGGATTGGGTTAGATTCTCCTCATTCTTCTTTCTTTCTTCAATTTCTTTGGTAAACTTCATCACCACAGATTTCACTTCAAGCTTTAGAGTTGTATTATCCTTAGCAAGCTTTTCACATTCTTCTATTATTTCACTTAGGGTTTGATTTAGATGGACATCATCCAAACCTTTTCTTTCCTTTTACTTCAATTGATCACATAGTTCCTTCCTCTTTTCCCTTGACTCATTTATCTTATCCTTTAGTGATTGAATGAATTTTTTGGTAGCCACAAGACTTTTTTTTAGTTCGATAACCTCTGCTTTGGACTTATCAAGATCATCAAGTGCCACCAAAAGCTATTGTTGAAGACCATCAACATCCATTGTAATTCAAGATCCACCTCAAGCTGTTAAACTCCGAAAGAGGAACCTACTCTAATACCAATTGTTGGACACTAGGAACACTGAGAGGGGGGTGAATCAGTGTTCAATAATATTTGACTTTCAAATTGGATCTAAAACTATCAACAACAATAATTAAACTTGAGGTAGCATTTGCAACATATAAACAAAGGGAAACATGCAATCACATTAATGAACACCATAACACCAAAAAAATTTACGTGGAAACCATATTAAGGGAAAAACCATAGTGGAGATTAATCCACAATGTATACTCTATTAAAAGTATGATAAAAGAGAAAAAGACTCACTACCTTACAAAATATAATTGAGATTACAACAAAAATTTGAATTGAGAATACAACATCTACTAACACCTAGATTCAGTTCCAGTGAAGCTCATAATTAGATTCTGGATCTTTACACCAATTCACACTTCTACTCTACTCTGCTCTACATACAAAAAAAATTCTGCCCTCAAATAACTAATCTATCCTATTTCACTCTCTCTCCTTAATACACATACACTTTTATTTGTACCACAACTACATCATTCATCACTACTTGCACTTTAAAATGATTTTTTGATATCCTTTATATAGCCACTAATTAGGAATTCATTGTATGTTGGCTTCACAACAAAATATAATATTCTTTCTTATGTAAGCTCAAATCATTAATTAGATTTGATGCATACCCACACAAGTTAGATAGACTTTAGTAGGGACCCAAAACAAAGTTCAAAACATAATAAATAACTAAATACATACTCCACATACATCTATGATATGCCATATAAAACATGTCAGCTAGAATGAGAGAATAAACCATGAACCATACTATCGAGCCTCTTAACTCAAACTCTGACTAATGCAACACCACAAAATTCACTAGTAGGATAGTAAACATGCTTGGAATACTTCCTCAGAGATCCACACCATAAAATAATGATCTAGTGATGTGATCAGATCAACTTACCAACTAGATGTTCTGATCTTCATTCTTTCAGTCGATACATTACAAAATCTTACTTTCCTTGCTGGTAGGAGCAATGCTAACACTGTAGACCATACTGCTGACTCCAGTTGCCATCAATGACAACACAAGTAGCCAAAAAAAAATCTCAAAGCCATATGCCAACAGGGACATGCTCTACAAAGTATCATTGATGACATTCCAAATTCACAAAGGAAAATGGTTAAATCTTGTTTGTTTACACAAAAAATTCTCAGGTCTTCTCGGTCCAATTATAGCTAGATGCTTGTGTTAACTTGCACTATCAAACATCATGAAAGTAGTACTTAGGTCATCATTGTCTAATTATACCATTGATGTTTGTATGAGCACTTTCAACATTTCAAAAGCTCAATGATGATACCAAGCACAATAAATTAGTTACTGAGATGACAACATTGCATTGTTAGGTTTGCATGTTTAGGATGAATTCATACTAGGTGTTGTAGTGATATTTATAGATTTCTCCAAGGTTGGAACAATTTTATGAGTGATGTTATTCCTATCATTACTAGATTGAGTACATTTGACATAAATAAAAAAATATCATTCACATTTAGCTTCCTAGGCATTAGAACATCATTCATCCATTATCATATCATTTCATCATTCATCTCGTCATTAGCTCATATATTTGCATTATGAAAAATCCAAAAATAAAGCATTGCCATGTCATTTTCTAAAGCATTCATTTTTCATTTAGTTCATGTATCTACATTTTAAAAATCCAAAAACAAAGCATTGATTGTATCATTTTCATCCATATACACATTTAGTCATGCATTTGCATCACAAAAGCATCCAAAATGAAACATTTAAATTCATCCATTACATACATACATTCATACATTTGCATCAAAATAATACAAAAACAAAGAGTACCACACATATCATACATTATAATAGAACACAATCCATAAGAACACTTAGAATCATGCATTATTATCATTCCATTCATCCATTTTTCCATTCATCTTTTTCATCTTTTGCATCATACATTTGCATCAGAAAAGTACAAAAGGACATAGAATTTGGCACATTCCATTCACATAATAAGATTCATCATATAGGGCATATAGACATAATTCATAAAGCATCATAGAATCATAACACATGTTGCATCCATAACATATCATGTCACCATCACATAGAACATCACATAACATACATAATAGGAAATTAAGTGCATCCATCATGATCAACACACATAAGCACATAGGTCAACCATCATCATTGCTACATATACATCTCAAAATAATTTTAAGTTTATAAGGATATCTGAATATGAAGAGGTACATCATCAAAAATGGCAATAAATCATCAAGTATAAATGTATACATGTACAAATCATATGTTAGAGCTATGTAGTGCTCCCCCTAGATGGTGTTGGCATCCCTATATCGGTACCACCCCTTGTACCCAATAGACCTACACCTAGATCTCTCCAAACTCCAGGAAATGGTTGTCACACCCATACTAATTGTCCAAGATTGAAACCTGCCAGACTGAGATTGGGAAAAACTCTCCCACTACTCCGGAGGGACCACCTCATGATATCGATCTCTATAGAACTCGAACTCCTGGGAAATGTAGTGAATCTCTCTAAAATAATCTGATGTCGTAGTAGCTACCATGACCTGATCCACCTGCCATCTCAGGGAATCCCTCTCTACAATCAACACAGTAACCTAACCTTGCACCTATCCCTAGGCCTATACTTGTGCCAACTATCCATGCATGTAATGCACCTACTATCTAGTAGCATCCCTCTCAATGGTCAAAGTGTGTATCTACCCCCAAGCATGCAAGAGTTGTGCTTGTACCTATGTCAACACCTATGTCTGTGCCTATAACTACCCTTGAAATGTCTGGACCTGAGCATGTAGGGCTACAATATGTGACTGTTGTTACTGAGAGGGAACGTATATCTGCATGCGGTGCTATGTTGTTTCCATGAAGGATTTCCTCCTACAAGGCATTCTAACATCCAACACTGGATGGGCACCCCCTCCTTCATCTCCACCACCACCATCATCCCCACCATCATCACCACCTCCTCCATCATCCCCACCATCTCCCTCCTCCTCATCTCCACCACCTATGGCCTTCCTCCATTTGGGTGGTCTTTCCTCATCATCATCTAGTGTCAACACTACCTCATCAAGCCTTGAGATTCTCATAAATGGATTCCCAACTAAATACTATGAGTACTCCTTGGTCATGTCTCCTTCCATAATCTCTAGATGGTAGTCCTAGATCACTGGCTATAATCTTTGATACTCATCGCACACAACATTGTAGGATAAGGTGAGTCCCCACTTAGTTTCATCTTGTTGTCTCCACACATACATGGCTAATCCCTATGGTATTCTCTGAACTCTATCATACTTTCTGAGCACCCTCATTAATAGGAATCTCTCAATAATAAAGTGTGTCCACCCAATGAGATACCTAGCCATGATAACATAGGGCATCTCCAAATGATCCTCAACCTATTTCTCACAATCTACATATGGAATCCATGTAATAGAATCTAGGTTTTCCAATACATGTCTCCAATACTCTAATTTTCCTAGCTTATGTTGGATAACTAGGCCTGCTATAAACATAGGGTCTCCCAAATGGTCAAAATTTGTTTGTCTCTAAATGTGTCACCTTTATATGCTCCCAATCCCATTTCTATAATAGGGTCACACCTACGGATAGATTGGCTCTTGTAAGGTAGACTACTTGATGTAAATCATGATATAACTATGCAAGCATGCATGGACCCCAAGTGAAACAGGTCCCAAATTGAATCATCTGCTCTAGTGTCTGACCCCAACTAACAAACAATGCCTTTGCCCTCTTGTTGGGACATAGGAAACCACTAATAAATCCCACAAGCATGGAAGAAAAAAGGGCATACCTCTTAAACATCTCCTGCCAAGGCATCTCATACCCACTAATATGATCGTCATGGAATATCCAGCATAAGGCATATGTACCTCCCTGCTCAGTGTGGTCATATGTCACAATTTCACCCATCATGAGAATTTGCAAAATGCTATAGACATCCACTAGTGTCACAATCATCTCTCTGGTGGCCAAATGAAAAGTGTTGTGGTCGCTATGCCACCTCCCTGCCAGCATAGTGAGCAATCTTTGATTAACCCTAATATGGGGCATATTAATCAGTGAAAATAATTCACATCACTCAATGATATCCCTATTAGCCTATGATAGCTATGGAATCAGCTCCCAAGTCTGTGGGAATCACTCTTGGGACTGAATATTATCTAAATCAATCTCCTATCATTATGACACAACACAATCAGCACATCAATCAATCAATTTAATTAGTAAAATAATCAAACATCACACAATAAATCATACTATTAGTTCAAGTGATATTTTGAAGAAATCTTGCAAACATTTATTTTTGATCCTCACCTATCATGAGGTCAAAATAACATCATCATTATTGCATCTCACCTATCACGAGATCAATAAATCATCTAACTTATCAACAACAACAAATCATTGGCTAACATGATTAAATATCATCCAAATCAAGGAGAAAAATAAATAAATCTTCAATTATGTCCTAGATGCACCATAATAGTGCTTCATTGCACCAAAAGGGTAGATGCACCACCAAATTGGCTGGATGCACTATTATAGTCTGTCGATGTGTTGTTTAACTCAATGCACCAGAGAATAATCTCAATGTGCTAGACAACTACTTCAATGCACCACAAAATGTGATGCACCATTTCTTTTGGTAGATGCGCCATTATAGACCGCCTATGCACCACTTCTTTGGATGCACAACCTAACTATTGCTATGCACTAGAACATTGTTCCTATGTGCCAAAATATGAATGCGCTATTACAGACTATTAATGCACCAAAAATCCTAATTAATGTGCTAAAACTCTAGGTTGATGTGCTAAAGAATCTAACATATACACCACAAAAAAATTTGTATGCACTAAAATAATGAAAAAACTAAATTTCAAAATTAAAAATGTGGGAAAAATGGTTCAAAATTAACAAGGAAAGTTTTTGAAATTTGTACTGGAGGTCTGTATTCTACTAGTTGATTATGTCACCACACCTACTCGAATCGATGAGTCTCATATGGGATCACCATCTTCGCTCAAATTCTCAAGGTTGCTCTCTCACTCCATAATTTCCAAAATAAAAAATGCACAAATGAATCTTCTTTTCACTTTTTAACTCTTAAAAAGGGTAATTAAGAGTGTGATTTTGGTGGGATATTTTAATTTTTTTGTAAAGGATGAATTAATCAAAGGGCGGCTCATTTCTTCCATGTCTGGAGATAAATTGTTGGAATATCATCAAACCAAGATTTCATCATCGACATCATCACAAATCATCAAAAAATTTGAAAAATCATCAAAACAATATTTTAATCATTAAAAATTCCTTGATTTATCTGTCTAGGGGGCATACATCCGTTATCTTCTGAAAATATCCATCTAGGGCATTGTCAAAATTTTAACAACACTGGAAAAAATTTCATTGAAGTAATATGTAAACATGCCACTTCAAAGAGGGGAAAAATGTATACACCCAAAATTGGTCTAGAGAATATTAATTAAATAATAGTTATTTCATTAATAAATTGCAAAGTTTATTTATATAGTTCACATTTCTTAAGTCTTCCAATTTATACCACTTTCTTCATGATTTAATTAAATAAACAAATTTAACTAATTTGTCTTATTTGATTAATTCCCTCTCATTAAATTTGAATTTTTAATTCGAATTTTGTCACATTTCCCCATATTTTTCTAACCTCCTTCCACCTCACCTTCCATCTCACCATGTGTCACATGAAACAATTATTCCTAATTTCTCAAATGGGCATTTATTCTCAACAATCTCAACAAAATCAAGGACACATGGCTTCTCCTTTCCATTTATTCTTTTCTACACTTGGCAAGCTTGTTCTATTAAAGGGGACAACTTGTTTCTCATCGTCGATCTCTCTAGACTAAATCTTGATCATCCATTGCTGCCAAATCACTTGATGCCTTAGTGAAATCTATAAATAGAGGCTCATTTACATCTTTTGGATACGAGAGCATTACATACAATTACTCTACATAAATCATCTTAGAATTTGGGAGATTAGTTTACATTATAGTTTAGCATTTAGAGTAGTTTAGCAAGTAAATTAAAATTATGGCTTCTTTGTTAGATGTGTCTTAGTTTATTTATATCATTTAGAATCATTTTCATAGAATCTCCATTATTTTAGCACATTCATCATTATATCATTTCATAACATTTTGTATACAATAGCTTATCATCCAACATATCATTTAGTTCATCATCAAGCAAATTCATCAAATCATGTATGTGTAGGCATAGTTTTTGCATTCTATAATTAATGGCTTCTCATTTATTAGGTGTGGTTCTAGTAATTCAATACATAATTAAGATCTAAGAGAACTAATATAGGATCCTTAGGAATATAGGAAGATGGAATGTCTTTAAGGAATCGTTTTATCAAATTGTATTGTTAATTTAGATTTCCTTAATAAAATACATTACATCTATTGTGTGTTATTTCTTATTCTAGTTCACATATTTTTTTTCACACACAATTATAACCATTTCCCAATCATAAATCACATTCGAGCTGCCGATGAGCATGTCAACACTAATACCATAAAGAAAAATCCTGAATGTGTTGTCAACACTCACCAAACCAAGATAACCATCCAATGCCCTCCATCACACCAACAAACATAGTCCTCCAAGCCTCAATATAATTTACTTGACCAGTTGGGAAAGACCCCAACACAAATTTCCATCTTGAATCAACTATTGTGTATATCACCCAATCACTGATCTATTCTAGACAAATCTTTGCAATGCACCATCGTCCCCAACAACCTTGATGTAAAATCATTTCCAAGAGATGGTAGGCTACCTAACTAACAATCATCATGATGCCTTATCTAAACAAAATTATTGAACTAAGAAAAGACAAACTACAATGACCCTTTGCACCTCAAATTTCTTGTTCATAAAATGAAAGTTAGACCAGTCTTGGTAGATGGAGGAGCAGGGTTGAATCTTTGCACCTTGAAATTGGTTAAGGAATTAGGCTTCTTAGAGGCATGTACAGACACTACTAAGAGCATTATCACTAAGGCATATGATGATTAAGAACAATCATCTAAAGGATTTGTAACACTCCCCATCAGAATTGGTCTTGCACTTTTGGATACCAATTTCCAAGTCTTGGATCTTGTCCTCCCATATAACCTTTTACTCGATAGACCATGTATACTTACTATGAAGGTAGTCCATTCCACTTACCATCAATGTCTTGAATTCTCATATAATGGCACTTAGATCACAATAGATGGTGATCCTAATCCTTTCTAGTATTGCAGTAACCTACAAGGGATACCCCAAAAATAGGTGCATGTAAACTAGGAGGCTTCATGAACCAACTCATCCTAGTATGTCAATCCATCCATGCTTTCCAAAATATCTACTTCCCAATTATTACCTTCCACTCCTAAGGTCAAGATCCAAGATAAGGGTTGTCGAGAATATCATATGAAAGAATCTTATTGTGTGATCCATTTGGTTCCTCCCGAAATCTTATGAGTTTTGGAAGCATTCAAATTTTTTTTTTTCTATTAACACTATCATGAGGCTATACTTTCACACTTAAGAGAAATATGAGGGAAATTATCATACAATGACAAAATGGAGAAGTGCAATCAAGGTTATTCATGGAATTACATAGATGTTTGGTGAGATTGTTGTTGTATTTATGCTTTTTATTCCATTGTTTTTTGTTGTTAGCGTAGGTTTAGTTTGAGTTTATGCATTTGTATTGCTTAACCTATGAATTTCCATCTGTTACAGTTATCAAGAAATATTTGGGACTATATCATTATATTTTGGAAAGAAAGATGATAACTTATGCCCACAAACATGTTGAATTGACTTGAGTAATATTCTACATAAATTTTATATAGTTAAGATTTGGTAACATGCAATAGATACAAAAATTAGATTATGAATCTCTCCCTTTTAGATGGCATGGATGTCATGTTTATGATCATCTTTAGAGAATATGTCCTAAGAAGGTGCTAGATGTGTCACAAATTTCACCAGAAATTACTACAATTAAGGTCAAAGTCAAAGGAAACTCGTGAAGAAACCAAATTCAAATGGGTTTATTCCTATGAAATTTTAAAGTAAGGGAAATTTTGTGTTTTCATCAAAAGGAAACCTTAGAAGTAGATTTAGTAATAGGTTTGATATTCTTGAGAACTTTCACAAAATAAAAAAGATTGGGAATCTATGATGCATAAAGATGATCTTTCTAGCTAGGATGTAGATATTCAAATCTTATACAACTCAAATCCAATTTCATAGTTTATAGGGAAATGCATGGTATCTAATGAGGTTTATTTAACTAATTTTAATCATATTGTAGAAACTATTTAGAATCTTAGAGATTGATAATGTTTTGCAATTTTGCACACACGCCCCACTTGCAGTGGGGACCCTCTTTTCGATCATGAGGTCTTTCGACCTTTGGTTTTTTATTGGATTTTTCTTTTCAAGGTCTTGAGATGTTGGTCTTGCTGACTTTGGTCTTGCCCTAAGGATTGAATTGGTTAAACTTGGTTTTTAATGAAAGTCCGGGTTTTGACCTGGATCAGGGATTTTCTGGCTCAATTGGATTTTCCTGGGTTCTGGTTTGTTGTCTGATCATGGCTGAAATTTCTGAAGTCTGGGTTTTTGCTTGAATCTGGGATTTTCTGGCTCAGGCGGATTTTCTCGAACTTCATTAAAATCTTGAAGGGTGCATTATCTGTGGAATTCGTGCTCACCCGGATTATCCGATTGGCTTGGTTTTTTCTGAAATTCTATTTTGGGCTCAGGTTTCCGGATTTCCTCGATATGTCTTGTCGCTCATTAATGTTTGAAGTACGTCTTCTCTGGCATGAGTGCAAGAGGATTTAAGGCCTTTTGGAATTCTTTTGATTTCATTATTCATCTACTATTTGCTCTGGCATCTGAGTTCATTCTTCTTGAGCTTTGATTGTTGGATTTGAGCTGCTTGCGTGTGAATTGCTTGAGCACTGGTTGAGTTTTTCATTGCTAGGGCATACTGTTTCACAGTGACCTCCTCGAGTTTGAGCTTCATTCAGAATTGATCCATGGTAAGTCGTTGCCGACTTCTCCTTTTTTTGTTTGCACTTTGATTGAATCTTTCGAGTTAATTGGTAGTCTTTTTAGGTCGGCCCTTGCTTGTTTCGTAATTATGCGTTTGGCGAAGTAGGGTTTGACCCACCTTTTCATGGGTTTTATCACTTGCACTTAGTATCCCTTCTTTTAATCAATCGAATGTCAGGTATATCCCTGTGGCTAGGTGTTTCGGTTAGGATCTTGCCTTGTCTTGTGTCTAGCCCAAACCTGCTCATATCCTTAGAGATCCCAGTGTGCTTTAGCTTGATCATTTCAAGGAATAGTATTTGAAACTTCGAGCTTACCCTAGCTTTCATGGTGGAGGTTTGGTTATTGAATTTAGGGCATCATTGTTTCGCCATGAGGGTCGGTCATTTGAGAGTTTTGGAAATTCAAATTCATGTGTAGTCAAAGTTTCACTTATTGGGATCAATTTTATGACCATTAGAATCCAAATAGGGAAGTTTGTGTGATCATTCGGTCAATGGTTTGTGCATTAACAATTGTCGGGTTTTTGAGGTGTTTGCGGAATTTCTGCACACCCATATTTTCCCGGTTTCTACCATATCCGTGGAGTATGATGAATTCTAGAATTTTGAGCTATTCACAGGAATCCGATATGTCTGGGATTTTTCAGTTTTTTGCCTGGTTCCATTCCTTTTTGATTTTCGATGTTGGGGGGCAATGAGGTAAATGCTAAATGATGATTTCTTGTTGCTAATGAATGAATTTCATGATAATCACACAACTCTTTGTCCGTATTAATGATTTATTTGACGAATAATGTCTTGGCAGCAGGAGTCCGTCTGGGTTGAATTTCTCTGAATTCTGCCTTGACTAGATTTTCCTGGTTTACTTCATTTTCCTGGATTGCTTCATTTTTTTGGATTTTCAAGATTGATGATTGGTGATGGATATTAATTATTTTATGTAGTTTCCAAGCAAACCTTTGATTGGAATATGGATGATAGTTGGATGCTCATGAGGCTCTTTTGTGAATGCAGGCTAAATCAAGCAAAGCTACAGTAGGAAAATTCAAAGGTGATATAGAAGGGTCCTCGGTCACAGAGGCAGAAAGATTGAGGCTAGATATGAAGAGTCAGTTGCCTGATAGAAAATAGCTTCAGTATGGTCTGAGGTCTCTGACACTAATGTAGGAGCATGGAGATATGAGGAATTCAAAGAGAGGATAGCTCAGAAAGATCTATCAGCCCTAACCAAGGGAATGATGAAATCCGGACTGGTCCATGTAGCAGGATTCCCTCCTGTGGTTCAGTGTTATGAATTGATATTGGAGTGTGCTTGGCAATATGAATTTGACATGCAGAGGGTCGTTAGCACCGAAGGAAGAGTCTTGGCGAACTTCAATCCAGTTTCTATTGCCCAAGCATTTGATATGCCATACTTGCCATGTGTGTGTGCTTTGGACATGGACTTGGCCAAAACTTACTATGAGGATGAGCCTACCAAAGCCTAGCTGATGATTAATTCCTGGTTGGAAAAGGCAAAGTCTCATTTCTCCAAACTACCCAAGTAGTTACACAGGATCAAATTCAGACAAGACATATATGATGCAATCACACTGTTGAGCAGGGTGGCCAGCTTAAAGAGTGCAGGGGTATTGGAGAATTGGATGGTGCATGTTATTAACAGGATTGAACAAGGTATTAATTACCATTGGTCAGGACTCATTAGTGTAATGATTGATAGGCAGCTGAGAGATGTGTTAGAAACAAAGAAGTTTACCATGTCCTCTTATGTGATATACGTGTTGGCCAGATTCTACCCATACAGGGGTTTGAATCCAAGGGGAATGTTTGGGCAGGACATAGTCTATGAGATATACCTAGAATTGCATCTAGGACATCAAAATTATAGAAGAGCAAATGATGCATTCACAATGCATATTACTAGGTTGTTCCAAAATGCAGAGCATGTGAGAATATCTGATGGAGCCAAGGAGCTAATAAAAAAAATGGAGCCTAGTTTATACAGTTTCCCACCTTCTCCTATATTAGAATTGACAGATGTCAAATTGCTCCATACAGGTTGCCTAGATATCCTACTGACCACATTGTGCTATTGGAGGTTACAAGGAAGATATGGGAGTTTGATGCTATTATTAAAAAGGCAAAGCATAAGACAGGGTTTGTTGGAGAGTTCCCTCTGAAAATTGGTATAAGTGAGGTTTGTCCTTCAATTCAATCGTCTCATGCATCAGGGGATGAATTGAGTACTTATGGTTTCTCTTTCCACTCTAAAAGGAAAAAATTTGACATCACTGGAGAAGCGCAGAAGAAGGCTACCAAAGAATACCACCACAAGGATGACCTAGAGGATTACTGGGAAAATATCAAAGATGACTTTGAGGCGAGGAAGAAAAGATACTTTAGGCTTCCAGTTGATGTGATCAGACTGTACAATGTCAAGTTGATCCCGGACCAGTTAGAGTATGATAGGAATCTGGTTCAAGATCATGCATATGAGACGGTCAAGGACAGGTCTATTGGAGAGGTAAACTAGGCTGAAAATGATGTAACTAAGTTGGAAGACCTAATGGCCCCCATCATGAAGTTTACTAAGTCATGATTGAAGCACAAAGTTTGGGAACTGGAAAGTGAGAAGGTACCTTGTACCTTCAATTTAATGGGAAATTTGAATCCTCTTTCCACCTCAGAGGAATCTGGTGAGGATGATCCCAAAGGGAAAACCAAAGTAAGCTCACCTTTCAAGATCAAAATTAGAGGCCCAAAGGAAAGTGAGCTAGAGCCGAAAAGGAAACCAAAGGGGAAGAAGAGAAGCCAAACTTTGAGAATAAGCAAGTCTGCAGAGGAGGAGGACTTGAGAAAGCAGAGAAAGAGGATATTCCTCTAGAGCTGAAAAGGACAAGGACAACTAGGGATTCAAAGAAGAAAGATCTAGAGACTTCCAAGGATGAGGCAAACCCTCCAGTTGTTGATGTGGAGAGCTCAGGAGAGAAAACTAGGGTTTATTCAAGGAAATCAAGGACTCCATCTTCCAAGGAGCCCCAACAAAAATCAAACCCTCTTCCAATGGCATCCACTGTGGAGCAACCAAAGGCTACTTCCCCTTCACCAAGTGTACCTGAGTAGGTGACCCCTAAAGAGCATGAGACTAGTGGAGAGGCAGAACCGTTCAAGGAAGGAGAACTCTTTGGTGCAACAACTAAGCTTGAGGTTGAAGATGTGGAAATGCACCTTTCTCCACTAGTACAGTATGAGGATTCTCCAGTGAGCAGCAAAGACAACAGATCCCCTAAGAAGGAGGATGTCCCTGTTAAGACCCCATCACCTCTGCAAGAAGAAGATCCCAAACTAGGTAATCAAGGTGATCAGTCTCCTAAGAAGGAAAAGGATGAAATAGCGGAACAACATGAGGAGGTCAAGACAGATGAAATCCGGGTGGATCCTACTGTCTCAGATTGGTTGGATAAGGAGATTACAAGAAAGAAACGGGTTATTTTTGAGGACACCCCCCTCAGTTGGGATGAAATGTTAGCCAAGACTAGAAAAGGCAAGAAAAAGAGGATGGACAAGGTAGTATCGAAGATAGAAAGAGATGAAGCGAATAACAGGGTTATTCATATTGCCACCCCTGCTGTTGATAAGAGTAAAGATGAGGCCACTGGAAAAGATTACAATGTGCAGACTATCAATCTTGGACCCGCTTCTATGGAGTAGGATATTGAAGAGTATGAAGGGTCCAGTGCAGTAATAATTGGAAGATTAAGGAAGGAAACACAGTCCAAGCATGAGCTTAAAAGGGAGAATGAAAGGCTTAAGAAGTGTCTAGAAGACTTAATGAAGCCTTTGCAATCTCTTCACCCATCCTCTTTTGCTGCTACTAGTTTCTTGCCTAAGGAGACTATTTCTGAAATTGAAAGGATGAAGGCCTCTACTCAGACTGCAGTGGATTGGTTAAAAGATGTACAAGTGAAAGGAGATGATGCCATAAAGGAAATCCTTTCAATTGGGAAGCATGCAGTAAGAGCCAAGGACTTGTTAGAGCATGTTTTATCTCAAGATAAGGAGGATATTGACCTTTTATTGAAAAAAGCTAAAGTTATCATGGAGTATGGTAAGGACCAGTTGGTTGTAGATGGAATCCTTCCTTCATCTAGAATTAATGAGCCTTGGGAATGGTTTGAGGCCTTGTAAATTTGGCAGAAGGCCATCAAGAAGATCCATAAGCAAAAGAAGCAGATGGATGGTGATCTAACTGATGTTTATGATGGATGTATTGCATTCTTTGAAATAATGACTGGCAAAAGGAAGATTGCTCCTAAGTATCTAAGCTTAGAACAATTAAAGGAATGGTGGCATGATGTCTATGCTCCCAATTCTGAAAATGTTGTAACAGGGCACCAACTAGATGATGCAGCAACTTACTTGGCTGTGATGGACAAGTACCAAGCGCATAAAGGTGATTGGGATAAAATTGTTAAGCAGTCAAAGGAAGAAATTGGCTCCATTGAATGTCGGCTCAAGATCCTACCTTTGCCACATGTTGCCGAGTTGGATAGGATATTTTTGAAGGTTCAGGAATCGTTGGATCAGAACAAAGACAAGGGAGGCGGTAGTTAATGCTAATTTTGAGATTTGTGCTTCCCCATTATTATAGGGCATGTGTTGATCCGGGCTGCAATGAGGAATGTGTTTAGGCTGACCTTGATGATGTATCGACATTTAATGTGTGCCTTATTTTGAAATTCCTGAGGCTGACTTGTTTTGGCTATTTTATTTTGTAAATGTTTGGTTGGGCCGACATGTTTTTGAGGATTTTCTATAAAGGCATTCCTGCCTCATTGTAAGGACTTAGTTAGAAAAAGATAATAGAGACAAGCAAGAAGGAGCTAGAGCATTTTGTAGTAGAGATAATAGTTAGTTCTTGAAGCAAATATTGTAACCGAACAATGGAATTATTGCTACATTTCGGTGATCTAATACAATTGAAGGCATTGTGGTTTTCTTGGTGAATTCTTTTGTGTTAGTTTATCTTGCATGGTTCCTATTGTTCTATATTTGAAATTGCTTAAAGATCTAAGATTTAGTGTAGGGATTAGAATTAGATTAGTTTGGTGAATAATGTTCATGATTTCATACTTGGAATGTTTGTAGCAATCTCTGGTCTATACTCCCAGTAACTATTTGATTGTAGTAGGCTGGTGAAGTCAACCTGGACCATACATCTATTTGTGCTTAGTTCGATTGTGGATGAATATCTATGATTTGAAAATCTATATACCTCAGAAGATTGCACCGTTCTTGTGATATTGCATTGTGGGTTGAGCAAGAATTGGTTATTTGAGATTGGTCTGTTCTAGATATATGTCATTTGCATTGTTCATCCTAGAAATAGTTTAGATCTCATTATATTCTTTGCACCCTTATCTTTTGTTGTTTCTTTATCATTTGGTTAGACATAGGATTTAAGATCATTGTATTGCAAGATTTGATAAATTGGAAAGATACAGTTTGCTTGTAGTAAGGTCTGATTGTGATTACCAGCATTTTCACATATTATCTGAGTTGTTTATGCATTGTCATGACCTGACACCCGAGATACCTTGGGGTGATTTTCAGTAATTTATTGTTGAAGATTACCTTTCAAGAGAGATAGGATATTGTATTCTTTCTGAGTTGTTACTGTGCAGAAAACACCATCAACAGATAATATAGTTTTTTCTTAATCCAATAATATGGTTTCTAGAGTTGATATAGGTTTCCTTTCATTGGTGGAAATTTTTTCAGTTATTTTATTGATGATGTTATTATATATGCTCTCCCTATTTAAGAAACTTTGGATGATAGCAAGAAAAAAAATTCTTTGTAGTTGGGGTTATTGATGGTTAAAATAACACAATGTTAAAAAAAGTATTTCTAGTTTATTTCTCCTAAAAAAGGTAGTTAATCTTAAACCACCTATCTTCTAAGGTCTTAGCAGTTGTTCTCAACTGTGATGTCATAATTCAATGGTTCATGCAACAATAATATTAAAGGGACCTTTGTTGGTAAAAGGGGTACAAACTGAGCCATACAAAGTAATCTAACATTGGGGTTTTAAATAAATAGAAAAATATAGATTATGGACATAAAATAGCAAGATGTGAACACATATTCCTTCAAATTTAGACATGTAATTCCTGCAATGAGCATTTCCTCATTAGCTGAAAACTGTAAAACAAAGTAACTCATGAAAATTCATGCAATCACATTCATCCACATTGCAAATTTAATATTCATAACATCATTTATCATCACTTTTTCTTTAGAATTAATTTTTAGTAATAAACACCACAAGATCCTCACCAAGATTCATAGATCAATAAACACCAAGAAAATCATCCATAGATGAAATAACATATAGTTTTGAATTTGGCCTCTTCACATTGATTTTCACCAATTTTATGAAAAATTTGTGCATGACAAGATTCACTGGCATACAAAAAACCATAGTTTATTGTCATCGTCACTAAACTAACAAAATTTTGGAAATTAACTATTTGCATTAAAAAAACTATAAAAATGTTCAACAATTGCATAAAGCTGTAAAAATAAAAGTTTTTAATCTTAGGCAATAAATCTAACTTTAATTTTCTGACCTTTACAATGAGGAGAAATTTTAATCTTGTAGAAAGAATTAGCATTGATTTCTCCTTTCAAAAATCATGATCCAACAATTCAAGTCCCACATCCACAATTATACGAGGAATCTCTGATTGAGTCTAAGTCTCCCCTTTAGCTGAAATTGTTGAAGCTAGGAAGTACGCCTCATTCCTACTAACTGGGAGTTGTTATTGATTTATATGCCTAATATCTGGCCCACCAAAACTGATCTAGAGCTAATTGTTTGTCAAAAATTGATATGGTGATTTAACCTTTGTTGACCAGATTTCCTTTCAAAAATAGAATCTTCTCCTCTACCTGTTCATCTTACCCTCTTTAGCTACTTTAGCTTGCTTAAAATATTCATCAACATTGTTTAAAATCTACTGTAAGGTCTAATCTTCAAGCACATCTAGCCATTCCACCCTAAACATTTCTCTTTCAAACTCCTTGGTGCTAGCTATATAAATATCATGTAGCTAGAAAACATTTTGGGTAGCCTCTCATACAAAAAAATTGATTTCCATCAGCTTGTTTAGAAGAGGCCCTTCATCATAATGTCCTTCCTTTATCATCTTCTCCAATCTATCATTCCATTGATCTTCCATTTCTTCTAAGGAAATTAAACCAACATCTAGTGAAGCCTCCTTGCAAATTACTTTAGTAATAATCCCCTTAATGACCTTTCTTTCATTAGACAAGTCTTGCTAAGCATGTTGCAATATCTTTCTATGTTTCATGATAAATTATATTTTCAAGATCAATATATTCATACATTTATCAAAATAACTAACATCTTGATCCTCCAAACTAGCATATTTAATTACATTAGCTTTGGGAACCTTCTTCAGAATCCTCAACTTCTACATATACCTTGCATATTTGTCTTCTTCCTCTCCTAGCAACTTAATATATTCTCCTAGGGACTTGACCAACTCACTTACCTTTGCATAACTCTTTGAACTAGTAGTGAAAAGCTCCTTTATCTCCTTCTTAAGAAGTTCAACCCACTTATACATCATTTTGGATTTTCTCTTCATTTTAGTTAGCTCATCAACCTCTTTGTGACTCATTAAGGTAGGAACTTCTGAGGGTATTGGCTATTTGGAATTGGATGTAATAAAATCATTAAAAAAAATGATTTTGCCTACCTGAGCATTGAGCTCATCCTTGTCTTTCTTATCCTTGATCAATCTTGACTTGGTAGTGGTAGCCATGATGTCAATGTCATTTATCTATTGCTTACCTAATAATCTAAAGCTTGCAGCTCCCTATCATCCTTATCAACTATTAGAGTTGCAATATCTACCACCAAGTCCCCATCATCAGTAAGCCTCGTTGAATGAATGGCTTGGGGTTTCTTATTAGGATTCACTTTGCCCAACTCTTTTATCATATCATCCCATTTCATTGGTTGGGCTTGAACTTTTCCTTTTTCCAAATTTAATTTAAGCCATGTAGGGGTAGTTGGCTAAGTTGTTACCAATTGCATACTAGGAGGTGTTGATGAAAGAGGTGTAGAAGAAATTGTCTCCACTATTTGCTTATAAGAAGTCCTCTTTTGCTCTTCTTTTTCCTTCAACACTCTCTCTTGTTCCATCTCATTTTGAGCTTTTATTTCTACTATCTTTTTCATCTCTTCCTCTTTCTATGCAACTTCTTCTTCATCCCTTAGTATTTATTGCTCCAATTCCATTAGAAGAGCTTCCTCATCTACTTGTCTTTTTTAGCTTTCTCTTTTTGTTCAAGCTCTTATGCAAGGGCATTTTCCTCAGCTCTCTTTTGTGCTTCTACAACCTATTTTTCTTGAGATAGCTCTTCAACAGCTTGTTTCTAAGCACTCTCTAATATTTCCTTTTGCTCTTAGTCAAAAATCTCTCATTTGGGCCTCATCCCAAAGAATTCCTTCTTGGAAACCAATGTCCTCTTCTCTAATTTCTTCTCTCTCAAGATATTCTTCATATTCTTCTCTTTCTTCACAAAGTGGAGTTTCTTTAGAGTCCAAGGGCATAGGTGACTCTATCACATACATTATAGAAGGCCTTTCTTCTTGAAAAATTGTTGTTTCTATAGTGAATGGTGCAGTGGGATGGGTATAACCAATTTTCATAGGAACAATAGAGGGACCCTCCTTGGTAGCTCCTACCCTAAGGTGTATTGTAGCCAAAGGATGAACACCAAGACCCACAACAACCCCTACAATAGTAGCATCATAAGTAATTTTAGCTTTTCCTAAGGCTTCAGTAACGTTCTTCACTAAAATTTCTTCCTCTACTAGGGTAGGTTCTTCTATTTATGTATTAGTTTTCTTCAACCTCTTGTAATACCTTGTTTTTGTTGAAGACATGGGTTCACTATTGGAATCTTTCTTTCTTGAAGCCTTAACTCTTGGCTATTTGGTGAAGTCAAGGATGGAGGGTCTGGAAATAGGACTGCCCACACTTGTAGCAAGAGTAAACACAATGGAAACTCAATGAATCAATATGAAAATCACACATGAAAATTTAGAGAAGGGTGATCCCACAATACTAGTTTATAATTTTTGGCCAAATTGGACACTTAATTGATTTTTTCTAACTAAATCTTCACTTTCGGGCACCTATAGCAGCTAAATCGTGAGGAATTTGAAGATGATGCAAACTAGTGATTTGTGACATTTTTTCTATAGATTCTAGATATTTTTTTTTCAAAACATTTGGAATCATATTTCACTTCTTTTTCCATCTCCTTCAAAAATTAGTCTTTTTTAGTAAACACCATTTTTAAGGAGTGACACACACTGTATAACACAACTTTTTTTCCATGAAGGATAAAATTTTGTTTTTTTAATTTATATTTGCAACTATGATATCTAGTGCTTCCAGCTGGTTTCATAGTGTTTTATTGAATATTTTTTCCTTAATCAAGTTTCAAAGTCAAACCAGTTATAATTTAGAAATAGGCAGCCTATATAACACAACTTTTTTTATATGTATCAAAATTCAATTTTATTTTTTTTGTTGGATCAAGGCCTTCAATATCTAGTGCACTCATATTTTTCAAAAAAAAAATGATAATCTTCTATTTCTTCACATGTATATAACAAAGAGCTTGATTTTTGGTGAAAAACCTACATTCACAAGAAATAAAAATAAATATAATAGTAAAATTAAATTTATTTAAAATTATACTTTTTGGGAAGCTTATAATAAGGATTGCATACTTACAGAAAATAAATTTTAAATGAATTTATTTAATCCACAAAAGTTAAATCAAAAGTTGTTTTTTTATCAACATTTCGATAGGTGTAAAGGAGACTTCATTATACATATGGTTTAAAACTAGTGAGGTTCTTTTCAAGGGGGTTTGATCTAAGGTAGTTTGATCAAACCATCTTCAATTAGAATGATTTAAATAGAAAATTTTAAGGCTTAAATCATTATATTTTCTAAAAATATGTGATTTCAATAAAAATCAGAATCTCCCAAAAATTGTAAACCAGCTTTGTGGGATCACCCAGGATGATCAATTTTTCACTGAAAACATGCCCTGCTTTTTGGCTTATAAAATGGTAGAATGATATGGCACTAAGCCTAGAAATACAATGTGGGTCAAAGCCCTTAAATCCTATCTCACTATCTCTATCTTCACTGAATTCACTAATTACCTAATGCAACTACATGATGCCTATATATCAATTTCCAGCTCTAGGAAAGGTTTGTGTTGGCCTTAAGAGGTCTCAAACCCTGAAGTAGATGAAACATGTGAGAGGTAGGCCAAAACATATTATTTTCCTTTGATCTTGGAAAAAAAAGATGCAGATAAAAATGAAGGTTCCTCAATTAATTTTCATCCTTATGAAATGGTTTCCTAAGCTGTGCAAGTCATGGGATAGGTCCACACACTTGAAAAGCCAAAACTGGTCAATGAATGCTCTCTATCCAAATACATCGGATAATCTATTAGCAATAACTTCGTATTGGAATCTCCAAAACACTTGAACTTTAGATATGATGTAGATGTAGCTATGAAGATAATATATCTTACTCTGTGAGCTCTAATGTTACAATGAGGTACAATACAATATGAAATATTGAGACTGGGTCATGACAATTAACTACTAAAATGAAAGAAAACATGAATGCATATATTTTTGGTTGATGCAAGATTGCGTCACAACCAAGGATGCTCCTACACCAGACACCTGAGGTTGAAGAAAAGTGATCCTCTCACTTTTTTGGGGGCTAGAGGAAAACTAATGTGGTCTACCTTAGCCTGAGAAATCCATGATGAATCTTCCTCTAGTCTTCCTTTCCACTTGACTAGATATTCCTTATATTGCCTACCTCTAGTACTATGTCCAACTATGTTGTCTAGAATTTCCTCAATTTCCTTTGGATGATGTGCTATCTAGTCCAATAAACCAAATTTTCTATCCTCTGGTGACTCCCCTTCATGATGATGGCATAGGTTTACAATGCTAAATATAGATGATATGTCGAACTCCTCTGGTAGTTCCACTTTGTATGCATTTATAGAATCAAACTTCCTAATGATCTTACAAGGTCCAAACTTCTTCATCTTCAACTTATTATTTTTCCCAACTATAAATCTCTCTTTCCTCGGATATACCATTACTTTGTCTCCTACTACAAACTCCATATGTCTTCTCTTCTTATTTGCTTTCTCCTTGTAGGTATTGTTCATTTTCTCTAGATGTTCTTTGACTTGAGTATGCATTGTATCCATGAATAATACAAATTATTTTTCCTCTACACTCATTGTATTCTCCATGTTGATATCTATTAATTCTACTACTTTGGGTTGTTGTCTTATCACAATTTCAAATGGTGTCTTCCCTATGCTCCAGTTTACTAAATTTTTGTATGAAAATTCTACTTGTGGTAGTATCAAGTCCCAATTTCCTACATTACCTTCAGTCAAACACCTCAACAAGTTTTCCAAACTCCTATTTTCCACTTCTATTTTCCCATTTTTCTATGGGTGAAATTTTGAACTGTACTTCAAGTCTATCTTCATCTTCTTCCATAACATCTTCTAGAAATATCCAATGAATTTAGTGTCCCTATCTAATACTATGCTCTTTGGTATTCCATGTAATCTCACAATCTCCTTGAAAAATAGGCTTGCAACATGCACTGCATCACTAGTCTTCCTACAAGCTATGAAATGCACCATCTTAGAAAATTTGTCCACAAGCACAAATATAGAATCAAATCCTCTTGGCATCTTAGGTAATCCCAACACAAAGTCCATGCTTATGTCCTCACATGGTCTCTATGGTATTGTTAATGGTGTGAACTTCCTAGTGTTCTAACTATTTCCCTTTACAACTTGACAAGTCCTACAACTTTAAACATATTTCCTAACATCCTTATGCAACTATGGCCAAAAATAGTTCTCACTCACCAATGCTATGGTCTTATCAATCCCAAAATGTCCTACAAGTCCTCCACAATGCTTCTCCATTATCAAATTATTCCTTGTTGAAATCCTAGGAGTACATAGCTAATTATTTTTGAACAACATACCTTCCTAAATGAAATAATCCAACCATTTTCTTCTATCTGTATCTATAGGTTCCTTCCAAGACTTCCATACCTTCACAAAATCAATGTCATCCTAATACATATGCTTCAATTCCTCAAAGCCTAATACTTCAACTCTCATCTTGGTCAACAAACTCCTTCTCCTTCTCAATGCATCTACAACCTTTTTTGACTTCTCACTCTAGTGCTTCAACAAAAATTTGTTACTTTACAAGAACTCTACCCATCTCATGTTCTTTTGGTTCAACTTCCCATGACTATTCAAATATTGCAAAGCTTGATGATCCGTATACAACACAAATCCAATAGAAAACAAGTAATGTCTCCACTTCTTTAAGGCTTGTATTATTGCATAGAATTCCTAATCATAAAAGGAATATCTTCTCCTAGCATCATTCAATTTCTCACTAAAATAGGCTACTAGTTTCCCTTCCCAACTTAACACAACTCCTATTGCACTTCCACTAGCATCACAGTCTACTTGGAATACCATATCAAAGTCTGGGAATTCCAACATAGGTTATTCCATCACCTTTTGTTTCAACAACTTAAAACTATTTTGTGCTCCAGATGTCCACTTGAATTCCTTCTGGTCCCCCCTCATCATTTCTATCATACGCATAAAAATACCACTAAAATTTCTAATGAACTTCTAGTAAAAGGTTTCCAATCAATGAAATGATCTTACCTCTACAAAATTCATAGGTGTAGGCCATTCAACTATTAATTTAACCTTCTTAGGGTCCATCTTCAATCCTTCCACAGATATCATAAATCCCAAATACACTTGTTCTTCCTTCATGAAACTACACTTCTTGATGTTTATCAACAACTTCTCTTCTCTCAGCCTCTAAAATATTTATTTGATGTGCTCCAAATGTTCTTCCTTGGTCTTACTAAAAATCAAAATATCATCTAGATAAACAATGAAAAACCTGCCCAATAATTTCTTCAAAACTTCATTCATCAGCCTCATAAATGTATTAGGAGCATAGTTAGTCCAAATGGCATGACCAACCACTCATATAATCCCTAATTTTTCTTGAAAGCAGTATTCCATTCATCTACCTTTCTGATCCTGATCTAATGGTATCCACTCTTTAGATCTATCTTGGTGAATTAATTTACTCCACTCAGACTACCCATGATGTCATCCATCCTAGGCAATGGGAATCTATACTTCATTGTAATCTTATTGATAGCTCTTGAATATATACACATACTCCATTCTCCATATTTCTTAGGTACAAGTATAATTGGTACCACACAAGGGCTCATACTCTCTCTAATCAATCCCTTCTACAATAGTTCTTGTATCTATCTATTTAGCTCTGCATTCTCTACTGGTGTCATTTGGTGTGTAGCTTTGCTAAAAAAATAGCTCCTAGAATAAGATCTATATGATGAATGATACTCTAGATCGGTGGTAATCCATCTAGCATGTTTTCTGATACAATATCTTGGTACTCCATTATTAGTTTAGTGAATTAATTCTATGGTGATTCTTCTTCTCTTGTGATCCTCCCTGCTTCTAGGTCTCTGCACTTCCTTGGAATCAAAGCAAAACACATGTTACATTTCTCAATCCATTCAAAAATTTCCTTCCATCTACCAAATTGATTCTAGCTATACCACATACTTCACTTTCAAGTTCATCTTCTAAAGGTGTCAAGGTGATTCTCTTTCCATTGGATGTTATGGTATAGGAATTCTTTCTCCCATCATGCATGGATTTCTTATTATACTACCAAGGTATACCCAACAACATATGACATACATCGTTTAGCATATTATCACACAACACTTCATCATTATATGATCCTATTTTGAATTTCACTAGACATTGCTCACTTACTAGTATCTTGTGCCCATCTTGAATCTAGGCTATCCTATAAGGTTTCAGATGTTTCTTCCTTTCCAAATTCAACTTTTTCACCATTTCCTCAAAAACTATACTATATGTACTAATGCTATCAATGATAACTTTGCAACACTTACCTCCTACCTTACATCTAGTTTGAAATAAACTTTTCCTCTATGGTGCTTCCTTAGGTACTTCATTCTTCTAGATCAGTGCTCTCCTCATGAATAATGATTCTCCCTTCTCAAGACTCCCTTTGAAACTTGGTGATTTCACTGGCTCTTCCTCTACGTATTTGATTCTTGAATTATTTTAATTCTTCTTACTTTCTTAGTGACACTCAAATGTTGTATATCCTTCACCTCTGCACTTAAATTAGGTTTCTTTGAAAGTTCTCTTGTCATATCCTTTCTCATCTCTCTAGTATCCATGATTATGGTATGAATTGTAGCCTCCTCTATTGTGGTGGTAAGAATCTCTATCATATTTCCCCTTAGGTATGAATTGGAATCCATTTCTTCCTTGTGGTATGAATATTTGTCCTTGTTTTTCTTTGTATATGGTTTTTCTCCTCTAGAATGTGTCCTTCATCTCTAGAATCTACCTCCTCTTCCTCTCTACCTCTATTCATGTCTTTTGTTTATCTTTTCCTCCACCTTCAATGCAAAGTGGCATGCTTCCTCGATCAAATTCATCCTCACTAGACTCAACTCTTCCTAAATGTTCATCGTCAACCCATTGATATATCTTGCCACTTTCTCCTTTCTTGCTTCACTATGTCTTGTCTTGATAATGATCTTATGAAATTCTTTAGTGTATTCCTTCACAGTCTTTTCCTTCTGTCTCAAATTTTGCAATCTCTTTAGCAACTCCAACTCAAAGTTTGCAAGTATAAATTGGTTCTTCAATTTTTTCACCATTTTATCCCATTTCACAATCTTCTCTTTTTCTCTTCTATTTCTCTCTAATTTAAATTCTTTCCATCATATTGTAGCATTCCCTTTTAACTTAAACTTTGCAAATCTCACTCTTTCTAGATCATCAATTTCTTCATATTCAAAATATTCCTCAATTTCATTTATCCAATCTATCAACTCCTCAAGGTTTAGGTTACCTATATAATTTGAAATATCCATTCTAGGTCACTTTCCAATTTTTGAATAGCCTTTAACATCTTCATATTATTTGATTCTTCCTCCTCCGAGGTTTCTTCATCCCAATCTACAACTAGAACTTCATCATCATCACTTTCATCATTAGGTCTAGGGTTTAATCCTTTTCTTCTATCTTCCTCAACAACTTCCAATATCACTTTCATTTTTCACATAATTTCCATCATCTCATCCATCTTTATAGCAACATTACTAGTAGTATGAATTCTCCTTGGTGACATCTCTCCCTAGGATTTGATGCAACTTCCTTAATTTGGTGATCTAGCTATAGGGTCGCAACTACCTCACAGTTAGTGATCTATTTACAAACACAAGTAGGTTTCCTCAAGTTATAAATATGTCCACAAAAAGGTCTTAAAAAATGCATTACTCAATTTCACAAACTCGCTCTTGTGCAACTATCTCAAGTTGACGATCTATCCACCTTCACTCTCCCAAAATTCACAAACTTGCCCTGATCTCCCAAAGGTTCATAAATTTTCTCTGATACCACTTGGTGCAATCAAGGATGGAGGGTCTAGAAATAGGACTGTCGAACCTTGCAACAAGAGTAAACACAATGGAAAATCAATGAATTATAATGAAAATCACAAATGGAAATTTAGATAATGATCAATTATTTACTAGCAACATGCCCTACCTTCCAAATTACAAAATTATAAAATGATATAGTGCTAAGCCCAAAATTACAATGTGAGTCAAAGCCATTAAGCCCTATCTCACTATCTCCATCTTCATTCAATTCACTGATTTCCTAGTGCAACTACATGATTCCTATATATATATATATCAATTCCCAACTCCAGGAAATGTCTGCATTAGCCTCAAGAGGTCTCAAACCCCAAAGTAGATGAAACATGTGAGAGGTTAGCCAAAACATATGATTTTCCTTTGATCTTGGAAAAACACGAAGTGGATTAGAACAAAGGTTCCTCAATGAGTTTGCATCCTTATGAAATGTTTTTCTAAACTTTGTATGTCATAGGATAGGTCTGGACACTTGAAAATCCAAGACTAGTTAGTGAATGCTCTCTATCCAAATACAATTGATACTCTATTAGTGATAACTTTGTATTGGAATCTCCAAAACACTTGAATTATAGATATGATGTAGATGTAGCCATGAATATCATATATCTTTCTATGCAAGATCTAATGTTACAATGCAATACAATGCGATTTGAAATATTGAGACTAGGTCTTGACAACTAACTATTGAAATGCAGGAAAACATGAATGCATATATTTTTTGTTGATGCAAGATTGCTTTGAAACCAAGGATAATTTTTCATAAATATTTGAGATGAAGTTTAAGTCATTTCAGAATTCTCTCAACAACCACCTATGAAAATTTATTTATATTAGTTTCCTAGGTATGTGTAGAACCATCATGGAAAAATAGGCCCTTAAGTGGCAAAAATATTAGAATAATCAGAGTTAGGTAACCTAACATAAAAAATTGAATAAGTTATCTATATTATTTAAAAAATTTGTAAGAATAGAATTTGTAGCAAATTGAATGTAGTTTCTAAACTACTAGGTTTATTAAAAAAAAAGTCTATTTGGTGAAAATTTGAATTTTCAATGTAGTACTCAAAATTTAGGGAAAAAATAAGTAGGTGTTTGTCTGACCACCCTAACCACAATAAAATGATAATATTTTTTTATAATGTTTTAGATATAAGTAGAGGACTCATGTTTGGATGTGATGAATATTTTTTTGTAATTTTTTCCAAGTAAATAATTAATTATGATTTTTTTATTACAACTTTTAAAAAATATTAAAACTTGTATGTAACCACCTTAACTTGGTTAAAACTTCATGAAATTTAATTTTTCTTTTTTTAATCCTATAGTGTGTGAAGCATAGAATGTGACACATATTTTGGATTCAAAAAATGTTATACAGTTTGAAAGCTATAGATGTTTTTCAATCATCCTATCAATCAAGACTTTAGTCGCAATTCAAATAGAAAATGAATAATAATTATTTATTAAATTAAAAGTAAAGCATAATTTATATAGGTGGAAATATGAAAATATCCTTTAGAAAACCTTTTCATTTCATCAATTTCGGGTAAAAAAAAAATTTCAGCCACATGCCCATCATATCACCACTTTTTGGCCCATCATGGTCCTACACATACCCTCTACAACACTTAGAACTTGGATGTAGAAATGTTGTTGAGTTTTGACTCATGAATTGTAAAGGTCAAAATTTTAAAGTTTATCAATTTTGAAATAAAATTGACCAGGTAGTACAAAAACCCTAGGTAAACTAGGCCATAGTGGGAATAGAAACCCACACAAGAAACATAAAAAAAAACATGAGATGAATGAAAATGAAGGAAACCCAAAACAAAAAGGTAAATGAACCAGAGGGTTCAAGAAAAAAAGAAAAACACACCAAAGGGTGCCAAGAAAATGAAAAGAAAACTAGAAAGAACAAGAAATGTGAAATAGTGAAGGAAATAGACAAGCAAAACAAACACATGCAAACCAAAAAAAAAGGAAAACACATGAAAAATATTCCTACCTCATAAAATGTGATAGGAAATCTAGTAGCACAACAAAAAAACTGACCTTGACCTTAAACTCCAACCCTTGGCTTCACTCTAGTTTTCTTTGTCAAAGTGTATACGCAAAAATGAGCAATAATCAAGGAGCAATAGGGATAAAAATTCATTCACATGTGTGAATAGGTGTTCATTAATGTGAGTAGGTATGACCTCAAGATTAGGTTATAGATCATAAATGATCCTTTGCGAGAATAGAAGGTAGGAGGGAGTTAGGATTGGGAAGAAACATGACACCAAAATCTCTAATGAGTGCAAAGTTTCGACAAAGTTTTGAATTTTGAACCCCAACAAACAAGGAAAAATGTGATAATTAGGATCAGAATGGAACCCAAAACAAGAACTTGTAAAATTTCTCAGTTCTAGTTCTAATTTGACATCCAATTCCAAAACACACAAGGAAAAAAAAAGGCATCAAAAATAGGAATCAAGACAACAACACGAACCAAAACTTTGGAAAATTTCTTAGTTTCAGTTTCGTTCTGCAGTCTGATCCTGACAAAAAAAACAAACAAAACATAAGTCAAGATCAGAATGAAAAAAAAACTCACACTTTTAAGGATGCAAGGTGACAGTTTTGATCCAATACCTGAACTCGATAGAACATAAATAGACAAGGAAAAACATAGGGATCGGGAATGAGATCAAAAAATGAACCTAAACTTTGAAAAAGTATCAAGTTCAAGTAATAGTTTGATACTTGAACCTAAAAAACAAAGAAAAACAAAGACCTAGGAGAAAAAGACAACTCTCAAAAGTTTGAAGAAGAATACCAAAGATAGAAACAATAAAGCAGAAAATATTTTTATTTTTGGTCAAAATGGGATGGTTATGCAAGGTGTAGACACATAAAATGTACTAATTGAAATTGCACATCTAATCCTAACCACTAACACTGCTTCATCCTAAATCATCCCTCGGTCTAACCATTTAATTGAATACCTTTATTTTATTAAATTCATCAAAGTTCCACTCTTAATTAAATAAATCATTTATCTAATTAAGTCATCCTTTCTTGCTAGTTAAATCAATCAATCAGATCTAATTATCCCCATTCAAATAAATAATCAATTTTATTTGACTGAATATCTAAATTACATCCATTCAATTAAATAAATTAAAACCTTATTTAGTTTAAATCTAACTTCACCTCCTTGGTTAAATAAAAAAAAATCTTTATTTAATTAATCTTGAAACCATATTCTTATCATATTTGATTTAAATCAATCCATAAATCTAAATCAATGTGTCACATCATTTTCATCTCTCATTAAATTAATTAACCTTGATTAATTTAATCTCTTCCCATATCCCATCCTCTAGCTTTTGCAACTTGCACATGAAAATAGATTTAATTCCTTTTATTAAATCTCTATTTTCTCTCAAAAGCCATAATAAAGGAATATTCCTCAAATTTGAACTCAAAATCCAAGTGGACTTTGTCCTTCCAACAAGGCATTTAATCCACCTAAAAAGTCCTTTTTCCTTGAGCCAAGTGGCATTCAATGCATGGTCTTTCCCTCTTACATGTCATTTCAACAATTTCAAATTTCAAATATAGGGAATTATAGACACATTATTCAAAACTTGCACATCCTCCATCCATTCACATGTTGAAAAGCGACATCTTGCCATTTGTTGATTCTTAGTCCCACATTGCTCCATTTTGGACATCTCTTCAACTTGACATTCTATAAATAAGAGGTCTTATTCCTCATTTGAACATCCACAACTTGAGTAAACTTACTATACTCAAATTCATAGCAAGCTTCATCCATTTCATTGAGTTTTATACCTAGGTTATGTAGATTTTCATCTTGGAGCACTCATCAATCTTCAACAAAGTGGATCACAATCTTCATCAAATCATAAAAGCTAGCATTGGACTTGGGAAAGGGAAAATTTTCACATAAAATTGGTAGAAATTCCCTCAAGAGATTAAGAGTTTCCTTTGTATTAGAATAGGATTTGATATCTTTGTTTTAAGTTTGTTGTGTTCTTCATCTCATTCCTTTTCTCTTGCATTCAAATGGATTTCTTGAGGAATCATGGTTCTAACCTTGCATTTGATCTAATATATAGATTGTTTATTCTATTCTTGTCGGTATAGAATATTGGTTCACATTTTGGAACTAGAAGGAGGGCTAAACCAAAAGATCAAATCACGTTTTTTGAGAAAATTCAGTGCCTTTTTGTGTTTTTGTGTGTTTATAAAAAAATCCACTACTAGAAGCTCAGTGTCACTATTTACCACTATTGAGAACTCAGTGTTGCCATATTGCACTACAGAAAATTTCAAACTACAATGCTCCATACTTCTCACCCAGAATTCAAATTTACAAACAACACCACTAAATCTTTCCGACTCACTAGAATCTTTTCAAAATCCAAATTTCACTAGTGACCAGAATAGTGATGCCTTCATGCTCACTGGTTTGGCTATAGAGTGACACTTACTGGTAAGCGGTGCTATACAACACCATTGTTGATTTCAAACTATGACACCTTCATGGATTGCACTATTGGAGAGAAGTAGAAAGTGAAATTTTGTTTATAACATGTGATTTTTATCAAATTTTAGTTATTTGGTCTATTTTCTACTTTCTTGACCTTTGTTTTTGTAGAATCTAATTGATTTTCTTGTAGGTTGGATTGATCCAAGGTGAAGAGGAAAAAGAATCATGATGACCTCATTTCATGATACCAAGTTTTTTTAAACAATGTAGTATTTGTTCAACACTCTTAGAGGATTCACTATTCCTCTTAAGGAAATATTTGCTATCTTTCATGCTTAGGACTTACTAGTTTTATTTTGGGCTCTAAAAATAATTTTTTAAATTCTTGTTACAAAAGGGGCTTAAAATGAACTTTAGGACACAAACTCACTAGATTTTGTTTGGGGCTAATAATTGAACAAGGAAAATTATCACACTTATTTTGGTGCTATAAAAAGGAGACATTATTTGCTTTGTTGGATTAAAAAGAACATGTGCTACTTTGTTTTGTAATTGCTTACTCAAACTAACACCATTGAAAATATGTATGCACTTCTCTCGCACCTCATAGTGATCTTGAGAATCAAAAGGCTTTTTGTTGGTCTTAGGTTGGGATAAAGTAGTTACCTCCACACTTCATTTTGGGAACTAAAATTGAACAAATCTTTGTGAGTGTGAGTGGAACATATTGTGTATGTTCTCCCTTTGTTTCTAAATGAAGGTTTATCGAACTATGAATATGTTTGCTAAATTTTGTTTATCTTAGAGGTCCTACCTTGGGGAAAAACTACTCACCCAAGGGAATGACTCAACTGGTAACAATCTAAACCTAAGAGTATTTCTAGCCAGGATATAAATGTGGGTATTGGAATAAACGCCAATATCATGCAGTTGGCTTTGGTGAGAAGGGTAGAAATGGTCTCTCACCATGTTGGTTCAACTCCTACAAATGAAAATTTTGAACTAAAACCCTTGTAGAAAGGCCAAAATCCTTATCTATTTGTTGGTGCAAGAACAGTCATTCTAAAGCTACCCCACACTTTTATGGTTTTTAGTAGAAATGGAAAGTATGCCATGAGACTTTCATAGGTATTGATGCTTGGCTGCCCTGAGAAGTGAGTGTCATGGAGGGGAGCTAGTGGGGTCATGCATCTAACCATTTGCTAAAAATAAGCATAGCTGGACTTGTCCAAGTGGGGACTCAACAAATATAGTCTTTCATATCCATAGGATTGTGCTTGTTTTTTGTTACAAAACACTTTGATTTCTTGAAAAAATTTGGAAACAAACATTTAACATTGTCATCAAAACTTCAAACCCTTTAGGAAGCAAATATAATTCACTAAATTCATGTGTTATTGCTTGCCCTTGGGATTTTATCCTTAGAGGTTTCTAAAGACTTGGATTACATCTCAATTTGCTTACTAAAGTTAACAATAGGTAACCCTTGCCTCAATTTCATCAAAGCTCTACATAAAACACTTTGTGGAATAAGAATAAGTTAAGACATTAGACATCTAGTTTGAAAACTAAAGAGTGTGTTTGTGGTAAAACAAAATCACTAAGAAAAGACAACAAATTTGACTCTCACACATGTGTTAGTTCCTCATGATTTCCAAGAAAGTCAAAAGCCCAAAGCAAGAGTCCTTGAGAAAAAGTTCAAAATTTAGGAATCACACTCAAAAGGTCATCAAGAAATACATTAGGAGGTCAAATCAAAAGCAACATATCAAAATAAGAAAAAAAATCACAAGGTTCTATAGAATCATTCCTTTGAATAATTCAGAAATGTATGCTCAGTTTGAACCACTTCTTGGTTAAGAGGTCCTTAGAAGTATTACATGTTCTTCAATATCAAGGTCTAGTAAACAAGTGTCTTTTTAGGTACATCCTAGGATCAAAATCAAGCCTTTTCATCCATCCATAAACATCAAACCAAAATCACCTTAACATCATCTTTTGAAAAATCTTGAAATTATCCTCCATGCTAGGCTTTTTGGCAAAAATCAAAATCATCAAATCATCTTTTGCTAGGTATGTGTAGATGCATCCTTTTTCATATGCTTAGTAAAATTATCAAACCATATTGTTTAGCTATGTATATGTAGATGCATCCTTCTTCATATGCTTGGTTAAATTATCATCTTGTTTGAATAGGTGTGGGTAGATGCATCCTTCTCCCTACACATATTCAAATTATCATCATTTGAGAAAATCTACCCCTTGGATAATCATCCAAAATATTAGGGTCTATTTTTTCATAAATCCAAAAACAAAGATCAAATCAAGGTCAATTCAAAATCCAAAACAAATCCAAGAAACAAATCCAAAAAGTCCTAAAAAGTTTAGCATCCCCTCAAAATTTCTCAAAAGTTCAAACATCCACATCATCCATCTTTTACATCATCCTCATTCTATCACCTTTGATCCTTGAAAACATCCTAAATTTTCTCTTCTTGTGCCTAAGATTATATCAATCCAAATAATTAGAGATTCATCTCCCATATTCTTGAAAATTGATCCCTATTTTATGGTGCAAACTAGATCTCAACACAAGAGGAACATGGAAGCCGACAAAGAAACATCACTAGAAGTGACCTAAGTCAAAAAAATAATGAAATAAATCCTGTTGAGTCAAGTAATCCTCTAATCAAATTTCCTTCATCATTACAAAACCCTCAAGAGGAAGTAGAGGATCTTACCAATAATCCCTTTGGAATGTCACTCTAGGAAATCACCAAAATGATTCAAAATCCGGAGAACCATAAGATTATCAATATCATGATGAGACTCAACCATTCACTATAAATGATCAAATTAGCAAAGCAAGGGGCTAAACTACCTTCTAATTTTTATGTGAGCTCTATAGTGGAACCATCCTTAGAGGTCATGCCTCCAATTTCATGTACACTCCCCATCTCATCTACACCCCCCCATAGTATCACTCAAAACATCCTTCAAATCACATCATCCATTGCTCCAACTCAACCTAGTGTTAACAAGGGAAGTGCATTTATCAATGCCCTACAAACACACTCCCTTGTCAATAATGAATACTTGGAGGAAAACACCATCTTGGGACAAACCTGGTGCAGGAGCACCTTGGAAGCATGATGAAACACCTGGCAAAATTTGAAGATTTAGGAAGAGTTTTGTGTTTTAATGCTTCTTGGTCATGTTGGCCATTTAATTTTGAGTTAGTGAAGTTATAGCATGTTATAATAAGGGTTGTTAGTGGTTCTTTATTCAATGGGTGAGTCTCTCAGCTAGGAGTCACTAGAAGTTGCAATAAAGTCCAAAAATGTTGCATTGGAGCAATTTTTGCCTAAGGAGGTGGTTATGTCCGACCATGGAAAGAATAACCACTTGTAAAATTTTTAAAAAGGGAGCCCTTGACCTATTTTCAGGTTGGAAGAATTGGTATTGTGGAAGTTTCATGAGAATAAGAAGAAAACTAGTGATCTTGATGTGATTTTTCTAGTTTTTTCCTATTCTAGTTCTTGGAATAGCAAATAGATGGTTTGAAAAAAGATTTTTGTTGGATTGAATAGTATGTAGTGAAGTTTTTTTGAGCACTTATCTGGTCCAGTAGTTAGTAATTCCTTCACTTTCAGTTGTCTTGTAAATTCTGTGTTGTTTCCTTATTGCTATTTTGATTGGTAATTGTGATAAAAATGGAGTTTTAGCCCGCACTCCCACTGTACCAAGAAGTATGGAGATATTGGGAAGGTGGCTAAACTCCATTAGTGTACATAATTTAGGGGTAGGAGTTAGTAGAGGTGCAGACAACATGCTAAAAGACTTTTCCTAGGCGAGCTTGTGATGCCCAGTTTGGAAAAGATAGTTGAAATCAGACCCTAATGTTGTAGGGGTGCAAATACCTTTGAAACTAAGGAGTGTGGTGTTTGCAGGAAGCTTTGAGAAGGTTTGGGAAGGAGGAAAGAGTCTTTATCAAAGAATTTGTGGTTGGAAGAACCAAACAGACCAAGAAAATGGTCTAGGAACCCTAGTTCTTGCAAAATCTGGGTTGTACTTGTGTATGGACAGAAAAGGTCCCAAACCCCAAAAATCTTTTAGAGCTTGGAAATTGAGCCAAGTTGTCAGAAGGAAGTTTGGCACAAACTTTTGAAAGAGAGGAGTTTTGAACTATTTCTTTGAGTTGAGAGGGCTAATAGGGGCTCAAGGCTAGTAGCCTTCCCAAACCCTAGAATAGGGTTATTTGCTAGCGATGGAGAATTGAGGTTTGTAGGTCAACCAAGGACCTTTGATAGATGATTTTGAAGCCATGTAAGTAAACACACACCCTTGCAACAAGGTTAAGAAGCATTGGAGGTTAGCTAGTCTTTAAGTGTATTAAGGGCTACATGGTGAATGTGAGGAAAAGCACCAAGAATTGCTTGGTTAAAGCATTGTAGATGATAGCAGGGTTGGCCAGTAAGACCGGGAGTTCTATTACCAAGAATAGGACTTATAGGTCAGGGCGAAAAAGATCCCTTAGTTGTTCTCAAGGCAAGGACTCAGAGCATGGAACGGTGAGAGTTCCATCCAACCCTGTCCCTATCAGATTGGTATCAGAGCAAGTGAAATATTTGGGAAAGAAATCTTGCATGTCAGACATTGAGTCAAGTGATTCTTCCACCATGGTGACCAATGCAGAACTAGCTAAGATGGTTGAAGAGCAAGAAGAAGACAATAAGCAATTGAGGGAAAGAATAGCCCAACTTGAGGCAGCAGTGACGAGTGCAAAATTTGAGGGAAGAATTCCAAAAGAAGAAGAGATAGCAGAGGAGGATAAGACCCCTGTACCTGACCCTGTTTTGAAGGAGGAGCCTTTCTTGAAGGCATTGAAAGCCTTGAGTGGAAAAGCACTTGAAGGCATACCACTATTTAGTGGAAAGATGGAACCTGACCTGGTCATGGACTGGATAGAAGGCATGGAGAATCACTTTGAGTGTGATGGAGTCACTGAAGCTCAGAAGGTGAAGGTTGCTAAGTCAAGATTGAGAGGATCAGCCTTGACATGGTGGAAGTTCATTCAGACTGAAAGGGAGAAAGAAGGCAAACAGCCCATAGCAACTTGGAAAGGAATGGTTTCTAAAGTGAAAGAAGCCTACATGCCAAATGACTATGAGATTCAATTGCACAAGAAGCGGCAAAGCCTAAGGTAGAAAGACCAAGATGTAAACACTTATACTGAAGAGTTTCAAAATCTTTGTATGAGGTCTAATGTGACAGAGGAAGAGAGCCTCAAAGTAGCTAGGTATCTCAATGGTTTGAAGTGGAATATCCAAGAGGAAATGGCCTTACTAAGTCCCAAGATAGTACACCAATGTTATCAATTGGATATCAAGATTGAAGAAAGGAACAAGAGGAAGCAAGATCAGGTTTCTAGGGGTAGAGATCAAAGAGATCAAAGAGGACAGCGTGGTGGCTACCAAGGAAGAGGTAGTGACCAAAGAAACCAAGGAGAATCAAAACTCACTGAGCATGGAGGTGAAACATGTAGGAGTTTAGGTGAACTCCTCAAACCCCCTAGAATCACCTACAAGAAAAAAACTTCCACAAGAGAGAAATGGCAGAAATATCATGCTATCATTAAGATGCAAGGATGCCAAATTGATTATAACATGACATGATTACAAATGTACAAGATGCCTGAATATATAGGCAAGAAGGAAAACCTAAGATTCAAGAGATGTTGCCATGTGTCATGATCTAACAACATGTGACATGTGAACCCTATCTAGATGATTATTAAATATTGAGATAAGTTCTAGAGGGACAACTCATCTTCTAGAAGGAATCTTATCTCCTATAAATAAGGAAGGGAATATTATCCCATTTATTAAATGATTTATCTAATAATGCAACCTAGGACTTAATTAATTAAATGCAAGACCTAAGTTAAATTATGCTAGTGTAATAATTAATTAATTAATTACACCAAAACCCCCCCATAAGTGCAACTTAGGGAGGAAAATGCAATGATTATGCAAGATGATGATGGGTCCCAGCTACGAGGCCATGTTAGGTACCCATGTACATGAAGATGCAAAAAATCTCCCACAATCGGAGAAAAGGGGAAAACCCAATGGGAAGAAAACCCCTCTCCAAAAAAGAGATGAAAATGCAGAAAATGTGAGATAGGATGGGAAGGATGGAGGAATCCAAAATACCCCCCAAGTACACCATCTGTCACAAGGATACAATACAATCAATGCCCCCCCATAGGAGGGAAAGAGAGAGACTATATAGCCCCCCCAGAAGATGATATCACCTACAAAAAAAGGTAAGTGTTTGAAGATAGAACAAGATCCAATGTCGACAAACAACTTGTCTCCCTTCCAAAAGAAACAAAACCAATTGCAAGTGGAGAGATGCTTCCCATTCCAGATAGGAATTGAAGGAAGGAAGGATAAAGGTGGATGTCGATGATGTCTCAGAACTCTACTCAAATGTCTCCTTGCCTGATGAAGATGCTACAATCAATGAAGAGGGTGACAAACCAAGACGATGCAGAAACTAATGTTGAACAATATTCAAAGATGAAGATAGGATGGATATGATGGAGACTTGATAGCCCCCCCTAAATGAAGTGTCCTCAAAATCACTGAAAGAAGTCTGAAGCAAGTTCAATGGTAGATGCTGAAGAAACTTCAAATCCGAAATTGAATAACAAGGAAGAAGTCTTGGATATAAAATATCTGAATAGAGGAGTGATACCCCCTTGAGAATGTTCTCCAAACCTCTAGAAGTAGCTAAGTCAATGATGCCTAAAACAAAGCCATCCTGTGAAGCCAAGTCTGAAAAAATGAATGTGTCCTGATGGATAGAGATGGTGGCAGAAGCCTTAATCAATGATTTTGGACAAGGAATCACTAAATGTGAAGGGATAAGAACTGTCTCTAATGAAGAAGAAGCACAGAAAGGGACCTTGTCATTCTCTTCAGAAAGATCAAAGCAATCAACCTTCTGCACAACAATAGCATCATGGGGAACTTGATCTGAAGAATGATGTTCTAAATCATGACTATCAGGGAAGAGTGGAGTGTCTAAATCTCCATATATCTCCCAAAGCTTAATCCAAAGTATATGAGGACAATCACAATGATCAATAGCATTCAAAACATTGGAATCAACTTGCATAGCAATGATCTCCAAAATAGTGTATCTGCAACAACTCCAAGCAAGTTCATGAATACCTTCACTCGGATGAGGTACTATACCAAATAGATGTGGCAACAAATAAAGTGAATGAAGATGGTGGTAGATCCCATCTCACCATTGCTGATAGTTACCCTGTGCAACATAACCAAAGAAGGAGATAAATATGCAAGCCCCATAATGAAATTTCTCTGGAGCTGAAACTGATCAAGGGATCTAGACTGATTAAAAAAGCTCTAAAAATGCTTCCTGATGCCGCTGGAATCACTAAAATCTGGTGAGCAGTTGTGAAGATACGAGCCTTTATGTCCAAATTAGGGTTTTGTCTTCAGTTGGATGTAGAATTTTCTGTGAGAAAAATTTCATAGAATAGATGCCACCACTGGAAAGTAGACAAAATTATCTTTCCAACGGTATGTTGATTATCAATTTTCAATACCATGGCCAAAAGTTATGATTTTTTCAAAAAAACTGAATTAAGCCTACAGGAAATGGATTTTCTAGCCAAAACAAATTCTTTTGATTTGATTTTTGCAAAATATGTTCACAATATGCAGACAAAAATAGAAACCCAGAAATATTTTGAAGCTAAGAACAAAACCCAAAAATATTTTTTTTGATCCAGCAAGCAGAAAATGAAAAAAAAAAAATTTAAAACCTTCAGCTGGAGAAAAATGATGCATGCCAATTTTTGTTCAGTGATTTTCTCCAAATCCATACAAGATATCAAAAATCTAAAAGACTCTTTGTTTAGATTTCGACCCCATCTACAGAACCCAGAAATCGTTTTTCCTAGAACTGAGTGGAAGCTAGATTTCTAAAGCAAAAATGAAAAATGGCTTGAAAAAAGCTACTTGCATCCAACAAGATTTTCATGCCAAAAATGATCTCTTATATTTGAGAAGAAGTCTGTAGCACTGAAGCTTTGATACCATGTAGGAGTTTAGGTGAACTCCTCAAACCCCCCAGAATCACCTGCAAGACAAAAAATTTCACAAGAGAGAAATGGCAGAAATATCATGCTATCATTAAGATGCAAGGATGCCAAATTGATTATAACATGACATGATTACAAATGTACAAGATGCCTGAATATATAGGAAGAAGGAAAACCTAAGATTCAATAGATGTTGCCATGTGTCATGATCTAACAACATGTGACATGTGAACCCTATCTAGATGATTATTAAATATTGAGATAAGTTCTAGAGGGACAACTCATCTTCTAGAAGGAATCTTATCTCCTACAAATAAGGAAGGGAATATTATTCCATTTATTAAATGATTTATCTAATAATGCAACCTAGGAATTAATTAATTAAATGCAAGACCTAAGTTAACTTATGCTAGTGTAATAATTAATTAATTAATTACACCAACAAAACATCTTCAAGAGGAGGATTTAACAGAGGAAGAGGATTAGGCAGAAGTAACTCTTACTTTGCCACCATGAAGTGTTATCATTGCAATCAAATGGGAAATCTAGCTTATAGGTGCCCGGAGAAAGCTTATTCATCAAGCAATGAAAAGAGAGTGACCTATGCGCAAGAGGACACCATGAGTCCTAAGGCAACTGAGATCAGCCATATAGAATCTGAAATTGGAGAGAGTCTAATGTTTAACAGAGTACTGATCAGACAACCAGTCGAGGAGGAACCTAAGCAAAGAAGAGCTCTTTTTAGAGTAAGGTGCAAAATACTTGGTAAAGTATGCAAGGTCATTGTAGATTCTGGTTCTACAGACAATATAATCTCAAAGGAGGTAGTAACTAAGCTGAAATTGCATAAGGTACCTCATACTAACCCCTACAAGGTCACATGGCTGAATAAAGGGTAGAGTGTTTTGGTTAATGACCAAGTAACAGTGGAATTTTCAATTGGAGGATATAAACATAAGCTGGTTTGTGATGTATTACCCATGGATGCATGTCATCTACTACTAGGTAGACCATGGCAATATGATAGAAGTGCCATTTATGATGGGAAAGAGAACACCATCTCATTCAAGAAGGATGGAAGAATCTTCAAGTTGCAGTCACTATTAGAAGAAGATGATGGGAAATCAAAGGTACCAAACATCATGTTGAGTAGTGGTAAAGAGTTCCTCAAGGACCTACACCAAGGGAATGAAGGATATGTGATTATGATGCAGTCCAAAGAAGAAGAAAAGGCTGAAAGGACAGTCTTACTAGAAGCAGTCCAAAAGTTGCTTGATAAGTACAAGAGCATAGTGAGTGATGGTACACCAGCAACTTTACCACCAAAGAGAGCAATAAGTCATCAAATTGAATTCATACTTGGAGCCTCATTACCTAACAAAGCATCATACAAACTCACACCAGATCAGAACCTAGAGGTGGCTAGGAAAGTGGAAGAATTGTTGAATCAAGGTCTGATTCAAAAGGGCATCAGCCCATGTGCAGTCCCAGTGGTTTTAGCAAAAAAGAAAGGAGGTAAGTGGAGACTTTGTACTAATTCTAGAGCAATCAATAGGATCACCATTAGGTATAGATTCCTAATTCCTAGAATAGAAGACCTGATGGATTGCCTTGGAGGAGCACAGTATTACACCAAGTTGGACCTCAAGAGTGGCTACCATCAAATCAGAATTAAGGATGGTGATGAATGGAAGATAGCTTTTAAGACAAATGATGGGTTATATGAGTGGAAAGTGATGCCATTTGTCCTCTCAAATTCCCCTAGCATGTTCATGAGACTAATGAATGAAGTGCTTAAGGATTTCATAGGGATTTTTGTGGTAGTCTATCTTGATGACATATTGATTTTCAGTAAGACAGCAGAAGAACACTTGAAGCATGTGGAGATGGTTCTTAAAAGGTTGCAAGAGGAGAAGTTGGCAATCAACCTTGAGAAATGTGAGTTCTTCAAGTAAGAACTTGTGTATTTTGGGTTTGTAGTATCCCAAGGAACGTTGAAGATGGATCCAAGCAAGGTGGAAGCCATCCTAAACTGGCCCATACCAACCACAACAACAGAGATAAGAAGTTTTCATGGTTTGGCTTAGTTTTATAGAAAATTCATAAGGAATTTTAGTGGTATATGTGCACCAATACTAGATACAATCAAGGGTGGTATGAAAATGAAGTTTAAGTGGAGTCTAGAGGCTGATAAAGGGTTTGAAAAATTAAAACAAGTGGCAACTCAACCTATTCTGTTATTGCCTATTTTTGACAAGTTGTTCACAGTTGAGTGTGATGCTAGTGGAGTAGCAGTATGAGGAGTACTTAGTCAAGAAGGTAGGCCTATATCCTTCTTTAGTGAAAAGCTCAATTAAGCCAAGCAAAAGTACTCTACATATGATCTAGAGTTATATGCTTTAGTGCAATCCCTTTGGGAGTGGAGGCATTATTTGTTGCCCAAAGAGTTTGTGGTCTTCACAGATAACCAGGCACTTAGTTATATCAACACCCAAGAAAAGTTAAGTAATAGGCACTTGAAATGGATGGAATACATCCAAGCTTTTACTTTTATCATCAAGCACAAGAAAGGGAAAATGAACAAGGTTGTAGATGCATTGAGTAGACGGTTGTTGACAGTCCAAGAGATACAGTTGAAGAGCATTGGATTAGAGAGTTTTAAAGACCTCTATGGTGAAGATGAAGATTTCTCAGAAGCTTACAAGGTATGTTCTGATTTTGAGAATCATTTTCATAGCCAATATGCTGAGTATACATTGCAAAATGGCCTGTTATTTAAGGGTAATTAGTTATGTGTTCCAAGAGGGTCAGTGAGGGAAAATATGATTCAAGAAAAACATAATGGAAGTCTTAGTGGGCATTGTGGTATCAACAAAACATTGGAATTAGTGCAAAGGTTTTACTATTGGCCCAAGTTACCAAGGGATGTTAGAAGATATGTGGAGCAGTGTGTAGTTTGCATGAGAGCTAAGGGAGGAGCTAGCAATGCTGGTTTGAATCAACCCCTGCCCATTCCCAGCAGACCATGGAAGTGTGTTAGCATGGATTTTGTGGTAGGTCTTCCTAAGACCAAAACTAGTTTTGATAGTGTTTATGTTGTGGTAGATAGATTTAGTAAGATGAGTCACTTTATTCCCTGCAAAACTACTCATGATGCAAGCTACATAGCACACCTTTTCTTCAGGGAGATTATGAGGATCCATGGCTTACCTTTAAGCATAGTTTCTGACAGAGATGTGAAGTTCATGAGCCACTTTTGGAAGACTCTATGGAGCAGATTGGGAACAAATCTATCATTTGGATCAGCTTACCATCCTCAGACTGATGGCCAAACATAGGTGGTTAACATAGTCTTGGGTAATCTTCTAAGGTGTCTAACCAAGGAGTATGGACAGACATGGGATATGGTTATCTCCCAAGCTAAGTATGCTTATAATGACAGTGTCAATAGAACTACAGGGAAAAGTCCTTTTGAGGTTGTGTATGGGATGCACCCAAGAGGCATTTGTGAGCTCAAAGACCTTGGATCTTAGGATAATAGGAGTGGACATGCAAAATACTTCAGTCATACCATGAAGGAGATCTAGGAGCAGGTCAAGAGGATAGTCACAAGAACAACCCACAAGTTGAAGGAGAAAGTTGATCTGTCAAGAAAAGATGTATAGTTTCAAGTAGGGGACTATGTTATGGTCCACCTTAACAAGTCAAGGTTGTGGAAGGGAATGTCAACTAAGTTACAAATGAAGAGAGTGGTTCCATGCAAGGTGTTGGCAAAATATGGCAAGAATGCATATAAGGTGGAATTACCATCAGACTTGGGCATTTTTCCAATTTTCAATGTTGCTGATTTGATCAAGTATAAGGGGACAGTCAGTGATGAGGTTCAGAACAGTCATGAAATCTTCAAGGACATCAATAATGTACCCCTACCTATTCAAGAATAGCCTCAGGCAGAGTAGATCTTGGAGTCAAGAGTGCAAAAATCTACAAGGAACAAAGTATACATGGAGCACCTTATCAAGTGGAAGAACAAACCTGATGCAGAGGCTACATGGGTACAAGAAGATCAATCTAAAAAGCTTGGCATTGACTTATCATTTCTCTCTCCTTCCATTCCTTAGTGTTTGAGCTGAGAGGGGGAGAATGGTGTAGGAGCACCTTGGAAGCATGATGAAACACCTGGCAAAATTTGAAGATTTAGGAAGGGTTTTGTGTTTTAATGCTTCTTGGTCATGTTGGCCATTTAATTTTGAGTTAGTGAAGTTATAGCATGTTATAATAAGGGTTGTTAGTGGTTCTTTATTCAATGGGTGAGTCTCTCAGCTAGGAGTCACTAGAAGTTGCAATAAAGTCCAAAAATGTTGCATTGGAGCAATTTTTGCCTAAGCAGGTGGTTATGTCTGACCATGGAAAGAATAACCACTTGTAACATGTTTAAAAAGAGAGCCCTCAACCTATTTTCAGGTTGGAAGAATTGGTATTGTGGAAGTTTCATGAGAATAAGAAGAAAAATAGTGATCTTGATGTGATTTTTTAGGTTTTTTCCTATTCTAGTTCTTGGAACAGTAGATAGATGGTTTGAGAAAAGCTTTTTGTTGGATTGAATAGTATGTAGTGAATTTTTTTTTAGCATTTATCTGGTCCAGTAGTTAGTAATTCCTTCGCTTTTAGTTGTCTTTTAAATTCTGTGTTGTTTCCTTATTGCTGTTTTGACTGGTAATTGTGATAAAAATAGAGTTTTAGCTTGCACTCCCACCATACCAAGAAGTATGAAGATATTGGGAAGGTGGATAAATTCCATTAGTGTACATACTTTAGGGGTAGGAGTTAGTAGAGGTGCATACAACATGCTAAAATACTTTTCCTAGGTGAGCTTGTGATGCTTGGTTTGGAAAAGATAGTTGAAATCAGACCCTAACGTTGCAGGGGTGCTAATACCTTTGAAACTGAGGTGTGTGGTGTTTGCAGGAAGCTTTGAGAAGGTTTGGGAAGGAGGAAAGAGTCTTTATCAAAGCATTTGTGGCTAGAAGAACCAAACAAACCAAGAAAATGGTCTAGGAACCCTAGTTCTTGCAAAATCTGGGTTGTACTTGTGTACAGACAGAAAAGGTCCCAAACCCCAAAAATATTTTAGAGCTTGGAAATTGAGCCAAGGTGTCAGAAGGAAGTTTGGCACAAACTTTTGAAAGAGAGGAGTTTTGAACTATTTCTTTGAGTTGAGAGGGCTAATAGGGGCTCAAGGCTAGTAGCCTTCCCAAACCATAGAATAGGGTTATTTGCTAGCGAAGGAGAATTGAGGTTTGTAGGTCAACCAAGGACCTTTAACAGATGATTTTGAAGTCATGTAAGTAAACACACACCCCTGCAACAAGGTTAAGAAGCATTGGAGGTTAGCTAGTCTTTAAGTGTATTAAGGGCTATATGGTGAATGTGAGGAAAAGCACCAAGAATTTCTTTGTTAAAGCATTGTAGACGATAGCAGGGTTGGCTAGTAAGACTAGGAGTTCTATTACTAGGAATAGGACTTATAGGTCAGGGTGAAAAATATCCCTTAGGAGTTCTCAAGGCAAGGAATCAGAACATAGAATGGTGAGAGTTCCATCTAACCCTATCCCTATCAAAACTATACCCCAAAATCCATTACATACATATGTCCCTCTCACTTTTCATGGTCCCAATGATCCATAATCATCATCCTTCAATGCAACACCCCAAACCTCTCTCCCCAAAACCTCTCAAGGAGAAGGTGAAATGTTCAGACTAGGGGGAATTTTTGACACTACACCATTTCCTCAAGAGATCACATCACTCTCTTTTTTACCACTTCTTGGCTTAGGGCTTCCTCCTTTACCAAGTATCAATCAAAATCAAACCAACATCGTGAACATCAATCAAAGCATCATGCCAAAATCTCAAAACTTGTCATCAACATCGCAACAATAGATAGCAACTACCCCGAAACACAAACCATTACTATCACATCATCAAACACCCCCCTAACATATCAAAACATGGTCTCTCAAGGACAAACCACATTGATCACACCATCTACCAATCAAACCCCAATCATCAACATGATGGTGCCACTCATCACCACAACAAGCACCATTTTGAATCCACCACCATCACCACCACCACCAATCTCCAATATATCAAGCAAATGCAATATTGTGTTGCAAGCCACTCAACAAACTACTTATCAAAAGGTACTCGTATAAGTATAGAAACAACAAGCCACACAACTAGCTACTCAACAAGCTACACAACTAGTTGCCCAACAAGCTGCACAAGCTGCCCAAGCTGCATTACAAGCTCAATAGGCTGTCGAAGCCCAAATATTATTGCAACAAGAACAAGAAGAAGTTGCACAAGCTTAGGCTCAAGAACAAGCTCAGGCTCAAGCACAAGCTCAAGCTCAAGCAAAATATCAAGCACAAACATACTATCTTGCACAACAACAAGTAGCAAAACATTAGGAACATCAGCAAGCACTGAAAAATTATCAAGAATAGTAGGAAGCAGCCCAATTAGCAGCTCAAAAACAAGCGTTGTTGTCACAACAACAATAGTAGGCTCAACAACATGAAATCTTGGCATAGCAACAACAAGACCAATAATAAGCGTTGTTGATACAACAAGTACAAGCATACATGGCTCAGCAAAATGTGCAAATACCACCAATAAACACATCGACCAATCCACCCATCCCATCAACAAGTGAACCACCTCGGAACACTTTCATCCCACCCCCTAATATGTAAAATGATGTCGCAGCACAAATCATATTACTCTCACAACAAGTGCTTGACCTTCAATCAGTGAGAACCACAAAAACATCTAGCAACTTATGTCCTTATCCATTCAACAAGAGCCTTGTGATGAAACCATTCCCAAAGGGATTTGAGATCCCCAAGTTTGACAAGTACCATGGGATGAGAAACCCTGAAGACACATCATGGAATTCTAGGTTCATTGCATGGAAGTGGCATATGCTGATACCTATCTGATGTGGCTATTTCCTAGGAGTTTGGTTGGCCACACTATGGAATGGTTCTCTCACCTACCTACAAGAATCAATATATTCCAAGAAATCATAGATGCATTCGTCAGAAACTATGCATGCAATATCACCATGGATGTCAGTCTAGAGGAACTCTAATCTCTGAAACAAGGGAATAATGAATCATTTGCTTCATTTCTACAATGATGGCAATCCAAGGCCAATTGGATCAAATGGGTCATGCCTAAGGAACAACAAGTGTGCACTATCATATCCAACCTCGACGGCCTCTTGGCATTCCATCTCAAAGTCCAAGGGATCACCACATACAACTAGTTGATTTCCAAGGTGCTTAGCATCGAACAAGCCCTTATGACACAACCTAGAGGATCAACTTCATATCTTGAAAAATAGAACAACAACCCATATACAAGCTATAATGACAAACCTTGCACATGGAAAAGAAATTAAAATGTTACCAATGATGATATCATCGATGCTAAGGTTGTCATCGATGCCCCTCAAAAAAACACACCCAAACCACAACAACAAATCCAAAACTATCATCAAAACAACCATCCAACAAACACAACATAACAACTAAACAATCAAGTGATCAATAACATCAACGATCAAAGGGGACTGCCCCAACGAAACAAGAACTTCACCAAGTGGAAATACAAAGCCCTTGGGGAACCACTCAAAGTCATTATGAATAAACTGATAAATGAAAACCTCATCAAGGCTCCCACCTATGATAACTACCAAGAACTAGATGTGAAACCTCCTTGGTACAACAAAAGTTAGTTTTACAACTTCCACAAAATCAAAGGGCACACCACTAACAGCTGCATGAGGTTAAAAAACCTAGTCCAAGATCTCATTGATCAAAGAATCATAAAAGTGGAACAACCAACAGGGAATCAAAATCTCAAAATATACACAAATTTGATGCCTAACTATAACAATAAAGGGAACAATAACATTGATAAGGGGAAAGGCACCTTCAAGAATGTGAATCATGTGTACAACCATGCCGTCACATCCTTGGATGACTATTGCACTACCATCACCATCAAAGGAGCCCATACTAATTGTGAAGTCACCACAAGAGGTGGCAAAGTTACCATCATAGGGTCATCTCAGCCAAACAGAGTACCCACACCCAACCCCATATTTTCTCCCAATGGTTACAATGTCCTTGATCAGCTAAAAATAACCCCAACACAAATCTCCATCATGGAGTTATTAAAAATCTCATGTGCCCACAAGAAAATCCTTGAGGAAGCATTGGCTTCATCCACTATTCCTATAGATCTTGATGGGGAACAATTCCAAGCTATGGTTGGAAACAACATCACCCTAAATCTCCTTACATTCTCCAACCAATATTTTCTTGTTCAACCATCTCATAACCGTGCACTCCATTTAGAGTCCTAGTGTAGAAAAATAAAGTCAAGCGAGTCTTGGTGGATGGAGGTGCAGGCTTGAATATTTGTTCCCTCAAGCTCATTAAGAACCTAAAAATCTCAAATGATTCCATTGACAAAGGAAAAGGTATTACAATCAAAGTATATGATGATCAAGAAATATTGTCCCAAGGCACAATACAAATCCCTATTCAAGTAGGGCCAGCTATCATGGAAACTACCTATTAGGTCTTGGACCTCGACTTTCCTTAAAAAATTATCCTAGGACATCCATGGATCCATGCAATTCAAGTAGTAGAATCAACCTTCCATCAATGTGTCAAATTCATATATGAATGAAAAGAGGTCACCATCCATGGAGATCCTGAACCATTCTCCTACTGCAATAACCTTGAGGAAAAATACTACAAAATCCCTCAAGTGCCTAAAAATGATGAAGGCCCATCAACACCGTACATTGATCCAACCACTCTTGCCTCCACTTTTGTGATAGATACGTCCACCATTCCCACCATCCTCACCATCTCTGATATCAAAGTCATCATCTAGGACAATGGTTGCAGAAACTATATGATTCCCAAAAATTCCTTTGTGGTAGGAGAGTTACCACATTCTCCTAGATCACAAGTACATCCACAATCAAATCAAGCCTCCACTTCCCAAACATCCCCTGAATATCCCAACTTCAGAAGTTGGGGGGTTCTTGGCTGAGAAGTCATAGAGGAGGATCCATGTCATCTCCTATATGAAGATAATAGACTAGTAGTTAATCTACCAATGGATGATAGAAGTAAAGGTTTAGAAATGATGCTCACAATGGGCTATGATAGAAACCAAATATTGGGGAAAAATGACAATGGGCTTATAATACCCCTCATTCCTAAGACATGAATGAGAAATATTGGCCTCAAATTTACCCCTCTAATTATAACTATATGTGGACGAGGTCCCCCAGTTAAAGTAGTCAAGACTCCCTATGAACCAACCCCAGCTAAACTTTGCTTACCTGTATCCACTAGTCATGTCATAGATAATTTCACTTTTGACATAACTGACATCTAGAGTAGAAGTGATGATGAGGATCCCATAACCAACGTACCATCCTTCTCATGATTAGAACCCTATCTTATGAATCTAAAAACCAGAACCATGAAATCTGTCTAGTCTACCCACAACTCATCGATTATGACCAACGAGGACCACTAATTCTTGAAACATTAAAAAATGACGAGGTGCTCTCAGAATTCATGGGACTATGAGATAATATTTCATGTGGGGATCACAAAGTAGGATTCATCATTGAGCTAAATACACAGGCCTATTATGCAGAAATGATTGAATCCCTCAATTGCAAAAGTGAGAAATTAAGAATAACGTCTAGGTCCTTGAGTGAAAACCACATTGTTGCACTCTCTAACCTAGAAAAAAGTAAAAATAAAGGCTGCATCCAATGGTGAAAATCTCTCTGGGGCACTTGAGGATGGGGGATTCAATCTTCCTTTCAGAGCTCTTCATCAGGAATAATGACCATTCCTAGCAGAAAAATGTAATCCAATTAATCTAGGAATAGAGGAGACCCCACACATCACATTCTATGTAGATTCATTACTATCATAGGAATAAGATCTCCTAGCAGACTTCTTAAGAGAAAGACAAGTTAACTTCACATGAAGCTATGCAGATATGCCTGGGCTTGATCCAAAGATTATAGTTCATCATCTAGTCGTATACCATGAAGCAAAGCCTGTCCAACAAAAACTCAGGAAAATGTACCCTCAGATCGCCCTGCTAGTCAAAATGGAATTAAAGAAGGTCATTTATTTGACCAATTACTTATCTAGAATGGGTGTCAAACCTAGTTCCTATCTCAAAACCCAATGGGGGCATAGAATTTGCACATATTTTAGGTACTTAAACAAAGCATGTCCAAAAGATGATTTCATGTTGCCCAACATTGACATGATTGTAGACATGATAGTAGGACATGAAATGCTTTCCTTGATGGATGGTTTCTAGAGATACAACCAAATAATAATTGCTAAAGAATACCAACACAAAATGACCTTCACTTGTCCATGGGGGACTTACTGCTGGAATATGATGCCATTCAGCTTGAAGAATGCAGGAGAAACATACCAAAGAACCATGACATTAATCTTCCATGACATGAATCATAAAACTATTGAAGATTATGTCAATGACATACTATCCAAATCCAGAAAGAGGAAGGATCACATAGCAACCTTGAGTACTATTTTTGACAAGTTGGAGGAATACAAGGTCTGATTAAATCCAAAGAAGTATGTCTTTAGCATACAATTAGGAAAGTTACTAGGATACATAGTGTCAATGAGAGGTATTGAGGTAGACCATGCCAAGGTAAAAGTAATCCTTGAGATGGAGGCACCCAAAACATTGAAACAATTGAGAGGTCTCCAAGGCAAGCTTCAGTCCATTTGAAGGTTCATAACACAACTAGCAGATAAACAAAATCCATCCTCTCACCTACTTCACAAGGGAATAGTGTACAAGTGGGATAACAATTATGAAGAAGCCTTCAATAAGATCAAAGAATATCTACTGCTTACACCACTAGTCCTCATGTCACTAATCCCAAGAAATCCATTAATTCTCTATGTATTAGTAATAGTAACAGCCCTCGGTGCTCTTCTAGCTCAACACGATGAAAATGGGATAGAAAGGGCCATCTATTATATCAGCAAAATAATGGTTGGGAATGAGTTAAACTACTCATTCATTGAAAAATCATGTCTAGCAGTAGTGTTTTATTCGCAGAAATTTAGACATTACATGTTGGCACACAAAATAAAACTCATCACCAATATTGATCCCCTCAAGTACTTATTTTCAAAGGAAATACTCACTGGAAGAATGGCCAATGGGTCATGATATTATTAGAATATGACATTGAATATGTGGAGTGGAAAGCAATCAAAGGTCAAGTCATAGTAGATCAACTTGTAGAAGCACCAAACTATTCAGAGAATCCACTTATATCAAAGTTTCGAGATGAATCCATCTTTAACCTCAGCAGAGTTGACCACTAGAAGCTTTATTTTGATGGATCATACACGCAACATGGAGCAAGTGCTGGTTTTTTCTTCATCACCCCATATGGAGATTACATACCTAGATCCTATAAATTAGTATTCCCTTGCACTAAAAATATTATAGAATATGAGGCTTTAACCATAGGCCTTAGAATAGTAGTGCAATGGCACATCATGGCCCTCAAAGTATACGGAGACTCCCAATTGATAATAAATCAAGTGAATGGTGAATAGTAGACTAAGGATGATAAACTCACTCCATACAAGAAACTAGTGGAGAGTCTCAAGGAATCCTTTATTGAGATCACATTTGAGAAGATACCTAGAGCCAACAAAAGAGTTGTAGACACCATGGAAACAATTGGATCCTTATTGGAAATCCCTCACAACGTAGTAAAACATGAATTCTTGGTAGAGAAACTTCTCATGCCTACATTTGAGATACCAAAGTCATAATTTGTGTGTGAAATTGTTGGTCCTAGAGATCCCTGGTACCATGACATTTATACCTACCTACAAATATGTGTCTTACCTACTGACTTACCTTCAAGCTTAAAAAGAACTTTTATTAAAAAATCCTCTAGGTTTGTCTTCCTAGGAAATACCTTATACCATAGAAGAATAGAGGGAACCTCACTACGTTATTTAAATGCTGATAAAGCCTTGACTACTTTAATTGAGGTGCGTAATGGGATTTGTGGTTTGCACTCGAGTGGAATGATCTTGGCTAAGAAAATACTAAGGATGGGGTATTATTGGTATACTATGGAGAAAGAGTCACACGACTATGTTGGAAGGTGCCTACAATGTTAGCAACATGGGGACCTCATCCATGCTCTTGCTCAATAACTTCATCACATCATCACACCATGGCCCTTTTCATAGTGGGGTTTCGATCTCATTGGAAAAATCACTCCCACTTCATATAATGGCCATAAGTTCATCATAACCACCACTGAGTACTTTTACAAGTGGATCAAAGCTATACCAATGACCTACATAACGGGGAAGTAGATATCAAAATTTATCCTGAACTATCTCATATGTTGATATGGCGTTTTCCAAGCTATTATCTCTGATAATGAGACACCATTCAAAAATCAGGATATCCATGACCTTTGTAAAAAATTCAAAATCCAACATTGCTTCTCTACCCCATACTACCCCCAAGGTAATGGCCAACCATAAGCCGCCAATAAAACCATTTTTAAAATCCTCAAGAAAACAGTCAATGGCGTAGATCATGACTAGCATCTACAGCTAAATCCCACCCTCTAGGCCTACCAAACCAGCATCCGCACACCCATTAGTGCCACCCCCTTCTCCCTGGTCTATGAATCAAAGGTAGTATTACCCATTGAGATTGAGATCCCTTCATTAAGAATATCATTGTAAAACCTCATAATAGATGAGGAATATCGAGTATCAAGATTGAATGAGCTGAAGCTACTAGATGAGTAGTGTATAGATGTTTTAAATCATTTGCAAGTCTATTAGAATAGACTCAAGATGAGCTATAACAAGAAAATCAAAGTAGGACTTTCCAAGTCAAAGAACTAGTGCTAAAAGAAAATTAGAAGAACATCCCAAATCCAAATAGCAAAGGAAAATTTGAACCCAACTGGTTAGGACCATTTGTTATTACAACAATCTATAAGTTAGGGGAATATTAGTTATCAACACCCAAAGGGGAACCTCTACAAGAGCCCATGAATAGCTCCCATCTCAAAAAGTTTTATGCCTAAATATTTCAAGGTATAGAACCAAAAAATCCAAAAAAATTAAAAATGTCTTGAAAAAATGGTCACCTTGATGAAAACTTAGAAAACAGGCATCTTGGTGACAACAAAAAGAATCAAAAAGAATCAAAAAGAAAAAAATCCAAAAAAATCAGAAAAATGATTAAAAAATAGTAAAGAGAAAAAATTGTCCTCTAGTGAAAACCACTTTGGTGGCACTTTGGGCAGGTACCATGGTGAAAACCTAGCAAATAGGTGCCTTGTGTAAATAAGCACTTTCCATCCACCAAGATCTTCATAGCTCATTTTGCATCACCCATTCATTACACATCCATCTTCCATTGCATTCCATATCTCCATCCATCATCCACCTGCATCTGCACCATAGCTTGGTCCTGTATTCATATCATGATCCCTCTTAGTACTACTCAACCCATTCTCAAATTCAGTTTGTCCTTCCTTTATCAGAGTAATGTATTGCATCACACTGGGGGCATGTTCTCATCAGATCAGATTCATGTATATTCTTGAAGTCCTAAAATCAAAAAATCCAAAAACATTAGAAAATTAGAAAATCCAAAAAAATAAAAAACATTAGAAAATCTAAAAAATCCAAAAACATCAAAAAATCTAAAAAATCCAAAAACATTAGAAAATCCAAAAAATTCAAAAACATTCAAAACATATCAAAATTCAAAAACAAGTCAAAAAGTCAAAAACAGAGTCATTTTGTCAAACTATGGGTCTTTGAGCCTTGAACGTAGGCAATGTTGATCTTTGATCATCCCCTAAGACACTTAGGTTGGTCCTTTAGGATTTCATCATAATATACTAACATTTCATCATGTATATCTTCATCTGTAAATTGGTCAAGTCATCAGTCGAACTACGTGGTCTCTGCGTGTATAACGTAGGCAAGGCTAATCTATTGATCAGCCCCTGAGGCCCCTGGGATAGGTCCTTAGGTCAGTCTTTTGGTCAAAATCTCAAAAAACCCCAAAACATTTGAAAAATCAAAAATAAAAACATTTGAAAAATCTTAAAAAATACTAAAAACAACGTCAAAACATTTCAAAACTCCAAAAAAAGTCCAAATATTTGAAAAAATCCATTCATCCCATCTTGCTTTCCCCCACAATAACATCATTCACATTAAATCAATCCTCTTCCCCAACCTTTGGTGAAACAGTCAAAAACAAGTCTAGCAGGTTAAAAAGTAAAAACTCAAAATGTCAAGTCTCAAGTCTAGGATAGTATGTAAGCAATTTCGTCAACTCTTTGTGTTGATAGCCCATCATACAATTGGTCCCATATCAAATTATCTGATATCATCATGTCCTAGGATGCATCCTTCCTACAATGGACATCAACATCAAGACATCACCCTAGCTTAGTCTTGGCTAGAGGTATTGAAGAACATTAGCTTGTTTGTTTACTGAATCTTTGTCTTTTGATTTATCTTATTATGCTCATTCCAAGGACCTCTCAATGATGTCCCCAACAAAGGGATTTAGAGAGATAGGAATGGGGAAACAATCTTTTTTATCTATTGCACTTTTGGACTTTCTTGTAATATAACTTGGTGCATACTTGCTTTATTTAGGTATGTATAGAGGGTGTTTTAGACATCTTTTTGACCACATAGGAAGGCTTACCTTCCTATGTTTTGGTCCAATATGTGTGAAATACCTAAAGTGCATCCTATTAAGGTTTCCATATGTTAGGTGTGAACAAGGATACTCCTATCTGATTGTTGATCCAAAGTCCATCACACTAGATACAATGTCAGCCTTGTTCTTAATACCTTGATGCATCATATTTAGGTGTGTTATCAAACATAAGATAATTGGCCCTTTAAAATTACCAACTCCATGGCAGATATTCAATATCATCATCATCTTGTGTCTTGTTGGAACCTCATCTTTCTTCCATTTATTCTTTCTTTTCACACTAACAAGGTACTATGAAAGTTAATCATTTATCACTAAGAATGCATTCATCCTGCATCCACAAATCATTGGAACAATGCATATTATATAGAAAAATTGATCATCTCATACACATATAATATATATTTGTTATTCTAAGCATCTCATAATCATAACATTACATACACATTTGAATATAACCATCTCTTACATAATTACAAAAAAACATAAATAACCCATCACATCATCCATGGAATAATCATATAACCACCATTGTATCAAACAAATAGGTCAGGCATTTGCATCCATTTTCATAAATCATACATCATCATAAACATGCATATCATCCATCATCCATCCATATCATATAGAACATCTCATAAATCACCACATTGCAATCATTTTGCATAAACATTTCATAAATCATCCCATATCATTATAAGCATCAAAAGCATAATTAAACGAAGCATAATAGGTACATAAGCATTATAAACAACCCATTACATTAAGTGCATACATCCATCCATAATCATATAAAATATCTCATAAAATCATTCATTATGCCATTACATATACATCATACGGTCATTACTTACATATCATTTTTCATATACACCATAAATCATCATCTCCATACCATTTTGCATTACATATCACTTTATATATATAACATCAGATCACATCATTATATAACATTGTCATAAGTGCATACCATACATGGAAAATCACATACATTCATCATTGCATAGCCATATATCATAATCACTACATTCACACCATCACCACCATCATAATAGAAAAATATATTGAAAAAGAAATCATTTCATAAATCATCACATTTGCATCAACATACATAAATAATTATATAGATTGCACCATCATAAAATCATACATAAAAAGGTACTACAAGAGAAATGTACCATCATAAAATCCATCCATATCACATATCATATAAACCCATTATATCCATAATCATCACAAATTCATATCATATGTCATCATTCATTAGAGGCATAATATATATCTTTAGAAAGAAATGCATCTATACATAATATACCCATCACATAATACCATAACATTATTGTATCGCATAGAAATAGAACCATCCATAAATGCATAATCAATAAATGGTACATGGTACATCACATCAACATCATTATCTCATACATATCATCAAGTAACTGTCATAGTACAAAATAATAATCGGTTCACTATACATGTGTATGTCAATAAGTACAAAGGCCTAATGGGATATCAAAAATGAGCCCATATGGCATGAAAGAATAATATCTCGATAAAAAAAGAGGTCTAACCCTCTTGTCTGCTACCCTCACCTTTGTCACCATGACCCTCTATCGGTCTGTGGCTAGTCCACTGTGAATAATCTGGGGCCTGGGCTGCTCAAGGTATAGCCTAATGATAAAGTAACCAATAGTAATTTTCCTCCTAGATGGCCTCCTTGTATGAGTGAAGAGGTACTATGTTGTGAGAGGAGGAAGCCACCATACTCTCTAGCTACTGTTTGTGACCCATCTCTAGGGCTATCTATAAATCTATGGCCTACCTATGTAAAATCACCTGATCTCTCTCCACATGGGCCTGGTCACTCTCTGCTATCAAGGCTTGGAAGTGGGTCTACAACTATAATATTAGGCCATCTCTTAGATCTGGCTAACCCATTGGCTATACTGGAAAAGGTCGCACATGAGGTTGGTCCTCACCCCTAGCTCATGCTAGTGTGGCAACCTGATCCTAGTGCCCATCATGTCCACCCTCCATCCCCTAATCTCGGTCCTACATGTGTACATTAACATGAGGCCAATCCATCTAAACCTGTGTTGGCTGGACTTGTGTTGGCTTGTCTTGTGTTGGTTGTCCTACTGGGGGACCACCACCTCCTCATCCTCGACCTATCCCCCTCCCCTTGGCTATCCATCGAATGGAGGGTGCACCTGGAAGTGTCAAATGTAGAGGCTGTTGGAACCAATCTCTGTATGCTTGAGTCACTCCTAGATCTATGACCCCCTAATCATATGCTCATCGCCAGGCCACCAGCTGCCTAAAATAATCCACTGCCTCAAAAGCAAGAATATATCACCCCTAGGCACCTTGCAATACTGTGTGAGTAAAAATAGCCATGTAGTCATCGTATAGCCTATCCTATACCTCACCAAACTAGCATTGAACTCATCCCAGTAGATACCTCTCGATCATAGTGTGCTCTAGCCCCTGCATGAAACCATCCGAGTGGGCAAAGAATAGTTGTTGTACATCATCAGCTCATCCAAGCCAACCTAGGTATGTGTGCCATGTGAACACTGTCATCTCATGAATGACCCTCCTCCAGTGAGGGATCTTTTGCTCACTTGTGTGTGTGATGGACACACCACCCTTGTAGTGCCAAACCACTATATCATCAAGCCTAACTGGCACTGGAACAACCTATGACTGAAGAATGGAGATATGCTCCCACACCCACAAATGAAGGAGCATGACACCTGTGCTAAGTGCCCTACCATCCAAATATGCATACTCATGTAAATCCCTATAAAAGGAGGGAAGAAGAATGGGACCCCTTGGAAAACAGACTGGCCTATCACAAACCATCTGCTCCCAACAAAGCCCCCAACCATGATTGAAGTAATAGCCTCGTCAATCCTAAGCAACAAGACTTGAAATGATGGTATCAATCACTAATCAAAAGGGCATCATGAGCGTCTTGTGGTGCCCTATCTATATCTAGCCCTCACAATATATAACATCCTCTCTAGCCAGGACAACATGGAAAGCATCTCGTTTGGCATACATATCATGAATAACTTGCCGACCATGTATCAAAAATCTAAGGATGTGCCACATGTTCTCTAAGGTAATAGTGGCCTTGCCAGTAGGAAGATGAAAAGATGATGTCTCACTGTGCCATCTCTCGACAAGTGTAGACATCATGCCAAGATGGGTCTGCACAGGTGTTGTGTAGGCAATGTACCATAACCCTATCTCATGAAGTTGGTCCTGCTCCCTGTCAATTAGATCCCACAAGTAGTTGAATATCTCCCATGATCTATGCTTATGAGAATAGAGCTCCCTTACCACCTCCTACATCAGGAAAGGTCATTGTGTTAAAATCATCAGGAAAATTTATCCCAAGCATTCAAGAAAACTATCCCAGTGTCACAAACTGTGAAGGCGTCGTAGTTTGAAATTTTCAAATAGTGACGTTGGCACCTTAAAATCCCAAACTACACCATAGTGGTGTACTTTTCTTAAGTGTCTCAAAACCTAATTCTAAATTTTTCCGTGGTATCGAATTTTGAAAATCTATCACTCCATTTCACTAATGCGTCAGAGTTTGGAGTATGTTCCCAAACTCCACTATGGTGGTCCATCTTGTGATGGTGGTACAGTTTAAAAGAACAAGTGGTCTAGTTTGAAATTTGAGCAGTACTATATAGCACCGTTGCAAATGACCTAATTCTAAATGCAATAAATGAACACATAAAATGAAAAATGAAGCTTCAGTAAGGATAACTTACCAGTGCCCCAATGTCAGGAGGTTGTTGGTATGTTTGTACTCAATTGGAGATATGCAATGGGAGCTGTCATTGTGCCATCCCCTTAGGGTACCAAAGCTCAAATCATGAAATCTCTATAGGTTGTATGTGAAAATGAATTTGAAGTGACCTCTTAAGGCCTATTTAGGCCTATTTTTGACCTTGTTTAAACCACCTAGAAGAGGTCTAGGTCCCCCAAACCCATTTTCATCCATCTAAAGGTCATTTCACATCATTTTTTGGAATTTTACCTCATTTTCTAGCATTGGAATTGTCAGCCACCTTCTCCTTTTCTTTGTGAGATCACCTAAAAAATTAGAATTTTTGTTTGATCTCTCGAGGGGGTAGTATATTACCATAATTTTCTTCTCCAAGGCAGTAATGAGGCAATTTTTTTAAAATCAATTTTTTTTTGGCTTTTGATCGAGACTGTTTATTCTTTGAACCAATGCAACAATTGCACTACTTCAAAGAGGGGTAAAATGTAGACACATACAATGTACTGATTGACATTACACATTTGATCCTGACTACTAACACCGCATCATCCTAAATCATCCCTCGGTCTCACCATTTAATTGAATACCTTTATTTGATTAAATTCATCAATGTTCTACTCTTAATTAAATAAATCATTTATCTAATTAAGTCATCCCTTCTTGCTAATTAAATCAATAAATCTGATCTAATTATCCCCATTTAATTAAATAATCAATTTTATTTGATTAAATCTCTAAATTCCATCCATTAAATTAAATAAATTAAAACCTTATTTAGTTTAAATCTAACTTCATCTCCTTGATTAAATAAAAAAATATTTATTTAATTAATCTTGAAAAGATATTCTTCTCATATTTGATTTAAATCAATCCATAAATCTAAATCAATATGTCACATCATTTTCATCTCTCATTAAATTAATTAACCTTGATTAATTTAATCTCTTCTCATGTCCCATCCTCTAGCTTTTGCAACTTGCACATGAAAATAGATTTAATTCATTTTATTAAATCTCTATTTTCTCTCAAAATCCATAATAAAGGAATATTCCTCAAATTTGAATTCAAAATCCAAGTGGACTTTGTCCTTCCAACAAGGCATTTACTCCACCTTAAAATTCCTTTTTCCTTGAGCCAAATGGCATTCAATGCATTGTATTTCCCTTTTACATGTCATTTCAACAATTTCAAATTTCAAATATAGGCATTTATTGACACATTCTTCAAAACTTGCACATCCTCCATCCATTCACATGTTGACAAGTGGCATCTTGCCATTTGTTGATTCTTAGTCCCACATTGCTCCATTTTGGACATCTCTTCAACTTGACATTCTATAAATAAGAGGTCTTATTCCTCATTTGAACATCCACAACTTGAGTAAACTTACTATACTCAAATTCATAGCAATATTCATCCATCTCATTGAGTTTTATAGCTAGGTTATGTAGATTTTCATCTTGGAGCACTCATCAATCTTCAACAAAGTGGATCACAATCTTCATCAAATCATCAAAGCTAGCATTGGAGTTGGGAAAGTGCCAATTTTCACATCAAATTGGCAGCAATTCCCTCAAGAGATTAAGAGTTTGCTTTGTATTAGAATAGGATTTGATATCTTTGTTTTAAGTTTGTTGTGTTCTTCATCTCATTCCTTTTCTCTTGCATTCAAATGGATTTCTTGATGAATCATGGTTATAACCTTGCATTTGATCTAATATATTGATTTTTTATTGTGTTCTTATAGGTATAGAATATTGGTTCACACAGGGCATAACAATTGGTGACTAGATTGGGAAAATGTTTTACCCATTTTTAAGATATTGAAGAATCCAATCACCCATAACCTCTAGTTTATGAACATTTTAACTTGGGCATGATCAATGATAGTAAAAAAGGTTGAGTTGTAATCTCAAAATGTGAATCAAAATAACAACTTTGAATCAGAGTGTGTACATTCATGGTGCATCTTTCCCTTAAATACTCTACCTTTCCTTGAAACAATTTTATTGAGATTCAAGCTACTTGAAGTGGGTCCTTTAAGCTATCATGCAATGATATTCCAAGCATTGCTTTTCCACCAACAAGGCATTTATATCCCCAACAAAGATACATCTAGTTCCCTCAAAGAATTTCTCCATTGCCAACTAGGTGTCCATAGCCTCGGTAGAGATACTTGAATCACCCTTATAATATTGAGTTTACTTCTAACTTTATAATTTTCTTTTCTTTTTGTTATTTTCTTATCTTTTCCCTCAATACTTAGATGTATTAATCTAAATATTATGTTGAAAATTATGGTGGACCTCATGATAGCTTTGGGACTCATATTTTTCATTTGAATCATGAATATAGTCACCCTAAGATAGATAAGCCCTTAAGGAGACAACTAATTTTATCTAATATGTGACAAATTTAGCCCTAGTTTATGAGATCACTTAAAATATACCTATTTTTTCTAACCTTTAAAAATATAACTAAGATGAACATAAAACTTAATTTTTGAAATGAAGAATATCAATAGATATACTTGAAAATACCTAAATCAATTTCTCTGTCACAATACCCTTAGCATGCATTGGACAACTACCCATTATTATGAAACGAAGAAGATGAAACTATTCGAAAATAGAAAGAAAACAATGAAACATAACAAATCAATAGACAACAAAATAGAAAATAAGGAAATCAAATAAAAACAAGAAAAAACATGAAACTACATATATACAATGGACAAATAATCAATCCTTCATGGGCCAAAGTGATTTTTGAGAAACTATCCATTGACTAGTAATGGAATAGGTTCTCTTATTAAGGTGCTAAACTAGAAAGCATTCTCCCCAAGGATCTCCACAATTTGATAGGGACCCAACCAAAGTCTATCAAAATTTTGGTGATCACCCTGTCTCTCTCTAGCCTTATCCCATAAAAGTGAAATGTCTAATATTCTGAAGGCCTTGATTTTGGATCTCTTGTCAATTAAGCATTTGACTATAGCTTGATGCTTGGAAAGTTGTTGCAAAGCAATATCCCTCTATTATTTTAGATTGAGAAAATTAGTTATTCAAACCTCTATCCTATCATCGTTGTGTTAGGAAATCTCTTGGTATCTTTCAGGGTAACAGACAAGGTCAAAAGATTTAGACCTACTCTTCAGGTTCTACTAGACCTAGGCGGGTATACCTATGTGAATGAAGTAGACTTAATGTGCTTATCTCTCTTGAAATGTTTTTCCCACAATGGCAGGTGGGAGTGGATAAATAAAACTAAATTTGGTATAAATTGTATAGCAATATTCAAAACTAAATCCTAATATGTTCAGTTAATAGATGTAAAGAAAATGAATGAATCTAAATGGTGAAAAATGCAGAGACTAGTGCCTTATTGGGTATGCAGAGTCAAATGAAATAGAAATGGGCAACTTCTTTCTAGAAAACACTCAAATTGTTTGGCATATATTTTGTTTATAACTTGTATAAACATGCAAGACTATGATTACCAAGTTCTTCTTAATGATCCAGACAAATTTCCTTGATTACAATGATCAATCAAAAGGATTTAATCTTTTCTTGAAAGAAACGATCAATCAACCACACAAATACAATAAATGTGCACTAATAAACTGAATATAAACTTGTTATATCAATTTAAACAACCAGAAAGCATCAATCTTGGAGACAACTTAGTAATACTTTCAATAAGCACAACAAACAATTGACACCAGAAATGAACCACCACATCAACTGATTTTCATTAATATCTCCATTTTGAAATCATGCATCATAGTCTCTGTTCTAAACAAATTATTCTACTGTATCCATTTCTGACCTATCTACTATATATCTAATATCTAATCTCATCTAATGTAACCTAATGTCTTCATTTACAATCAGAAATGAAAATTTATACATTTGTATCTGAAAAGAGACATCACTTTGCATTCAAATGTCGGTGAACAGTTTGCATTTGGGCTCTTGTTAACACTCGCTAGACACTCACTGAGACATCCTATAGTCATACCAAAGTCCAATGTCTCACCGATAGTCATTCCTTCATCATGTGTGTCACTATGACAATCGAAGTCAGGGAGATGTCCCAAAGATTATACTTCATCTTACTAAGATGTATCCTTTAGTGTATTTTCTAGTTGCTAAGACATATGGGTTTTCTCACCGATAAAACAACATATTGACATGACAAAAGAGTCAGGAGGACTATATAACCTTACTTCGATGATCCTTTGATAAATTCCCCTTCACTTTGTTGGCAAGACTGGGTGTATTCACTAAGACCTTACTCCAATGGTCTAACTCTTGCCAATGTATATCCACGTGCACTGGTCAGTGAGACAAAATGCAATCAGAAAGACCACATACCAAAGACATTTGGTTTGGCTGAAGTGCTTGCTCATTCTATGTGTCGATCGGTAAGACAATATGATTTTTCTATGACTTCATTCCAACGAAAGATTTCTCACTGATATGAACTTTTGTCGCTGAGACAATGGATTATGTCTTGCCAAAATGTACCTGCAGATGGATCTCAATTGGTGTGACATCCTTGAGGTCTTTCCGATAGTCTACAATAGATGCATATTAGTAAAAAATGCATTATGGTTCAGTGAGACCTTGACCATCTCTTGTCGATATGGACTATTCAGTGAGATATTCAAGACTTAATGGATTTTAAAGGAACCATATGGAAAAATATGAGCAAAATGTTATGAAGAAAGGATGTTGTGCTTATGGTAAGGAATCATTTGGAAACTCATGGATGTGAACATGTAAAATTTTTATAATTTTGCAGTTCCAACAGTGGCTCTTTCTAGGGATGAATGATTGCAAGATCATTGTAAGGATCTAGATTTCTGGGTGAGCAGACCAGACTCAAGGTGATGAATTAGTGAGAAAAATGGAAATGGAAATGAATGTGAAATGGAGATGAACACAACCCTAAACTACTGTGCATGGAAAAGATAATTTTGAGAGGACTAGCAAGAGTTGTCCATGCACTGGAAACCCTTAACCCTCCGTGTTTCAACTTCATCAGTTTTGAACTGTTACTATCTAAAATTCAAACCATAAATGATGGTTCAAGGCCATCCAAAAGAAAATCCCATACTTTCCTCTTTCAAACACCTAGTTTTTCCTTGAGTTCATCAGATTCTTCTTGAAGACATTCTTGCAATCTTCCCTATCACTATTATTGAAGTTTTTTAGAGAATCATCGTGCTCATCTTGGCCCAAATTCCCTTCACCATTCTGCAATTCAAATTCTCCATCATGGGAAAAATCTCTGTTATCTTCAACATACAAAGTATATGCATATTCAATACAATATTTGTCATTATCCTTTTCACTGTTATGTATTATAAAACACTCCCAGCTGTATTGAAAATTCACCATCAACGTGCTTCTCTTGAGAAAAATTTTTTTGTCATATCAACATTGTTTGACGCAAACAAATTTGAAACCTTTTGCACCTCTTTGGTATCACCATTTGGAGACAACACTAGATTATGACTCATATATTCAATATCATGCATATATGAACCAATCAATGCCAGACTTCTATCATCCTTGGTATGCAAATAACTGTCTTCTCCACATGAGTTAGAAATTTAAAAATCACATACCTCTTCTTGAATGGACACATATTTTTGATCAAGTTCAAAGGTTTCTTCATCATTTCAAGAAATGTACTGGGAGTCATATGAATCATTGCACAAAGAACTTTCACTATCAAAACAAATGTAAGCTAGACACAGGACTTCAAAATCACCTTCATGTGGATATCTTGGGTATTCAAGAGTTAGTATATCTAAGATTTTCTCACTACTAAGTGAATATGCTTCGTCATCCACCATACTACTATTGTGTTCTTTATTCCTTTCATCATCAAAAAATGGTGGCTTAGATATGTTGATCTCATATTCATTTTTCTCACAACTTGGTGCATCACTTTGATTATCAAGAAAAACTTCATCTTCAACATAAAGTGGATTTGAAAACATATAAAATTTCTGCCCTAGCACACTTTGGCAAAGTGTCATTTGATCCTCTTGTATCTTTTCATCATACAATGGATTTGAAAAAAAATTAAAACCATTTTCAGATGTACAAACCTCTTCTTCATCAAATGTGTCTTCAAGGCTTTCAACTGCAGTTGGAGGTATTATTTGTTTACCATCAAGTGGAATTGCATTGTCCATTGCTTTTTCCTCTTGATCACCACAAGAACTACAAGAATCACCTAATTGTAGATCAGAATCCAAAGGTTCCTCTTCAAAATCTAAATATTCATTGGATCCCTCATAATATGCACTGCTTTCCCTGTCACAATCTGTTATGCAAGACAAATCTCTTGTATCTTCATCTTCCTTGTGTAGGCTACCATAGGAATTGTTTTCATCTACACATGTCTCATCTTTTATTGGCTGCAGTGTCTGATTGATCTCCTAATACTCATCTATGATATCACCATTGTCTTCATACCTTTTCCTCTACATGGTATCAATAAATTTATTAACTATATCAAAGGTACACTATTTTGATGATTCTGGAAAATAAACCGATTTAGGCTCCCATGCTCCTTCAAAGTACATTTTCCATACACCATTATAGTTTTCTGTAGCATGCTTTTCAATTGGATTAGTATTGATTAATTTTGGCTGGGCTGGTTCTATCATGAAATTCCCAAGATCCATATCACAGAAACAATTGATTTGATCTTGAGGTACACAATCAACAACTTGGTTCATCCTTGGCTCCCTATACAACTTAACTTCCTGACCATTCACTAGAATAGTTGCATAAGATAGATCAAATTGACCATTTTCCCCAACTGCTATCATCCACTTCCTTGATAAAAGCATCCCAAACTAAGGAGGGGTATCAATTACTATTATATCTATATTATAAGCCACTTGTGGATACACAGCCAGTTTGACCTCGACATCTTTCATTATACCTACCATAGGAACAGGTCTATTATCCATTACATAGCACTTCCCTCCATTAGTATCCACCCACCTGCCAAGCTGTTTCATAACTCCTACTGGCATAATATTTATGGCAGCGCTAGAGTCTATCATGCAATTCCTCAACAATTTGTTATTTATGAGTAATGTAGTGAAAAAAGGATCAACTTGTTGGGGATTTAACAATGCATTATTGAGGCACACTTCTGGGATGCTTACTTTCTCTTGCCTACTAATTGTTTTAGTAGCCACTTTATTTTCAAAATTCATATGTTTTTCATTTCCATTTGTTATCAATTGAACAAAATTGTCTCTATATTCCTTAATTTTCATCATCTCAAGGAATGGAATAGACATTTTTACCTAGAACAAATCCTAAGTGAAATCAAAAGAGGAGCCTTCTGCCTTAGTCATTTTCTTCTACTCCAATGTTTCTCCTTCCTTTTGATCAGTCTTTTACACTTCCTTGCATAGCTCTTTAACTTCCTCCCTTTGGGAAAAATTTTGTTCACTTTTATCATGTTTGTTTTCTGCTTTCTTCACAATTCCTTGTGTCACCTTTTACTCCTTCATAAAGATTCCCCTGGGGACACCTTCTTCTCATTTACTATCCTATTTCTCAACCGGTACTTACTATTTACTTCCTCAACTACAGCAATGGTTAATCTCTCTACCTCTTCTTCGGCAAGTTTTCTAATACTGCATGGAGTAGGAAACTCAACTGAATGGGGTTATGTATATTATTCTCCAGAGTCGGAAAGAATTTGTTGTTCAGCCATATGGATATTGTATCTCTAATTTGAAATGTCATACTCATAACTTTCATCCTCTGAAGATGAGTACCTCTCCTCAACATGGTGAAAAGTATTTGAAGTCAAATACACTATGTGATCTTCTCCATTGTTTCCCATCAACATTCCTTCTTCTTGCATTCTTTGGGCTACAACACAATAATCTAGGGAATGTGGCTTATCACAAACTTCACATAAATAGTTGTTATTTACCATATAGTTGTTATGTCATGTAGCCTAGGCCTCTCATTTTTGTATGTGTTCTCCTATTTATACTAATAATTATTGATTTGCTGAGGAACCCTAGGATTGTCTCTCTTGCTGATTATCCCAGTAGCCCTCCTATTGTTTTCAATTGTTAATGATATCTTCTGAGCTTCAGCCAAATCTCTTGGGAACCTATTTCTTAATTCATACCCTATTTTTGGATCAAATGCATTCAAATAAACACTCAATGCTATAGAATCTGGAAACTTTGATCCAAGATGTATTTTATTCTGCAGTTTATTGAATCTCCAGTTGAAATCATAAATTGAGTCATTCTGATTTTTTTGAATTCACATCAATTCATGAAGAGCAGCATTTGGTGCACTTAGATTCCCATATTGCTCAAGGAATCGATCATGAAATTCTTGGAGAGAACCAATAGAGGGTGCTACTAGGCTATTGAACCAATCTCTGGCTTCTTCATTGAGTGACATCATAAACAACCTCATGTGTAAATCCTCATATGGCACATCCAAATCCTAGATGAAAGCATTGAAACATCTTAAATGATCTTCCATAGTAATTGCACTACTCCCTATAAACTTTGGAACCATACTTCTCCAATTGCCATCCATAGGGTAAGGGTATAATTGAAACCCTACCAGGTCGAATTGTATGATCATTATTATGTATTGGTGAGGAGGAGGTTTAGGTGGGTACTGATACTAGTACATTAGATTATTATATGGTGTATGATGATGTGGCACATAATGCTGACCATGAGGTGGCTGTATATTTGTATATTGTGAGGGAATATGTGGTGGATGGTTTGGCTATCTATATTGATTCCCTATCTGATTATGAGGAGCCTTTGATGGATGAGAAGGCCATGTACCATTATTACCCTGCTTAGGAGGTGGTACATACTTTGGGAAACCAATTGTCTGAGCAGTAATTTGAGCTTTCTGTAATTTGAAGTCTCTCATTGCTTGTATCATCTGGGTTGTCTCTTGTTGAGCCTTTAGTTCTTCTATCTCCTTTTTCTGTAACTCATACCACACTTTTATTTCTTTAGGAGTTAAAGAATCATAATCATCCAGAGGAGTTACATGATCAATAAACTCATTTTGGTTACCCTCCATTCTTTGTTCGCATTCCAATTGATATCTAAGTCCCTCTACTTTGAGTTTAGCATCAAACTCTGGTTGGTTTTGAAAATCACAAAAAGGATTTTTTTCTCTTCAGGGGTACAAATTTTTGCGCTTGAATTATCTCTCCATGTGTCATAACGATCATATGTCTCACAATGTGGTCTTAATGCTTTATCTTTGTTTGTCATGCACATGTCCTCATTTATTATTTTTCCCTTATCAACCTTGTCATCCTTGTGTGTCCACTTACTGTTGCCAGCAAGACCTCTAGTATGACCTCCCCTATATTGAGATCTTCCATTCATGTTTGAACAAATGCAATGTTTCTGTCAGAGTTGCCACTCACTTTCTTAAAAGTGAGAAAGGTTTGTTACTTATTATTCCCAGCAGAGTCTATATAGGATTTTTGACTATATGATTAAGGCCCAGATTCTGAATTTAGCTTCCCCAGCAAAGTTGCCAGTTTGTTAGTGCTCAAAAACACAAGTGAAAAGCCTCAAGAGGTTTCCAATCTCTTGGTATATTTCAGAGTAACATACAAGATCAAAATATTTAGACCTTCTACTCTTCAGGTGCTGCTAGACCTAGGTGGTTGTACCTATATGAATGAGGTAGACTTAATGTGCTTATCTCTCTTGAAATGTTTTTCCCACAATGGCAAGTGGGAGTGGAAAAATAAAACTAAATTTGGTATAAATTGTATAGAAATATTCAAAACTAAATCCTAATATGTTTAGTTAATAGATGTAAAGAAAATGAATGAATCTAAATGGTGAAAAATGTAGAGACTAGTGCCTTATTGGGTATGTGGAGTCAAATGAAATAGAAATGGGAGACTTCTTTCTAGAAAACACTCAAATTGTTTAGCATATATTTTGTTTATAACTTGTATAAACATGGAAGACTATGATTACCAAGTTCTTCTTAATGATCCAAATGAATTTTCTTGATTACTATGATCAATCAAAAGGATTTAATCTTTTCTTGAAATAATTGATCAATCAACCACACAGATACAACAAATGTGCACTGATAAACTAAATGTAAACTTGTTATATCAATTTAAACAACCATAAAACATCAATCTTGGAGACAAATTAGTAATACTTTCAATAAGAAAACAAACAATTGACACCAGAAATGAACCACCACATCAACTGATTTTCATTAATATCTCCATTTTGAATCATGCATCATAGTCTCTATTCTGAAAATTTTATTCTACTATATCCATTTCTGACCTATCTACTGTATATCTAATATCTAATCTCATCTAATGTAATCTAATGTCTTCATTTACAATCAAAAATGAAAATTTATACATTTGTATCTAAAAAGACACATCGCTTCACATTCAGATGTCGGTGAAAACTTTGCATTCAAGCTCTTGTTAATACTCACTAGACACTCGCTAAGACATCCTACAGTCATACCAAAGTCCAATGTCTCACTGATAGTCATCCCTTCATCATGTGTGTCGTTGTGACAATCAGAGTTGGTGAGATGTCTCAAAGATTATACTTTGTCTTGCCGACATGTATCCTTTAGTGTATTTTCTGGTCATTGAGACATATGGGTTTTCTCGCTGATGAAACAACATATCAGCGTGAAAAAAGAGTCGGCGGGACTATATAACCTTACTCCGATTATCCTTTGATAGATTCCCCTTCACTTTGTCAGTGAGACTGGGTGTATTCGCTAAGACCTTACTCTGATGGTCTAACTCCTACTAATGTATATCCACGTGCATTGGTCGATGAGACAAAATGTGATTGGCAAGACCACATACCAAAGACATTTGGTTTGGCTGAAGTACTTGATCATTCTATGCATTGATTGGTAAGACAATATGATTTCACTATGGCTTCATTTTGATGAAAAATTTCTCACCGATATGAACTTCTGTCACTGAGACAATGTATTATGTCCTACAAAAATGTTCCTGGAGATGGATCTCGATTGGTGTGACAACCCTGAGGTCTTACCAATAGTCTACAACAAATGTATATTAGCAAAAAATGCATTATGGGTTGGGGAGACCCTGACCATGTCTTGCTAATATGGACTATTCAGTGAGATATTCAAGACTTGATGAATTTTACAAGAACCATATGGAAAAATATGAGGAAAATGTTGTGAAGAAAAGATTTTGTGCTTATGGTAAGGACTCATTTGGAAACTCATGGATGTGAACAACATGTAAAATTTTCATAATTTTATAGTTCTAACACGTTGAAATAGAATTATTGCATAAACCATAGAAAAAGTATTTGTAGATTGATAGGGAAGACTAGATATTGGCCATAAACTAAATTAAATGGTGATTTTCCTAGGGCATCTTTGATTCTAGTTAGGTAAGTTCCCATAAGGTGAACTTTAGCTATGTGTGCCAGTCCCTAGAATTACTTCCTAGTAACCTCTTGATTACCTCCAACAAATTCTTATTAGTAGACTTTGCCACCCCATTCACCTATGGATAGTAATTTGATGAATACTTCAAAACAATTGTATATTCAAATTCCCATTGAATGAATTGTTCAAAACAAAAGGCTTGGCCATTATCACATACCAGAGCAAATGGTACCCCAAACCTAGTAATGATATGTTTGTTGAGGAATTTGCTAATGACATCAGTGGTACAATTCCTATTAGGTTCAACCTTAGTCCACCATGTGCAATAGTCTATCATAGTAAAGATAAACTTATGACTTACAAAATAATTTGGATTAATTACCCTAACAAAATATAATGCTCATTACGAAAATGGTCTCACCTTATATATGGGTTGTAGGGGCATTGATGGATTATGTTCCCTAGATGTTGAAGTTTTACATGTGTGAAAAGTACTAACATGTTGATGGGAATATTAGAACATATGAGGCCAATAGTATCTTCACCTTAAGATTTAATGTCCTATTGTGTCAGCTAAACCGTGCCCAATACCATGTCTGCCATGAAACTCAACAATGGCATGCTTCACCTATTGTTGATCCAAACATTACAAATAGACACCTTCAAAGTTTGTTCTATACAAGTTTCCTCATTTGATGATATAGTGAGAACTCTCTAGTCTCAGTGTTCTTCTCTATGTGGTATTCATCCCATTAGGAACCTTGTTATTTAGTAGCAAAAAAATCAAATCAACATACTGAGGATCACTTGTGAATGATTGTACTATATACTACTGACAACTAATTTTAGAATCAATTTCAACCATCACATTGGATAGGCCTTGTCCTAAGACCAACTTCATAGGATTAATTTCAAAGTCAAAATCTTGTAGAATTTCCATCCATTTTCCCCTTATTTCTCCTAGCTCACTCTACATAAGAAGGGACTTCACTGTTGGGTCGAGAATGATTGCAGTGATCTGATAAGGTAGGATGTAATGATGAAAATTGTTAACCCTTACCAGTGTGAAGGCCTACTTCTCTAATGGTGGTTATCTGATATTATCATTTTTGAAGGGGTGGCTCATAAAAGTTATTGGTCATTTGTCCCCATCACCTTTTCATTGTATCAAAATAGCACCACATGAATGGTTAGATGCAAAAGAGTAAATATAGAAAGACATTAAATAATCATAACTGATTAAGACAAGTTGCTCTGAAATAAACTAGTTGAGTTGTGAGAAGGCCACCTTGGCCTCATTACTCCATTCAATATTCACATCCTTCTTCATTATTTCATTGAGGCATTTGACAATATCTATAAACCCAATTATAAACTTCCTTATGAAGTTTTATCTTTTTGAAGAAAGATCTCATTTCTTTTTGTTGCTCAGCATAGGAAGCCTTAGGATAGATTCCACTTTTTTAAGGTCAATAAAAATGCCTCTTTTTGATATTATGTGACCTAACAATTTTCCTTCTATGACCCTGAACACACATTTCTTTAGGTTGAGGGAGACACCATACTTTATACATTTTTAAAGAACATTTGACAAATCAATAGCATGGTCCTCCCTATTCATGGAAAATATGGTCAGATCATCCATGTAAATGATAATACATTTACCTACCAGACCCTTAAATGTAATGTCTATCACACGCTAAAAGATGGCTCTAGTGATAATGAGGCCAAATAGCATCCTTTGGTAGGAAAATTTCCCCACTTGGTAGTGAAAGTAGTCTTCATTCTATCCTCATAATTAACCAATACTTGGTTGTATCCTGAATAACCATCCAAGAATGACATCATTTGTGAGTTGTTAACTATCTGCAAGAATTTTTCAAGAGAAGGAAGTGGGTAGTTATATTTCTCCAAAGCTTTTTTGAGGTTTCTAAAGTTGACATAATTTGATCTCCTCATTCTTTTTATGAACAAGCACCAAATTTTCAACTCAAGTTGAATGCCTCACTGGAAAAATAATTCTAACTGGTAGTATTTTATGCACCTCTTTGAGAATCAAAGTTTTAATTAAGGCATTAACTAGGTGTTGCTTTTGATGGAATGGATTTGCTTGGGGTTTTAGAGGGATGGTGTGGGTTATCACCAAAGTATCAAAGATTTTCAAATCTACATACCCCCAAGCAATTGTTGTGATATATTCTTTCAATACCTTCAATATTTTATCTCGAATATCCTTCAGACAAGTCTTTCTAATGAATATGTTTTTGTCTAGCCCCAAATCTGCTAGGTTGTATATTTCATACTTTCGTCCATCAGCATCAATAAGCAGTTTCTCATGGGTCCAAGGATTAGAATCAAAGATCCTTTATAGTGCTACTATTCCCTTGGGAATGTTGTTGGTTTTCATATTAAGTATACCCTCAACATCACAATCCTTTTGATCCAAGTCTCCCTAATCCCTATTAGACTCATCAATGATTTTACCTTCAAAGACATTTGAACTTGCCAGAAAGGAAATGATATGCTGATTGCCATCAAAAACTTGAAACTTTTGAACATTGTCAAGAATGGTCAAAATCGTCACTAACTCCACAAAAAACCATTTTAGCTTGGAATCTTACATAGGTTCTAGGGTACTAGTTGAAATAGCCAATGCATTAGCAATCTGGTTTTCTCTAGGAATCAACTTAATAATAAGAATTAAAATCCTTGATCAAGTTCCATACCTTGTTTATGTAGGAAGTCAATCTTTTGTTGTGGCATGTGTATTTTCTATGAACTTATTTCATGATCACTTCAAAATCTCCCATTACTCTTAGAGTTGTTACTTTCTTCTGATGCACAAACATCGGTCCCTTAGCAAGTGCCTCATACTCTATGACATTGTTAGTACAACCAAACTATAACTTGTAAGAAGTAAAGTAAGTTTTTCCTTTTGGGTTGGCTAATTCTACTCTAGCTCCACTCCCCATTTTGGATTTAGAACCATCAAATTTGAGGGTCCACAATTGATCTTGGGCTAGGGCTTCTTTCTTTAGGCTAGTAGTAGGTGATGGCTTAAGAGAAGTAGGCAATGGATCTGACTAGTTTGAGATGACAAGGTTAGGGGATTGTTGTAATTGAGGACTATAAGGTAGTTCATTTAGGTTAAAAATTTGTGTAGAGACTATTTCTTGTAGGTCATCATCATCATCAACTTTACCATTCTCCTTTCCTTTGAGTAATTCCTTGGTAATTAGAAGATTAGCAGGGGTGGGAGTATCTAATAGTTTCTAGAGTTCTCTAGTCTCTATTTGTGAATGAGAAAATAGGGTCTAAATTTGATCAATTAGTAATGAAACCCCATATTTTTTGTTGTTTGTTCTTGTCAGAACAATCATTGCATCGAATTCAAATGGAAACTGACTCGAGATGTTATAAGATCACTATTGCAAGCCTCTCCTAATTGAAAAACATGGTTAAGGATATATAAGTAGGGCTAACACACTAGCTCAGAATGAATTTGATAATGAACCTTGCACCAATTCGGGAGTAATAGGCTCCACATGTCTACCTCCTCTCCCAAGACCATCTTTTCTTGTTGCAATTTATGAATTAACATTTGATGGTTAATAGTAGTCATAGGGTTGTTTTCCTCTAAAAGCTATGAGCAATCAAGATTATGCATTGAAAAGGTCATAATTTTGTCTCTCCTATAAACACCTATTTTAGTTTCAAAATAGGCTACTTTGTTAGGATGGTCATATTCTATGATCATATGCTTCAAGAAAGGTTTGTTATCAATTCTAATCTAAGTTGGTATACCCCTCCATGGTAGCCACATGCGTGAGAAGTCTAGTGATAGGTAGCCTCCTATAGTCTTCATCAAATCCCTACTTAACAACATACCATACATTTCAAGAATCTCAACAATCTAGATATCCATATAACTTTGAATCCTTAGATCTGATCCAATTTGCACATGCATATTTTTCAATTCCCCTACAACATTCACCTCAGATTTATCCAACTCTATAAATTTCTTATGATTTTGAATTAGGGTTAGGCCCAACTTTTTACTATAGACATGAAAAATATACCGATTGATCCTATACACCTGATCCTAATTTTACTAACACTAGTTCATCCTGAATCATCGCTTTTGCTAATCAATTTAATTAAGTAATATTTATTCGATTAAATCCATCACATTTCATCCCTTAATTAAATAAATCAATTTATTTAATTAATCTCTAAAGTCATTCTATTAAATTAAATAAATTAATTTTTATTTGATTTAATCTCACACCATCTTCATTAATTAAATAAATCAAAATCTTATTTAATTAAGTCTAAATTCATTTTCTTCTCATTTTGATTTAAATTAATCAAAAATTCTAAATCAAAATTGTCAAATCAGCTAATCTCCCTCTTAATTAATCAAATGTTGATTAATCCTAATCTTAATCCTTCCAATCCTCTACCTTTTGCAACTTGCTCAAGAAAATTAATTTAATTAATTAATTAATCTTCAATTTACTTTGAAAAAGGGAATATTCTCCAAGTTTGAAAAATCCCCCAAAAGGGTTTGTACATCCAACAAGGCATTTAAGTTTCTTGCATGTCCTTTGTCTTTAGCAAAGTGGCTTTAACTTCATTTTCTCCTCCCTCCAACTTGTCATTTCATCCATTTTGAAATTCTACCTAATTGCATTAATGTGCACATTCATCCAAATTTTCTCCACCTTTGTCCACTCACATGTTGATGAGTGGCTTCATGCTATTGGTTGGTCTTTTATCCCACATTCATCCATTTTGCCTCATCTTCCATCTCTCTCATCTATAAATAAGAGGCTCTCATTTGGATTTTGGATACACAACTTGATGAAAAGTCATTATCTTGATATTTTGAATTTTCTCATTCATTGTTCATCCATTTTCACTGTTTTCTTCAAGTTTCATAGCTAGGTTATGTAGGAATTCCACCAAGGAGCATTGAATATTCATTAATCATCATTCAAGCTTGTAGAGAATTGGGAAAGGGCCATTTTCTACATCAAAATGACACCAATTTCCCCATGGGATTGAGAATTTTACCATTTAAATAGGATTTAATAGTTTTTTTCATTGTGTTCTTCATATTATTTCTTGTTTCTATGTTTCAAATGAATTTCATAGGGAATGATGTTTGTAACTTGCATTTGGGACTAATTGTGTGTTTGTCCTTCATGTTTGTGAAGGTCTAGGATCAGGAATTCACATTTTCATGCTAGAAATGTTGGAAAAATAAGGACAAACAATTGAGAGGGGGGTGAATTAGTTGTCATAGAATATTTAAACTTATTCAACTTATTAACCTTAATCTCAGATCTAATAATTAATCATGAAAGCATGAACCAACAAAACATCAAAAACACACATAACACCAATATTTTTTATGTGGAAACCCTGTTAGGGGAAAAACCACGTTGGAGGTTAGTCCATAAGATTATACCCTGTTAAAAGTATAAGAGAATGAAATATGGAGAACACACTTGCATTTAGGTGTACTACCTAGAGCTCACTACTCAATTACAAAGGAAGACACACTGTCTTACAAATAAATTTGGATTATAGCCATCCATAAGGATTTGAACTAATAAAATAGCATCTGCTAATGCTTGATCATAGTTCTGGTTAAGCGCATGAACAACTCTTCACTCTTCTTCAATCTTATTCACTTTTCTTCACACTTTTCTCTTCCTTCAAATGATTAGGACATTATTCACACACACACACATTCAACATACTTCAATTCGAACTAAAAAATGCTCTTATATATCCACAACATGGAATTACATCAACCACTTCATCAATGAAAATAAAATATTAAACATATACATAATGTCACCCCAAATTTACACGTAAAATTTTAATTCGAATAAAAAGAAAAACCACAACATAATGAAAACTTAAAACAATATCCTCAAGTGCACCAAACATTCAAATTTTAACCTCCAAGGATTCACAACACATTACAACCACCATGTTGGCCAAGAACATAAAGACCCAAACACACAAGAGAAAAATCATCGACCACAAGCACATCGATCAACACAGACGTGCAACATCGATAGAGCATGATGTAGAAACATCCACAAACATCATGGATCATTAGAGAAGCATTTGAAATAATTAAAATTAATAGAATCACATCAACTTCAATCAAGAACACTAAATGAAGCCAAAAAAAAATTGTCATAACACAATTGTTCATAACATGATTAAATATTTATGCGGACCTCTAAAACTTTTAGTGGATAAACTAGATATACTCAACAATAAAACCTTTAGTCCACAATGATTGATCATCAAGGTATTGAGCAAGACACCTTCATGACCTTCACTTTTCCACTATCAACCTACAACTCTTTCTTTAACAATTTTCTCAATATCCTCGACATATACAACCTATAATACATTAGTACTAATAGTGTTGACATCAATGACAACCACATATCAAAAAAATAGCCACAATATCCAACAATCTCCCCCTTTGGCATTGAGGGAAACACATGATGTTAAAAACCCCATCAATGCAACTAAATTTCGACACTTTCTCTCCCTTAGACTCTGACTCATTTTATTCTCAACTTCTTCCACATGATCTTTTCACCACAAGGCTCTTCTCCTCCTAGTGCTTTTTACATTGCTATTCTCCCCCTTTGACATCTATGGCAAAGATAAGCATTCTCTTTCCACGTACTGGCTCTAAGCCACATATCTGCATATTTGACTATTCCCCCTAAGTAGTAGCCACAAAAACATCAATTTGGATTAGAATATAGCTATAAAGAACACATACTAATGCAAGTAAATGCATCTCTAGTTATTATCAAGAGGGGTAATCACCCCTAGCATCCCTCTGAGATACTCAAAAGTATCCTTTGGCAATGACTTGGTGAAAATGTCTACAATTTGTTCTTTGGTAGGAACATACTCCATAGTACTTGAGTACAATTATTTGTAACAACAATATACTATGCTTCAGCAGTAGATAGGGATACATGGAATTTTTATTTTTACTCAACCAAGACACCAACTTCTTCCCTAGGAAGAAGGTGCCACCACTAGTTCTTTTCTTGTCATCTATATCTCTTGCCCAATCTGTATCAGTATAGGCACTCAAGGTAATGTCGTCATCCTTAGGATACCAAAGCCCAAAATCAATTGTTCCTTTTAGGTATCTAAAAATTCTCTTTACAATAGTCACATGAGATTCTTTTGGATCAACTTGATATCTAGCAACCATACACACAACATTCATGATATCTAGTCTAGTCTAAGTTAATTAGAGCAATCCACCAATCATTGACCTGTATCTTGTTTTATTTTCCTTTGGAGAATCATCATTCTATTTTAACTTTCATCTAGTTACCATGGGTGTACCAATAGGCTTTGAGTCTTCCATTCCAAACTTCTTCAACAACTATCTCACATATTTGGACTAAGATATGAAAATCTCATTGTCTAACTAAGTGACTTGCAATCCCATAAATAACTTCATCTCTCCAATCATACTAATTTCAAATTCACCTTTCATTTCATTAGAAAACTTCATACATAGATCATCATCACCTCCAAAAATAATGTCATCAACAAAGACTTCAATAATCAATTCTTTGTCATGATCCAACTTAAAATACAAGTTATTTTCAGCAATACCTTTATTGAATCCAAGCTTTAGTAAGTATTTATCCAATCTAGCATACTAGGCTCTGGGGGCTTGCTTGAGTCCATTCAGAGCTTTCTTCAATTAGAAAATCATGTCTTCCTTATCAGTCAGTTGAAATCCATCTGACTATTCAACATATACCTCTTCTTCTAACTCATCATTCAGAAAGGTTGACATCACATCCATTTTATAGAATTTGTAGTTCTTATATACAACATAAGAAATAAATAATCTTACAGCTTCAATTCTAGCAATAGGGGCAAAGGTTTCTTCAAAATCAATACCTTCCATTTGTGAATACCCTTTACATACCAGTCTTGCTTTATTCCAAACCACTTCACCTTGTTCATTCAACTTATTCCAAAAGACCCATTTAGTCCCAATCACATTTTTATTTTTACATCTAGGAATAAGAATCCATGTATCATTCTTTTCAATCTACATTAGTTCTTCCTTCATAGATTCCATCCAATGTTCATCATTACAAGTTTCATTGGCATTGTTAGGCTTAGTATTTGAAATTAGACAATACTCTTCTACAATCCTTCTTCTAGTCTGCACACCTTTATTCTTATCCCCTATAATTTGTTCTTTAGAATGATTTCGCTTTACATACCTCAGAATTTTAGGATTGTCTCACACTTATGGTTCTTCTATTCTTTCTTATACACTTCCACTTGTCTCTCCTTCCTCCATTTCTTGATTTATCAAAACAATTTGAACTTGATTATGTGTCTGAGCATTCTTCCCTTTGTTTGTACTATCTTTCTAGTCATCTAAATCATATGCATAGTATGTGGATGATCTAGCAGAGTCCTTATCAACTCTAACATTTGCACTTTCAACCATTTTTCTTAATCTTCTAGTATACCACCAGTAAGCCTTACTTTTAGTAGAGTAACCTAGAATGATTTCTTCATCACACCTTGCATCAAAATTTCCTATGTCCACATCTCTCTTAATATAACACTTGCTTCAAAAGATCTTGAAATATTTAACAGTAGGGTTATAACCAAACCATAGCTCAAAAGGAGTCTTAGTAGAAATACCATTGACATTTACTCGATTTAGAGTGTACACAACAATGCTTACAACCTCTCTCCAATAGATTTGAGGCACATTTCCTTCCAACATCATTTTTCTAGCAGGGTATGTGTAGGATCATGATTGGCCAAAAAGTGGTAATATTATGGGTATTTGTAGGGTATGTGGCTGACGACTTTTTTTTAACCCAAAATTGATGAAATGAAAAGGGTTTTTAAAGGAGATTCTCATATTTCCACCAATATAAATTATGCTTTAATTTGAATTTAATAAATAATTATTATTCATTTTCTATTAGAATTATGACTAAAGTCTTGATTGATAGGTTGATTGAAAAACATCTATAACTTTCAAACGGTATCACATTTTTTGAATCTGAAACATGCATCACATTCCATGCTTCACATACTATAGGATTAAAAAAAGAAAAATTAAATTTCATGAAGTTTTGACCAAGTTAAGGTGGTTAGACATAAAGTTTTTATATTTTTAAAATTTGTAATAAAAAATTCATAATTAATTATTTACTTGGAAAAAATTACAAAAAATATGCATCACATCCAGACATGAGTCCTCTACTTATATATAAAATATTATAAAAAATATCATTTTATTATGGTTACTTCTTATTTTTCCCTAAAATTTAAGTACTCGATTGAAATTTCAAATTTTCACCAAATAGATTTTATTTATTTTTAAATAAACCTAGTAGTTTAGAAATTACATTCAATTTTCTACAAATTCTAGTCTTACATATTTTTGAAATAATATAGATAACTTATTCAAATTTTTACATCAAGTTGCCTAACACTGATTTTTCTAAAAATTTTGCCACTTAAAGGCTTGTTTTTTCCATGACGATCCTACACATACCCAACATCATCTCAAATTTTTCTATCCTTTCTCTCTACAAATCCATTTTGTTGAGGGGTTTGGGGAGCAGATAAATGTCTTTTGATTCCATGCTCTTCACATAAAGAATTGAAGTTCCAGGAGGTGAACTCACCACCTCTATCAGACCTTAAGCATTTGATCTTCAAACTTTTATCATTGTCTACCATAGATTTGAAACTTTTGAACTTCTCTAATGCTTCACATTTATCTCTTAAGAAAGCAACCCATATAATCCTAGAGTGATCATCAATAACCAACATAAAGTACCTTTCTCCTTGTAGACTTTTGATTCTAGAGGGACCACACAAATCAGTATGCACTAGCTCCAGTACTCCATTAGAATGATGTTGTTTGCTCTAAAAAGAAACTCTAGCTTGTTTTCCCATCTAACATTCCTTGCATATTGTGTTAGTAAGCTTCACTAGCTTAGGTAGATCTCTTAATGCTTCAGTGGAGCTTACCTTGACAATGTTATCAAAATTTACATGACACAACATCCTATGCCATAACCAGCTTTCATCTACTTGAGCAATTAAACAACTTTCATTAGAAAAATTCAAGTGAAAAATATTGCCTCTTATCTTTGTACTTTAAGAAATTACATTTACATAGCTTCCAGGTATCCTGCATCTTCCATCATTGAGCTGAAGATTGTAACCCTTTTCCAATACTTAACAGGTTATGCTTCAAGCCTTCAACATAAAGGACATCATCAGTGTTATGTTTACCACCAAGACAAATAGATCCTCTACCATGAATCACACCAGCATTGTTACCTCTGAATCTTACAACCCCACTATCATATTTCTCTAGACTTACAAATTTTCTTTTGTCACCAGTCATATGATGTGAGCATCTACTATCAATAACCCACTCATCCTTTTCTTCAATTTGGGCTGCAAGAGATTTCTCAACTTTAGTAGATTTAGTAGCCACCAAACCATTTTCCTTGATAGCAATGAAAAGCCATTCACCTTCATTTCCATTCTCTTTATCAAATTCCTCATTAGTCACACCTTCAACATAATAGAATTTCTTTTGAAATCTAGGTTTGTTAGGCTTAGACCTAGGAACTCTTTCAGGACACCTTGAAGCAAAATGACCTATTTTACTACAAGAGAAACATTTAATAGACAACTTTCCTTTATACTTACCTTGTCCTCTACCTTCTTTCCTCACAATAAGTGCTTCCAGCTCTTCTACCTATCTTTCTTCATATTCAATCTATTTTATCTCTTCCTCATACTTAAATGCGTTTCTACAACTCTCTCCCAGATTATATCTTTGCTTGTTTCTTCTAGAGACAGAGGCCTTAAATGCAGATTTAGTCTTGGGGGTAGAATCACCAAATTCACTCAACTCAAAGGCAACAAGTTTACCAATAAGCATATCTCTTATCCAATTTGTTACTATTATGAGCTCTTCAATAGCATGATCCTTTGATTTGTAAGACAAAGGCAATGATCTAAGCACTTTATCTACAATTTCTTATTAATCCAAGGTACCACCAACACATCTAATACCCATCACAAGTTCATTTCTCTTTGCATAAAAGAAGGAATATTTTCATCTTCACCCATCTTCAAAGTTTCATACTTTCGTTTCAAACTCTATAGCTTAGCAACCTTCATAAGTGCATCTCCTTCATAAAAATTCTCCAGCTTCTTCCAGATCTCATGAGCTATCTTCAAATCCATCACATTTGTCATTTTTGAATCTATTAGACCACTTAGCAAAGCTTCAATAGCCCTAATGTTAATCTCAACCTCTTTAATCTCATTAGGAGTGGAAGGACCATTATGAGGAATAACATATCTATTCTTTGTAATCTTCCAAAAGTGTTCACCAATCCACCTCAAATGACACTCCATTCTGTCTTTCCACACACAATAGTTTATTCCATCAAATCTAGGACTATCCTTCTTATATTATGCCATCTCATATCACCTCAATCTTTTAAAATTCTTCAGAGGAACTTGCTCTGAAACCAATTGTTGGAAAAATAAGGACAAACAACTAAGAGGGGAGGTGAATTAGTTGTCACAAAATATTTAAACTTATTCAACTTATTAACCTTAATATCAGATTTGATAATTAACCATGAAAGAATGAATCAACAACACATCAGAAACACACATAACACCTATATTTTTTACGTGGAAACCATTTAAGGGGAACAACCATAGTGGAGGATAGTCCACAATATTATACCATGTTAAAAGTATAAGAGAATGAAATATAGAGAATTCACTTTCATTTAGGTGCACTACCTAGAGCTCACTACTCAATTACAAAGGAAGACACACTATCTTACAAATAGATTTGGATTATAGCCATCCATAGGGATTTGAAATAATAAAATAGCATCTGCTAATGCTTGATCATAGTTCTAATTAAGTGCATGAACAACTCTTCACTCTTCTTCACTCTTCACTTTTATTCACACTCTACTCTACCTGCGAATGATTAGGACATTATTCACACACACAAACATTTGACATACTTCAATTCAAACAAATAAGTGCTCTTATATATCTGCAACATGGAATTACATCAACCACTTCATCTGCCAAAATAAAATATAAAACATATACACAATGTTGACCTAAATTTACAAGTAATTTTTTAATGTGAATCAAACATCAATGGACACAACATAATGAAGACTTAAAAGAATATCCTCAAGTGCACCAAACATTCAAATTTTAACCTCCAAGGATCCACAACATGTTACAACCACCATGTCATCCAAGAACATAAAGACCCAAACACACAAGAGAAAAATCACTGACCATGAGCACACCAATCAATGTGGACATGCAACAAGGATAAAGCATGATCTAGAAACATCCACAAGCATCACAAATAATTAGAGAAGAATCCATAGCAATTGAATTTGCTAGAATCACATCAACTTCAATTAGGAACACTAAATGAAGCCACATAAAGACTGTCAAAACACAACTGACCATAGCACAATTAAATCTTCATGCGGACCTCTAAATATTTAATTGGATAAACTAGATATACTCAATAATAAACCCTTTAATCCATAATGACTAATCATCAATGTACTGAGAAAGACACCTTCATGGCCTTAAAATTTAATTGGATAAACTAAATATACTCAATAATAAACCCTTTAATCCATAATGACTGATCATCAATGTACTAAGAAAGACACCTTCATGGCCTTCACTATTCCATCGTCAACCTGCAACTCTTTCTTTAACAATTTCCTCAATATCCTTGACATATACAACCTACAATACATCAATTCTAATAGTGTTGACATCAATAAAACCACATATTAGCAACAAAACCACAACATCCAACAAGAAGGAGGGTGAACTTGAAGAATCTAACACATTTTTTGAGAAATTTCATTATTTTTAGAAGTTTTTGTTTCTATAGGAAAACAACACCACTAATAGAAAAATTATGCTACTATTAGTCCAGTGGCACCATTTAGAGCCACTACCAAACTCCAAACCATGATGTTGGCTTCTTCCCACTGAGATATTTGAATTCCAAACTTTAATGCTTGAATCATCCTCTTGTCGAGCAGCTATCCAAACTCCAAACTTTGTCATTGGTCAAAACATTTTTGTAATCACGCTCAATAGTTTTTCAACAGTCCACAACTATCAATCCCAACAATGTCATACAACACCGATGACTCCTCTAAAATTCACCACCATCACAAACTACACCATTAGAGTTGGGTAAAAGATAGTTTTCAAATTAATTTCAACATGTGTCTTTTCATTTTTGGTTGCCTTTTACTACTAACTGATTTTTTGGCTTCTATTTCTATAGTTTTAACTAGTTTTTGTAGGTTGGCTTGATCAAAAGTGAAGGGAGGAAATGAAGATGAAGACTTCTCTATGGAATCATCATTTCATTGTATCAAGTGTTTTTAAACACTTTGGGGAGAAATTATAATCCCTTTTCTAAAGACTTTGTCATCTTCATGCTTTTTAAGACTCAATAAATTTCATTTGGGCTCTAAAAAGAACAAAATAAAGGGATTAAAAAGAACCTTAGGAAACTTACTATATTTTGTTTTAGAATTAAAAATTGACCAAGCAACTCTCACATTTCCTTTTGGTGCTTATAAAGAATCCAATTCTTTCTTTAAAGGATTAAAATGAACATGTGCCTTTTATGTTTTGTAGTCCCTTATCCAAAGTAATATCATCTAAAATATGTATGCAGTTCTCTCATGCCTTGATGCAGGAGCATCCCGTGGTGTAAGGGCAATCTTGCATCACCCAAAAATAGTTAAATTTCAAGTTTCTCAATTTTTAGATGTTTTTACATTTTTGGATACCCTTTTCATCATAATGAAATTCCCAATTTATGGTTTTTATTTTTTGTTCCTGCGTTGAAAGATATTACAGTTTTAGTTCCCCAGATTTGCAACTGAAAATATTTTGAGTGGGATTTGAGGCACTTAGAACTCCCGGATTGGCCCCAAAACTTGTTGAAATTGACATAGCATATTTTGAGCACATTCTTGACTTCGAGACCTTTCCAATGGTTCAAACGGTTCGTGAATCAGAGTCCCAGATCAAAAGTTATGGCCCTGGGAAGTTGGCGCACTTTCTAGAAGAGACCATTGCAAATGGTCTTTTGAAATTTGAACTTCATGTTGTAAATTTTCAGCACCAAACCGCCTAAACTCAATTTGAATGTTGTTTTGGCTCCAAACTAATGATGAGCTCTATTTATGGGCGGGACTTCTCGGTGGGAAGAAGTAATCACCCTAGGGAATGACCCAACCAGAAACATGCTAAAGCCAAGTGACTTCTACCTAGGATATAAGTGTGGATACTTGAGGAAATTTCAAGTATCAAGAGGATTGTTCCAACAAGAAGGGTAGCAATGGTATCTTACCGTATGTATGATCCCCCATGAATGTAATGCCTATAATAGAACCTTTTGTTTAGAGGCCCAAATCCTTATCTATTTATTGGTTGAAGAGGTTAGACCTTTGAAGCTACCCCAAGTTTTTGTGGTTCTTTGTAGAGATGAGAACTATGCCATGGGAGTTTCATGGGTACTAAAGCTTGGCTGACCCATAGAAGTAAGTGTCATGGAGGGGAGCCACTATGGTCAAGATTTTAATCATCCACCAAGAATAAGTGCAAATGGATTTATCCAAGTGGAGATTCAATAAATATTTCCTCTTATCCATAGGGTTGTGCATTTTCTAAGAATAAAAACACTTTTCTTGGATCTTAAACATTGAAAAAAAAACATTCAAATATGATCATCACATTCCAAACCCTTTAGGGGAAGTAAATACCTTTGAGAAGATTCAAGTGTTATTTCTTTCCCTAGGGATTCTATCCTTAGAGGCTTCTAAGCATTTGAATTTACATCACAACTTGCTCTCACTAAAGTCAACATTAGGGAACATTTGTCTTAATTTCCTTGATTTCCACATAATGGACTTTATGGAATGAGAAGAAGTTAGGACATTAGACATTTAGTTTGAAAACCTAATCAAGAACTTGTTTGTGGTAAAAGGAACTCATTAAGCAAAGGTAAGAAACAATTGAATCCCACACATGTTCTCTTTCAAATGATTTCCCAAAAGATCAAAATACAAAAAACCAAAGTCCAAAGGTCTTAGTCAAAAAAGCTCACAAGAAAAGGTTGTCTATGCTTTACGGGTATGTGCAAGATCGTGATGGGCCAAAAAATGGCAATATGATGGGTATGTGGCTGACGAAGTTTTTTTAACCCAAAATTGATGAAATGAAAATGGTTTTTAAAGGAGATTCTCAGCTTCCACCAATATAAATTATGCTTTACTTTGAACTTAATAAGTAATTATTATTCATTTTCTATTCAAATTATCACTAAAGTCTTGATTGATAGGTTGATTGAGAAACATCTATAGCTTTCAAATAGTATCAAATTTTTTTAATCCAAAACATGCATCACATTCTATGCTTCACATACTATAGGATTAGAAAAAGAAAAATTGAATTTCATGAAGTTTTGACCAAGTTAAGGTGGTCAAACATACAAATTTTTTATTTTTTTAAAAGTTGTAACAAAAATTCATTATTAATTATATACATGAAAAAATTACAAAAAAATATGCATCACATAGACATGAGTCCTCTACTTATATCTAAAATATTATAAAAAAAATATTATCATTTTATTGTGGTTAGGGTGGTCGACAGACACCTACTTATTTTTCCCCGAAATTGAAGTACTAACATTGAAATTTCAAATTTTCACCAAATAGATTTTTTTTTAAAACAAACCTAGTAGTTTAGAAACTACATTCAATTTTCTACATATTCTATTTTTTACATTTTTTTGAAATAATATAGATAACTTATTCAATTTTTTATGTCAAGTTTCCTAACTCTGATTTTTCTATTTTTTTTGCCACTTAAGGGCTTGTTTTTTCCATGATGATCCTGCACATACCCTTACAGATTTAGAGAAAGATTGGCCTTCAAATTTTACAAATGTGCATAAAGGAACAATCCAAAATTGTATTCATTTTACTATTATAAAAATCCAAGTCTCTTTCAAAGGTTTGAGTATCTCACATAGGAAGTATTAGCATGTTCTTCAACACCTTGGTCTAGTAAACAAAGTCTCTCTAAGTCTCTTAGGATTAAAATCAAAACATTCTCATCCATCTTGAAACATAAAAATTAAAAATCTCCTCATAAACAACTCTTGGAAATCTTGAAAAAATCCTTTATGCTAAACTTTGGGAAAATCCTTTGAAATCAAAATCCAAATCACCTTGGTTGACTAGGTGTGTGTAGATGAATCCTTCTTTACACACATAGTTAAATTATCATCTTGTGGGAAAATTTACTCTAGGAAAACATCCAACCTCTTAGAGTTTATGAGTTCATTATTCAAACCAAATACAATCAAAATAAAAATCAAATCAAATCAATCCAAAATCAAAGTCCAAAATCAAATCAAACATCAAAACCAAAGTCCTAAAGTTCAGTATCCTCTTCAAGGTTTCCTAAAAGTTCCAATCATTCACCAATCATCCATATTTCATTATTATCATCATCATCCCTTTGATCCTTAATATATTAGAATTTCCTTTTTGTACCAAAATTTTAGATCAATCCAAGGAATTAAAGGTTCACCTCCCATTCCTAAAAATTAATCCTCATTTTATGGTTCAAACTAGATCTCAACACAAGAAGAACATGGAAATGAACAAAGAAAGATCCACTTTGAGTGATTTGAGTCAAACCATTTTGGAAATCAATCCCATTGGGTCTAGCAATCCCACAATCAATTTTTCTCCACTTCCACAAAATCATCAAGAGGAAGGTTCCCAAGTGGAGGACATCACTAACAATGTTCTAGGGATGACTCAAGATGAAATTATTCAAATGGTCTAAAATCTTGAGACAAACAAAATTTTCAATGCCATGTTGAAACTCAATCCTTCACAATACATGCTAGAATTTTCCAAAGAAGGGGATAAACTCCCTTCCGATTATGATTTAAGCACTATTGTGGAGAGACCTCTTGGGATCATGCCCCCAATATCATCCACACCCTAAATATAATCCACACATCCATTTCAAAGAATCACTCAAACCATCCCCAAAATCGCAACATGCATTGCTCCAACTCAACCAATTGTCAACAAGGGGAGCTCATTGCTTCAAGCACTACAAAAGCACCCTTTGTAAACAACCAAGATTTTGATGTGAACACCATCTTGGGTGAATCTATCCTACTCAATCCACTACAACCATATGTTTCACTTATCTTTCAAGACCCCAATGACCCATCATCATCTTTTCATACAACACTAGTGTTGTGCCCTCAACACGCATGCCTCATTTGGAATAGGGACCCTCTTTTCTTTTCTCCTAGCTAGGTCACTTTGGTCACCACCTTGTCATGTGTGCCCCCTGTTTTGTGTCCAAGATGGTCAATGAGCTTTATAGGAGTCATCTTGAGTTTACCATGTTTCACCCCCCTCAAATTTTCAAGGATTTAGGCCTATGCAGAGCTTCCTTGGCTAATTACCTTCACTTTTTAGAACTAACGTCCTTAGAGTTGGGTGAGTCTACCCCTTTGGGCTGTACCTTGTGGGTTTCCTTCACCCCATGGAAATTTCAAATAGCCCACATCTAGTAGCCTTCTGTGTGTTGGAACCTTCCCCTTTGACTATCGTTTCCCTTACTAAGTAATCAAACAACTGACTACTAACCATCATCTACCCGAAAGACTCTAACCTTCCCATGGATTTTTTCAAAATGACTATTCACCAACTACCAAGGAATCCATATGATCATTAATAGGGTGTATTAAATGCATCATTTTCTAAAAATAGCCCCTCTCGAGCTATCATTATTATCCAATTAGTTATTCAAAAGTGAGTCAGAGCCTTGACAACATTTCCATCATGCCTACCACATTCATTCACTGATTCCAAACTATTACCCATTGTTCATGCAATCACATCCATAAGGTTTGAAAGGTAGGATTTCTATCTATAAGCCCTATTATAAGATTTCTTTAATTTTGCAATGTTATTTAATCTAGGCAAAAAATAAAACCGGATAGATAGGTAGATTAAGACTAGGCACACAAAACCCATGAATCAAAATTTAACAAACTTTAGAAATAACCCCATGTGCCTTGTACAAAACTCAAGCTCTTAATTGTTGTTCATTGACTATGTCCCTCTTCCCCTATGGGCCTACACCTTACCCATCACCATCATTGAATTTGAAAATGAACTAAACTTAACATTGGTGGGTGGCCCCATTAGGTCCGCCTTGGCGGAAGACTCCTACCACTTATCTACCTTGAACTCAATTGAAATTTAGCAACTAAATGAAGTGATCCATTGACCTTCTCAGGTTTTCCTCCATGAGATTCCACCTTTGGGGCACCTTTCAAGCTTTGTCATTCTAAATGGATTTCCAACCATGACTTCCTATTGTGTGGGCCCCAGCCTGTCAACTGCCCCTCAAACTTAAAATTCACCAAAATCTTAAGTTTCGGTCCACCATGGGTCCCTCCCTATGGACTTCCGCTTGGGGAAGTCCATTTGTACCTTTTTGTCAAGAAAATTCTTTATAGTTCATCCATATGTCTATCAGACTCCATCCATGTCTTCACCAACCAAGGCAAGGAAGCAGTGATCAAAGGATGCAAGTCATTCTCTGTGGACTTCCACCAACATTTTTCTAGTGTGAGAATGACTATCCTAATGGAAACACTCTAATGTCCTCCCATTTTTCCTCTATTTTTCTTAAAGACCAAGCATAAACCTTGTTGTAGGCCCCTCCTAGTGGGCTTCCATCCTAAATGACTCCTGACTACTAACTTTCCTCCCTTCGGGTCCTAAGCCCTTGGTGTCTAGTTGTATGCAATGAAAATGATTAAGTGTTGAACCTTACATGGGTTTGTACGACTGAGCTACCAACTATGGGACTCCATCCTAGTCCCATCATTCTTAAACAAAAAATAATCCATGTCTACCTGCTACACCGGACCCATCCTTTCCATCACCTTTAGAATTTTCAACGATAAATGAATGAAACCAAAGCCACCTATAGACTTGATGCTGTGGGTTTCCCCTACCAGACCTTTGTTTGGCTTTTTCCATTTTAAATGGCTATTCCTTAGTGTCATCCTGCATTCCCTGGCCTACCTTCTTCTGAGAGATTTAAACTTCAACAATGAAACACCTACCACCTCCTAAAGCCATGGGTTCCACATGGTAGAAATCTTCTCATGGGTTGTTGTCTTCTTAGCATCATTTTAGTGATAGACACCAAACAACCAAGCTACACTTTGATTCCACTTGCTTAAAGGATGCACTTGATTCCTTCAAAATTGATCTCAACTGATGTGGCTAAATGTAGTAGCCTCCATGGTGGACCCCACATGATGATCAAATCCTAAGGTAGGTTGGGATAGGTGGTCTGTCATGCCTTGATTGTCATCCGTTCGATAGCTACCCCAGAATGACCACTAGCTTAGGAAAGTTCGTGCCCTTGGGCCTGAATTGTTGAAACTCCCTCTTGTAAAAGGTTAATGTTGATCTAGAAGATATGTTAGGATCTTAAGTGATTAATTATCTGATCTAATGTTGTTTCATGGGATTTTTGCTATCTTTCTCATTGTTTTATGCTTGAATGTGCTTACCCCTTTCTTTCCCATAGGATATATGGAACTAGGTGCAAGACCTTCAGAGGCAGTTGTGGAGAAAGACAAAGGAAATAAGTCAACCAAAGCACCTTAGGGAAAAGAAGACAAAGATCAAATGAATTACAAGTTCCAAGGGGAACCCCTCAACTCTAAGGTCACCACAGCTTGGAAGGAAATCTTATATACAAACATTAGACACATAGATATTGATGAATTTAAGCAAAGAGTTTGGATCAGCCCCACAATAGATAATTCTAGGAAAATAAAAAGTAGTGGATTGGCTAAAGCTGTAGGTTTCCTGTCTACTCTCATTGCCCCAGCACTTGTGATGTTCTTCAGGGAAGCATACCAAGAGGATACTAGAACAATTGTGGACAAAGATGGAAATGTATTGGATGACTTATCTACCAAGTCAATAGGGAGAGATTTTCATAACCCTTCATTCAGAGAGATGGAGGAAGCCTCCAAGGAAGATTCCAAGGATATGTGGGATTCAGGTCCCCTCAAGTGCAAAAAGATCATCAATTAGTATTGGTTGAAAGGAAAGAGAGGCATTGTTGCTAAGGTGCCCCAAGAGCTCTTCCACAATGACTTTTATGAAGATTACCATGACTTGGTAACCCTACTAAGCAGGGTAATGGGCCTTCCAATTGCTACCTACTTCCAAGAGTGGATGTTATATTTCATAGAAGAGATCCTCCATGGTAAAATAAAATTCTAATAGGTGAGAAAAATTAGTAATTGCTTGCATGAGAAATTTGTGGCTATGAAAAATACCTTATGATTCTACATGACATCTTACTTGGTCTATTTACTGGATGACTAGATACAATGAAAAGGTTTATTTTGAGCTCCTAATGAGGCTCAAGGAAGAGAATTGAAATTCTAAGCCAGGTACCCTCAACTTCAATGTAGGAATTTCAAGAGGGATTATTGTAGAGTTAATGATGCTTTTATAGGTCATATTATCATATTGCTTAAGGGTGACTTCAAAAGAAGAGTCTCCCATATCACTAATTCTTTACTCTACTAGTTTTCCTTTTTATTCATAGATTTCCCTAAGTTTACCTATATTAGAGTCGAAGGTTTCTCAGAGAAACCATACAAGCTGCCCTAGTACCCAAATGATAGGACAATATTACTAGAACTCTCTCGATGGCTATGACATGCACACACCCTCCTAAGCAACAGACATAAATTGGAGATTCCTTATCCCCTCTCCTTTGGCCAAGGGATGTATTAACTCCACACATCTCAATGTGCAGACCATCTAGATAAAGAACTCATGGAGTATAACCTAAAGTTTGACACTACTCAACCATGAATCGACCCCTATAGAAAACTTAGAAAGATGGTCATGGCTGAATACACTCATTTACATGATGTTGAGGACTTTTGGTCCAACTGCAAGGATGACAAAGAAGTGTTAATGAGGCACTACTTGTGCATGGCATCATATTTTTTGAAGAAGGTTAACTTATTCCCTGTGTCGAATTAGGTGGTGGAGAATGAGAATACAGTAATTGATCCTCAATATAATGTAGTTGCCAATCTATCGTTGCCATTGATTGATTGGGATGAACAAGAGGTTAATGACCTTGATATTCTGATAAAGCCTATTGAGGCTAGAACGAAAGAATGGATTCAAGGGAAGATTTCCCAATTGAAGCAACAAGAAGTCACCCTAACCAATGGAGAACTTGAGGATGAGACAACTAAAAGTGATAGTGGGACAACTACTGCCACAACTGTAGAAACCTCAAAATCTCCTCCAGCCACTAGGTCAAGGAAGAGGAAAGAAATGACTGAAAGTCAGCCCAAGCCAAAGGTGTACACAAGAAAAGAAGTGGAAGGTGAATCCTCCAAGAGACCAAATACATCAGGCATACCTACCATCTAGGAGGACCCCCTCCATGAAGGAGAAGAGATAGAGGTTGAGCAACCAAAGTCTCCACCTATTGCCTTGATTCTCATGGCCACTGTTACTACTGATGTTGCTATCACTCTTGCCTCTTTGCCTACCTCTTAGGTGATGGTTTCTACTTCCCTACATGCAGTGGATATCTCCATGCACCTTGCTTCCACCCTACCCACTATGCAAGTAATGATAATAGACTCTTATTTTTCCACTACCTCTCTAATCTCCTCTTCCTCCATGTCTCTAACAATGTATCTTCCACTGGCTACAGTGAAAATACACAGTCTTTCTCTCTCGCTACCATAGGACTTCTCCCTCCACATGCAAAAAATTCCTATGGAGTTATCTAGGGTTGATGTAGGAGAATCCTTGGTTCTTGGCAACCTCGCATCAACCAAAAATATTTTTCTTTGAGTTTCATTTTGGTTTTGTTCTTTCTCAGTTCCTATTGGTAGATTCATTGTATTTTCTCACCAAACCTTGTAGCTATTTGTGTATATCATGGACATGTTCATTTTCCTTATTCCAAGATTTAAGCGTGATTGGATCATTTTCTGGAAATATATCAATTTTGGATTTCATGGTAGTTTCTTGAACCGACACTAGAATAATTTTTTGGCTTAACGACTAGTTTGATCATTCGTGGCTCATTCCCATAGCTTGTGGATCTAAACAGTGTGAATTTAATTGTTTTTTGGAGTGTCCTTGACCATCATTATATGTCCACACTTCATTCTATGCACCTGTTGATGGAGTAATTCAAATTTGAGGCTGACTTGTTCATGTGCACATTACATTTTTCTTCATTGGGGATTGTGATGATCTTTGGCTGATGTGGATGTTTCCAAAATCATAGATATGATATAAAACTTGTAATAGATCTTTAGAAGGAAATGAATAATAAGAAGAATAGCCTTAGATTCAAGTTTTCAAGATTTCAACTCACATTAAAGAGCATGTTTGAAGGTTGTATTTCTAAGCATGTCATATCAAGCCTGTGAGCTGAATTTGTAAGCCTAGATGTTGCCAACTAATTGTAATTGAGATTTTTGTTAATAAGAATATTTGCATCTATATTTTCCTCCATATTGTGTATTGATTTCATTGTGTTACTCTTGCACCATGGTTCAAATTTCTCTCTTTGAGGACCCTCCTACCATGGTTGCACTAGATTGGTATCGGAGTGAGGTTTGATTCATGAGGAGATTGCCAAAAATTCACAGTCATGTTGAAGATTTGTTGTGGGGTGGCAGTCTAAGGATCCAACCTACAGCTGCAAAGGAATTGTGTAAAGATGGGGGGAAGAAGAAATGTAAGAGGAAATGGAGTGTGTGGACATGCAGACCTATGTTTAATGGAGATGTTGAGAGGAATTGTTGCTAGATTAGATGCAATTGAAATGGGCTAGAGAAGAGGCCAACTAGTTGATGATGTAAGTGATGAAGAGGTAGAATTTCAAGATGAAAGAGGAAGAGAAGAGTAACTTGGCCTAGATCAGGGAGAAGAGAGGTTCATAAGATCCCTAACTAGATAAAATACAAAGCCACATTTCAATCCATCAGTTTATAGTGGTAAGATGGATTCAAAAGAATTGCTTGATTGGATTACAGAGATGGAAAAGTACTTTGATTTTGAAGGTACCACTAAAGATAAGAAGGTAAAATTTTCTTGTGTAAAGTTAAAAGGACATGCATCCCTTTGGTGGGAACACTTGTAGATAGATAGGAAAAGAAGAGGAAAAGAAAAGATAAAATATTGGGATCAGATGGTGAATAAGTTGAAGACAACTTTATTCCTACAGACTATCAAATCAATTTGTTCTGGAAGTTGTAGAATTTGAAGCAAAATGAATTGAGTGTGACAAAGTATACTTAATATTTCTATAAGTTGAATATCATATATGGACACTTAGAAGACGAAGTGGAACAAGTAGCTAGATATTTGAATGGTTTGAGGTCATCCATACAGGATGAGATTTGTTTGATAAAATTGTTGAATGTGGAAGAAGCATATAATGTGCCCTAAAAGCATAAGAAAAGTTGAATAAAAAACATGAGTAGAAATAGAGAGGAAGAAATTTTATTGGAGGAGGAAGAGGATCCTTTGTAGATCCGAATAGAGATAAGGAAGTCAGTAAGAATGAGAATTTGTACCATAGAGATGATGGAAAATATTACTGAAGAGGATGATATGGTGGTTACCAAAATGAGGGTTATAGAAAAGATGACAAAGGATAGGAGAAAAGAGCATTTAGAGGAACTTGTTTCAAGTGTGGTGGAGAAGGACATAGAGCATTTAAATGCAATCAAGGAGAGACAAGCAGGAAAAAAAATAACAATAGAAGAACACATTTTCTTGAGGAAGGTCATGTTGGATCATCTAACAAACCAAAAGAAGGAGAAGTGTTGGTGAACGAAAGAGTATTGTGTCAAAGTGAATTGGAGCAGAAACCATTTCAGAGAAAGAATTTGTTCCGAACAAGATGCAAGGTAGCTGGTAAATGTTGCAAAGTAATTGTTGATAGTGGAAGCTCAAAGAACCTAGTTTCAGAGGAGATGATGACTAAATTGAAGTTGGAAAGGTTGAAGCACCTGAAGCCTTATCATATAGCATGGATTCAAGATGAGAATAAGATTTTGGTAAGTGAACAATATTTGGTGAAATTGAAGATAGGAAATTATCATGATGAAGTTCTATGTGATATCATGCCTATGGATATATGTCATCTTTTGTTGGGAAGGCCTTGGTAGTATGATAGATAGGATATTCATGATGGAAAGAAGAATATATATACTATTATTGCTAATGGGATGAAGCAGATTCTATTTCCAGTGGAAGATGTTCCTATGGTTGAGGTTTATACAAATTCTAGAGTTTGTTTGGTTGATGGAAGGAGATTCCTCAATGGATTGAGACATGAGAATGTATGTTATGCCTTAGTTCCTAAGAAGGTTGAAGATTTGAAGCATGTAGAAGAACACATAAAGAAGACAAAAGAGTTCTTGACTGAATATGAAGAGATCATTTTAGATAATGTACCTGATGGATTTCCACTTGTGAGGAGTATTAGTCATTGCATGGATTGGATTACTGGAGCTATTTTTCCTAATAAAGAAACATGATGGAGTTTGTGAAATTCTAAATAATTTCAACCCAATTCTCATGAGCCTTGTTTCCATTTTAAACCCTTGTCCCCAAGTGAGTAGGGTTTTTAATTAGAAAATGTGCTAATGTTTTATTTTTTTGTTGATCTGTTTAGTCGGTCATCAGTCTCTTAAGTGATTTTTTGAGCCACTCATCATTTTTTTTCACTAGCCCCATTTGTCTAACAAACCGATCATCTTTTCCCACTATATCAAGGTTTTTCTAAAGTTGGGTTGCAAAATTTTTTAAGTTTGGTGACTTAGGGATTAAGTCATTAACCCTACGATCATGTCACCATCGGGCAAGCCATGTCTTGTCCATTTAATGCTAGCATCGTGTGTTGTGCAGCTTGCAGGATTCGACCATCAAGGATGAAATCTAAACTGTCCCTTGCTAGCTCGCGAGAGTAAAGTGCACACCAGATAAAAGAAATGAGGTTAGTGAGAATCCAACACACATCCCAAGTACAACATGGGACCCACTTCCCACTATCGATCTCATGCCCTAACACCTTCAACGAGCGATCAAGATAAGTCCAGTGGGACAATATTCACCATTCCCCATTGGCTCACTGAATGAAGATAAATTAAAATTAAACCTAGTGAGGTCAGGGAGATTTTGACACTTGTCTCTTACTTTCTTGGACTATGGAGCCCACAAGTACTGATGGTATCATTCGACATGGAAAGAAGTGATTGGCTGAAAGTGCATCAGTAAGGCATTGTTGGAAATCAATGAAGGTAAAACATTAGCTAGTTGTTCGATGATCCATCAAGGCATAAGATCAATGGATCTCATTCAAAAATGACAAGTGACACCTCATGGTTGATTATACCCTGCACAACAAGCTTGCATTAATGGCTTATACTCTAGAGAGTGATCAAGTTGATCTCAACTCATGTCAAGAGGTGAATGTAGACAATCATGAAGAATATTTAATATATTTCCTTGCAAATGGAAATTAAATGGCATCGGTACATCTACCAACGAGATGCCAAAATTTTGCATGTGTGATAAACAATGCTATGGTTTTACCCGATAAATATACTTGAGGTGATTTTTTTTGCACCATTATCATGAGGCAATTAAACACTCTCTAGTGTGAGAAATTATCAGAAGAGAAAGATGAGTGAACCAGTGAGAAGGTCAGTCCATCTAAGATCACAAAGATCTAGTCCTGGTGTGCATGAAGCCATTCCCACTATGGAGGTAGCTACTACTTCTAAGTCTAAGTTGGCACTAAGAAGGTGTAGTCATCAACTACAAATTAAGGGTGGGACTGCTAAGGTAGGGGGCGACAAAGGAAAATGACCAATGCAATCTTTAACTGGGTCCAGGAAAAAAGTAAGGTATGGGCATGGCTCTTACAGATGCAACCACTCTCCCATGAACCTTATGAGTACCTCCTTTGGTAGCCATGATTTGGAAGTTGATTCAACCTATGCTTGGTACCTAGAAATGTTGAATGAGGGATTTCCCTCAGATGAGGAGGTATTCTTTGTGTTTCTACTGGTTGTGAAGATCCCAATTGAGCATACTGTAAGCATAGCTGAAAAAGAAAAGGAGAGGTTGAGGTTTCCTCTCTTCCTCTTGCAATGAAAAGGAGTGGTTGGTTTTACCATGGTCATAACTTGGGACGTGGTGATGTGATGGGAAAATGAATTAGTTATCTTCTTTTTTCCTATCTTTTATGAATTTTTCTCTGGTGACTCTTTGGTTTTCCTTCGTGGCAAAATTTTGATCATTCGACATGGGTTATGTGCTTGCATGGTGTTTTGGTTACTTGGTTCATGGTGCTTAGGTGGTGACAAGGGAAGTTTTGGTGGCACTTTGTATTTTCTTCCCTGGTGGCGGTTATTGTTTGTGCTTTCTCTTATTTGGCTTGTTCTTGTAATTTCAACATGTGGGTTTTGAAATTCATACCAGATTATGTTGAAATTCAAGTGAAATTATAATTTTTTATTGTAATTGTATTTGAATTCAAATCTTGTTGCTCCCTATTAGGATAAAGGAAATTCAAGATTCGAATGCAGGATGAGACAGAGGAGAAAAGGAAAAAGGAGAGAAAGAAAAAAAAAAAAGAACAAATAATAGAAAGTATCAGGCTAGGTCTAGGCTAGTCATAATGCAATTATAGTGATAGGAATAGAGAAGCATGCTTGTGTTGAGCTAGTTTAGATGAATATATACATATTGTCTTGAATTGTTCTACAGACTTGATCCTTGAATATAAATGAAAATTTTCCTATGATGCATTTTCTCTCCTTATGCAGGTTTTATGTAAATCTTCCATGGAATTGTCAATAGCATTTTTCATTCTTCTTTGGAGTCCCAATTCAAATGTATATCTCTATTTTGTGCCTACATTCAAGTAATCAATTAAATGCTTAAATAGGAGGTATGGATTTACAATTATCTACTTAGGATGTGATAAGAAGTTGTGCATCATAGGTCTTGAGTCTCATAATATAAAGTTGTTATACAAATATTCTTTCCATAAGAATTTGAGTTCATTTCTGTATTACTGGTAATTTTCATATGACTCCATAGCCTAATTACATAAGGCACTGATCTGTTTCCTTAGGATTTTCCTAATGGGTTAATCAAATTATTCTATGGTGTCCAACCTAGAGGTAGAATTTAAATTCATTTTAAAATTTCCAAAATATTTATACAAAATCTTATATTCATTTGTCATACGTGAGGGAATTTACTGCAATGGTAGCAAGCTACTTGGAAACTAGCCAATTCCATGGTATGCATTGCACATTTACCTTTTAGTTGAAATGATCTATGAAAGTGATGTGTTTCACCAAGTTCATCCTAAGTGAACACCAATAGGAATAGCATCCTTGGCCCCACAAATCCTAAAGTGTAGAACATCATAGTCTGTGACTAGATCTTGTCAGTTGGCCAATCATTTTTAGGAGTTTTGAATATAGGAAATGGAATTTCCTTAGAAGTTCCTTTGAGTGCACTAGGAAAAACAACAAAAAAATGGTGACTCTAGTGGGGAGAATTTGAGAAAATTCTCATTAAAGAATCTAGAAATAGAGTCATATCATTTGCAGTGAGTCATAACATTTTCCATTTATAAGTTGGTGGATCTAGACATCTTTGTTCAAACAATTGAAAATCCCTTGAACTTGGAAAATATTTATTGCAGAAAAGATCGAAGGATATGAGGGTGACTCTATTTTTGGAGAATACCTAGAACAAGATTTACTCTTGAAGATTATTCCTCTATGAAAAGAGGTGGCAACTCTGTCCAAGGAACCATTTAAATTGTGAAGTAGCTTTCAAAGATTTGCATAGTCTACAATCAAGAAGTAAGATTAATAGCTTCTACAAAATTCCTAGGTACTTTCATAAATCTAAAGCAAGTGTTTCTTTGTTGAAGAGGGTTTATGAGAAATTTTCAAGGCTTGGGAGCATAAATGATTCCCTACTAGATGGATTTTCACTAAGACAAGGAATAGTAATAATTATTTTCACACTTTGTGTCCACAAAATTTGTGATTATCCATGAAGTATGTCATTGTATTAAGCATTGCCTTTTGAAGAATCTCTATGTAAAGAATCAAGCTAAAGTATGCAGGGTGAAGAAACCATGTCATCCCCTCAAAGAGATTTTTTTATTGAAAGGTATATGCCATTATTTTTCAGTAGTATTGAAGGTTTCCATAACCAAATTCCTAAGGATGTTAGAAAGAATTTTCCCAATTTTATAGGGCAGGGTTCTAAATCAACCTCTAAGCATCTGCAAATGTTCATAGATATTATGGGGGATTTTGAGGTGAATTTTGAATATGTTTTCATGAAAATTTTGGTTCAAACTTTGAAGAATGATGCTAGAGATTGGTATTCATATTTTCTAGCAAGTTCCATTACCTCATGGAGTCAATTTGTGACAGTTTTATGGAACAATTTGGTGAAAGGGTAAATCCAAGTGTGGTAAGGAAATCCTTTATGGAGATCCATAAAAATCAAGGGGAATTGGTCCCTACTTTTAATCTCCAATTTGCAAAGGTATTTAGAGAAATCCCACAAGACATAAGGCCAAATGATGTAGAATGTTTGGTAGTATATTTGGGAGCATTTGATAAGAAATATGAGTTTCTTGTTAAGAGATAAGGAACCCACAACTTTACATCAAGCCTATCACATTTCCATTGACATTGAGAATAATTTGAAATACTTAATGATGAGAGGACCTACAATTTCTAGCAATAGTTCTAGCACTACCCCTAATTTTGAACCAAGTAGCTCAAAGGGTAAAGGGATTTGTCATGAAATGGACCTTGTATATGTTGTATCTACTTTACTTCCAAGAAATCTAGAGTACAAACATGCAGAGGCTTCACATCAACAAAAGAGGGGAAAATGTAATATAATCCTCTCTATCAAGAAGTTGCATGAGAGGAGACATGCATATGAGCCACCATATGACTTATTTTCAAGACTCTTGGATATGCTAATGGAAATTCCTAGGAGTCTTAGACCCAGTCATCAAATGTGCATTAATTTGTTTTATGAAGCATATGTGTTAAGATCTAGTCAATGGTCTAAGGACCTAAAACCTCGTAGCCTAGACCAAGTGGTAGACTGGATCAATATTGTAGAAATAATGGAACATGGTCATGTTCCTTCATCTGGCACTCAGGAAGTTAATAGTTGTCATGTTTCAAATGGTCAAGGAATAAGGTCATCAAATCAAGGAGGAGCATTAGAACCAGAACAAGTAATTGTTGAATGTTTTCATCTAACTAAAGATCTAGAAATGGATGTAGATGTGATGATGAAGATGAAGACATAGAATATGAGGATAAAGAGGTGAATCCTAATTATCTTCCTTGGGATGTCATAGAATATGAGAAAACATAAGAATTGTAGGATGCAACTTCCTAAGTCAATTCAACTAGTAGTCATCATACATCTTCCAATCAAGGAGATGTGTTGGATTCTAGTACCATGGTGCACATAAGAAGCCAAACTAATGAAACTAAACTTGAGGAATCCACCATTGAATATGACTCTTCATATGAAGTGGAGATGGAATTCCTTGCTTCTAGTAGGGGATATGTTAATAGCCTTGCAAATGTGACTTTCTTGGGCATTGAGTAGTTCTCATCATGTGAGGAATGTTCTGATTGCAGATCAACTACTGCAGACATAAATGATGGATGTAATTGTGAAATTTCTTATCTATGCTCTTCAAGTGATTGTACTAATTTTGAGTACATTGGTTCTCTTAATTGCCCGTATCCTTATTTTAATGATGATGAGATACATCCAATTAATTCATGGAAAAATATTTTATTTGATGAAGACGTCTAGGATGATGAATTTACAAATGACAATCCTTATTGGGGTAGGATTAATCCTCTTTTTGAGGATATTAATAACAAAGATGAGGAAAATTCCAAGAATGATCCTCAAAATTATGTTGAGGTGGGAGGTCCTATCCATAAAGATGCTACATTTGATTTTTCAAGTGCTAAATTGTATAATAAGTGTGGAGGCATAGATATTAATGAAGAAGCCCTTGAGTATGATGTTAGTGTTAAACATGATGAGGGAACTCATAGGGATGAATATACTCACAATGATTCCCTTCTTGAGAAGAATTACATATTTGAAGGCAAAGTTGGTAAGTCAGATATTCAAGATCCACGGGATAGTTGCACATATACTCTCATAACATTTCCTTATGTTGACAATATGGGATTATACTATGACTTTATTGAGTACACAGATATTTCAGTACCTTCTCATTTATGTGAAAAACAATCAAGAGAATTGGTGATTGTGAGGATTATATGGGACAATATGAGGCTGCAGTGGAGTTTTTTGTAGATACTCCATATTTAATGGGTTTAATTATGGAACTTCTCTCACCTCATGGGGTTAATAGTTATGGAAGGAAAGTTGATAATAGACCTAGCTATATTTTCTTTCCTGAATGCAATGAGGAATGGCCTATTCAAACCCAAAGCACTTATGAGGCATTAAAATTTGATGAAAAAATTCTTGATGATCATGTATCTCATAGTGAAGTGGAATATGAAAGTTTCACCTCATTGATTCAATCTGGGGAACCTTTAATAGAAAGGGACAAGGGCACATGGGCTAAAGTTTTTGATAGAGGGAAATTTGTCCCTAAAGTTCTAGAGCCTGAAGGCTCTACTTTGTAAAATTGTTCCATGTACATTTTGTAAGTATTGTAAATATTTGGTTTGATGCTTTTTCTTTCTTGTTGGGCTTTCTTTCCTTGTCTAGGTAATTCCTTTGGTTTATGGTCCTGTGCCTTGGTCTACTTCAATCGAATATCTATTTCTTGCCATACCCACCAGGGGTATGCGTCCCTGAGCATGAGTCTCTTATGGAGCTTGTGAAATTTTGAAGAATTTTGGCCCAATTATCATGAGCCTAGTTTCCATTTTAAACCCTTGTCCCCCAGTGAGTAGGGTTTTTAATCAAAAAATGTACTAATGTTCTATTTTTGTGTTGACCCGTTTAGTTGGTCATTAGTCTCTTAAGTGATTTTCTAAGCCACTCATCAAGTTTGTTCACCGGACCCATTTTTCTGAGTGACCAAACATCTTTTCCCACTGTGTCAAGGTTTTCCTAAAGTCGGGTTGCAAAAAATTTAAGTCTGGTGACTTAAGGATTAAGTCATTAACCCTGCGGTCATGTCACCATCAGGCAAGCCATGTCTTGTCCATTTAATGCTAGTATCATGTGTTGTGCAACTTGCAGGATTCAACTATCAAGGATGAAATATAAACCATACCTTGCTAGCTCACGAGAGTAAATTGCATTCCAAATAAAAGTAGCAAGGTTAGGGAGAATCCAACACATGTCCCAAGTACAATGTGGGACCCACTTCCCACTACCAATCTTGTGCCTTGACACCTTCAATGAGCAGTTGAGATCAGTCTAGTGAGACAATCTTCACCATTCCCTATTGGCTCACTGAATGAAGATAAATGAAAATTAAACCCAACAAGCTTAGTGAGATATTAACACCTATCTCTTACTCACTTAGACCATGGAGCCCACAAGTAGTGATGGTATCATCCGACATGGAAAGAAGTGATTGGTTGAAAGTGCATCAGTAAGGAACCATTGGAAATCAATGAAGGTCAAACACGAGCAAGTCTTCTGATCATCCATCAAGGGATAAGATCAATGGATCTCATTCAAAAATGACAAGTGACACCTGATGGCCATTTATACTCTACACAACAAGCTTGCATTGATGACTTATACTCTATAGAGCAATCAAGCTAATCTCAACTCATGTCAAGAGGTGAATACAGACAATCATGAAGAATAATTAACAAATTTCCATGCAAATGGGAATTAAACGATGCCAATATATCTACCAACAAGATGCCAAAATTGTGCATGTATGATAAACAATGCTATGGTTTTACCCAATAAATACAACTGAGGTGATTGTTATTTGCACCATTATCATGAGGCAGTTAAACACTCTCTAGGATGAGAAATTATCAAGAGAGAAAGAAGAGTGAACCAGCGAAAAGTTTAGTTCATCTAAGTTCACAAAGCTCTAGTCCTGGTATGCATGAAGCCATTCCCACTATGGAGGTAGCTACTACTTCTGAGTCTAAGTTGGCACTGAGAAGGTGCAGTCACTAGTTGCAATTTGAGGGTGGGGTTGCTAAGGTAGAGGGCGACAAAGGAAAATGCTCATTGCAATCTTTGACTTTGTCCAGGTGAAAAGTAAGGTATGGGTGTCCCTCTTACAAACATCAACACTCTCCCATTGACCTTACGAGTACCTCCTCTAGTAGTCATGATTCAGAAGTTGATTCAGCCTATGCTCAGTACCTAGAAATGCTGAATGAGGGCTTGCCCTCAAATGAGGAGGTAGTCTTTATGTTGCCACTGGTTGTGAAGACCCCAAGTGGGCATACTGTAAGCATAGCTAGAAAAGAAAAGAAGGAAGGAGAGGTTGAGGTTTCCTCTCTTCCTCTTGCAACAACAAGGAGTGGTTAGGTTTACCATGGTCATAACTTGGGACATGGTGATGTGATGGGTAAATGAATTGGTTATCTTATTTTTTCCTGAGTTTTATGAATTCTTCTATGGTGACTCCCTGGTTCTCCTTTGTGGAAAAATTCTAATTTGACATGGGTCGTGTGCTTTCCTGGTGTTTTGATTACTTGGTTCATGGTGCTCAGGTGGTGAAAAAGGAAGTTTTGGTGACACTTTGAATTTTATACCCTAGTGGCAATTACTATTTATGCTCTCTTATTTTCCTTGTTACTATAATTTCAACATGTGGGTTTTGAAATTCATACCAGATTATACTGAAATTCAAGTGAAATTATAATTTTGTATTGTAATTGTATTTGAATTCAAAGCTTGTTGCTCCCTACTAATATAAAGGGAATTCAAGATTTGAATGTACAAGGAGATAGAGGAGAAAAGGAAAAAGGAGAGAAAGAGAAGAAAAGAATAGATAATAGAAAGTATCAGGCTAGGTCTAGGCCATTCATAATGTGATTATAGTGATAGGAATAGAGAAGCATGCCTGTGTTGAGCTATTTTGGATGAATATATACATATTGTCTTGAATTTTTATTTAGGCGTGATCCTTGAATATAAATGGAAATTTACCTATGATGCATTTTCTCTCCTTATGTTGGTTTTATATAAATATTAGATGGAATTGTGAATAACATTTTCATTTTTATTTTTAGTCCCAATTCAAATGTATATCTCTATTTTAAGCCTAGATTCAAGTAATCAATTAAATGCTTAAGAAAGAGGTATGGATTTACAATTATCTACTTAGGATGTGATAATAAGTTGTGCATCATAGGTTTTGAGTCTCATAATACAAAGTTGTTATGTAGATATTCTTTCCATAAGAATTTGAGATCATTTTTGTATTTGGTGCAGGAGCACCTACACCTCAACCTCCATTTTGGATCCTTTGATGGTGAATAGGTTAGAAAGAGTATTTTTTATTATTTTGAGTGTTTTTATATTCAATAAGGTCTAATAAGACCATTGAGTAAGATCTAGGGTGATTCTTTAAGTTTTAGAGTCAAAATTTAGAAAATTGCAATCTTGCAAAAATGTTGTCATGTAAGCCTTGAGAAGGAAAAATCGTAAATTTGTGCTTGGATATGCAAGGTTGAGGTCTAAAAGTTGTAATAAGGATATTTTTAATCCATTAGAGTGGTTTTATGAGTCACAAGAGTTTAGAATTAAAATTTGTTTCACAAAATGCAAACTTGTCATGTTTATAATATGATGTAATCTCATTTTAATGTTTTAAACACCTTAACAATGGCTCCTTTATTCAAAAATTAGTTAAAGGAAGTTTATGAGTATGGGAACATGCTTTTAAATCTTCCATGGGGTTGAGGGATGAAGGGTGTTAAAGTTTTGAAGCAAAAATACAAAGAAACCTATTTTTTTTTTTCCAATTTAACAACATTTTTTCCTATTCTTGTGCATAGTATGGTCTGGTACTTCACTATATGGAATTATAATGAATATGGATTGAAAGAGGGAAGATTATTCTTTCTTTTGGTGGTGATTTGAGTTAATTTCATCAAGTATTGAGTAAGTTACATCAATTTTAGTTAAAGTGGGTCTGAAACCTTGCAAAACAAGGGTTTGGTTACCATAATGGATGTGATTCCCATTTCCACATGAGGAAAATATGAAACTTGGTGGATTGGTAGATTTAGGACTCCTTTACATGCTTCAATTTGTTTCAAACTGAAAAATGGAGGTTTTCAAAAGTTATGTGATGCCCTAGGTCTAGTTTTTTCCTTGTGCAATCCAAAAATGTGATCATTTGAATACATTATTTGTTTATTTTTGAGTATTTGAGAAAATATAATGGATGGAAAGCATGGAAAAGGTCTTGGGGAACCTGTTGAAGTATTTTAAAGGCATTATGTGTGTTGGGGTATTCCTTGACAAGTTGATTCCTTCTTTGTACAAGCCAAATGAAGCCTTTTGGTGGCTTGTAAATTGGTTATTTGATACACTTGCTCTTGGTGTTTGGTCCTATGCTTTTGGGGATCTATAAGGGTCTATGTAAGAAGTCAAAAACATGCTTTCTTTCTCTGTTATTTTCCTTTAACATTTTTTTATCATGACTGTCCTATTGGTGAGTGTTAGAAGGAATGCATGGCATAATGGAAGCGATGGAGGAATGGGTGTTTTTGAGTGAAAAGTCATGTTGGTTGATCATGTTTTGGTATGTTAAGAGTGTCTACATCATCCCCAAGTCTTTTTGATGTATCTAGATGTGAGATTCAAGTTTAGTGAATATGTTACCTTATTGAAGGGTGTAGTTGAATAAGTGTGTCATGTTGGGTGCTTCCCTTGACACTTTGCATCAAAGTAGTATTAGAGTAGGGAGTAGATTTTGTTTTTCATTGTTGCAGATTGAAGAAGGAGAAGAGGCAAGGTTGACATGATGCCTCTAAAGAAGAATGATATGGCTAAAGAGATGAAGGAGATGAAAGATAGGCATGCAAGGGAACTCAAATAGTTAGAAGAAAGAATCATAGCCTTGGAGACAAACGAGAGAAGGGATGTCGAAGAGAGTGAGACAAAAGAAGAGGAAGATGATGAGTTTGAAGATGTGGAAGAAGAGATTACTCCAGAGGATCAAAGAATTGCAAAGTTGTGGAAGGAAGTGAAGACTAACAAGCCTAATGTAAAACTTGATGTTCCAAAGTATGGTGGTAGTTTAAATGATGAAAAGTTACTTGATTGGATTGTTGCATTAGATAATCATTTTTAATGTGATGTGGTTCTTGAAGAGAAAAGATTCAAGATTGCAAAAACCAAGTTGCAAGGCCATGCTTTGGTATGGTGGGATTACTTTTAGTCTAAGAGGAGAAAACAAGGCAAGTCTAAGATAACATCATGGGACATGATGATATCAAAACTCAAAGGTAAATTATTACTTGGAAGGATCATCAACTTCAATTGTTTAAGAGATTGCAAAACTTATGAAAAAGGGAAATGGATATTAAGTCTTATACTGAAGATTTTTATAAAATAATTTTAAGACGTGATCATCATGAGAATGAATATGAAAAAGTTTCATGATACATGGGTGGTTTAAAGTTAAATATACAAGATGAATTAGTTTTGGCTAACCCTAGAACTATAGAGGAATGTTATCAAATGGCTATCAGGGTGGAAGCAAAGATTAAGAGGATACAAGAGAAATTAGTGAGAGGAAGAGGTGGTCCTAGTGCAAGAGAAAGAGGAATCCCTTCTACATCAAAGCAGCCAAATTGAGATCAAGAAGGAGCAAACAAAGGTAAAGATCACAATGTTGATTCTAGAGGTGGTTTTCATTTTAGATGTAGAGGAAGGTTTGGTATTGGTAGAGGTTCTAATGATTTTGTAGGAAGGTGCTACACATGCAATGAGTTTGGACATCCTTCATGTAAGTTTTCTGAGAGGTTGGTAGTTCATACAGTGGAGACAAGAAGATTGATAGGAGAGAACAATTGGTTGAAGAAGAGGAGTGTGAAAGTCATTGTTCTACAATGGGGAAGGCAGATCATGAAGTAGGGGAAATGTTGATGGTGAGAAAAAAAATCTTGAAGGAAACAAAAGAGGAAGCACCTTTGCAAAGGAAAAGTATCTTCAAGACAAATTGTAAGTGAAAGGACAAGGCATGTAAAGTGGTAATTGATTCTAGCTCAACCGAAAACATGGTGTCATGTGAAATGGTCAACAAGTTAGGATTGAAAAAGATTCTTCATGAATGTACTTATAAGATCCCGTGGTTGAATGATGATCAATCTTTGTTGGTGAATGAAAAGGTTATTGTGGATTTTCAAATTGGTGGTTATCATGATAGTGTTGTGTGTGATGTCCTTCCAATGGATTGTTGTCATCTCCTATTAGGAAAACCTTGGCAATATGAAAAAAGAGCTTTGTATGATGGTAGGGAAAATACCTACACCATAGTTAAAGATGGTAATTATTTTTTGTTGACTCCTCTTGTAGAAGATATCAAAGGTAAAGAAAAGGTAATAATGTGTGGCAAGAAATAACCTATGAATGTAATGAAGGAAAAAAAATATTTTGATGTTTTCATTTGTTCTAAGACTGAAAATGTAGGGATAAAAAATGGAGAGGTAAAAACAAGGGTAATAAGTGATTTGGAAAAGAGCATGCATGACAGTGTGTTAGTATGAACCATTGAATGCCTTGTAGTTAAGACTAGGTCTAAGAAATAAACAAAGTTTTTAGGAAATACAGTACCTAAGTCTGATTTGACAGTGACAAAGAAAGGTAAGGGGGTAGTAAGTGAAAGAAAATAAAAATAGGGTAGAAAGATAGTTGCAAGCATGAAGGTGCCAAGGAAGGGAAGACAAAAAAAGTTATTACTAATCCTTGTTTGTATGCAGGTGCAAAACATAGTAAACAATCAAATGATGGCCAAATAAAGGATGAAAGATTGTTTGTAGGTCTGAGGATAGAGAAGAGGGAAAATGCATGTATCAATACATTCCAAAATGCTAGAAGTGTCAGGAAGATTGTTAATCCAGTATACATGAACCCGTGGAATGTATTTGTGAACCAATGGAACATCTATGAATCATGGAGATAGTGGATTCAAGTGCAACTCATGAGGCATGAGTCTTTTCTAGGGGGGTCTATGGTCTAAGAGCTTCTACACCTCAACCTCTTTTTTGGATCCTTTAATGGTGAATAGGTTAGGAAGATTATTTTTGAGTCTTTTGAGTCTTTTCATCTTCAATAAGGTCTAATAAGACCATTGAGTAAGATCTAGGGTGAGTTTTTAAGTTTTAGAGTCAAAATGTAGAAAATTGCAATCTTGCAAAAATGTTGTCATGTAAGCCTTGAGAAGGGAAAATACTAAATTTGTGCTTGGATATGCAAGGTTGAGGTATAAATTATTTAATAAATCTATTTTGAATCCATTAGAGTGGTTTTAGGAGTCATAAGAGAATAGAATTAAAAGTTGCTTCACAAAATGTCATGTTGGATGTGTTGTAAACACCTTAACCATGGCTCATTCAAAAATTAGTTAACGTTTATAAATCCTCCATGGGGTTGAGTCATGAACGTTGTTGAAGTTTTGAAGCACCAATTCAAAGAAAACTCTATTTTTTTTTCTAATTTTACAGCATTTTTTCATGTTCTTGTGTGTGGTACAGTCCGGTACTACACTATATGGAATTATAACACATATTTATTGAAAGAGGGAAGATTCTTATTTATTTTGGTAGTGATTTTAGTTAATTTCATGAAGTATTGAGTAAGTATCATCAATTTTAGTGAAAGTGGGTCTGAAACCTTGCAAAACTAGGGTTTGGTCACCAAAATGGATGTAATTCCCATTTCCACCATAGAAAAAATATGAAAATTTGTGGATTGGTAGATTTAGGACTCTTTTACATGTAGCAATTTTTTTTAGAGTTAAAAATGGAGGTTTGCAAAAGTTATGTGATTCCCTAGGTCTAGTTTTTGCCTTGTACAATCCAAAATGTGATCATTTGAACACATTATTTGTTGATTTTTGAGTATTTGAGAAAATATAATGGATGGAAAGAATGGAAAAGGTCTTACAGAACCTATTGAAGTATTTTAAAGGAATTAGGGGTGTTTGGGTATGCCTTGAAAATTTTATTCCTTCTTTGCACAAGCCAAATGAAGCCTTTTGGTGGCTTGTAAATTGGTTATTTGATACACCTGCTCTTGGTGTTTGGTCTTGATCTTTTGGGGATATGTAAGGGTCTATGTAAGAAGTATAAAAAATGGTTTATTTCTTTATTATTTTCATTTAACAAGGTTTTACCATGACTATTCTATTGGAAAGTTCTAGAAGGAATGCATGGCATAATGGAAGTGATGGAGGAATGGGTGTTTCTGAGTGAAAACTCAAGTTGGTTGATCATGTTTTGGCATGTTAAGAGTGTCTACATCATCCCCAAGTCTTGTTGATTTATTTGAATGTGAGATTCAAGTTGAGTGAATAGGTTACCTTGTTGAAGGGTATAGTTGAATAAGTGTGTCATGTTGGGTGCTTCCCCTACCACTCTGCATCAGTATTACTAGTAATTTGCATATGCCTCTATAGCCCAATTACATAAGGAATTGATCTATTTCCTTAAGATTCGCCTAATGGGTTAATAAAATTATTCTATGGTGGCTGAACTAGAGGTAGAATTTATATTCATTTTAAAATTTCCAAAATATTTATACAAAATCTTATATTCATTTGTCATACGTGAGGGCATTTACTGAAATGGTAGCAAGTTACTTGGAAACTAGCCAATTCCATAGTATGTTTTGCACATTTATGTTTTATTTGAAATGATCTATGAAAGTGATGTGTTTCACCAAGTGTGTCCTAAGTGAACACCAATATGAATACCCTCCTTGGCCTCATAGAGCCTAAAGTTTAGAAGATCATAGCTTGTGACTGGATTTTGTGAGTTGGCCCATCATTTTTCAGGAGTTTTGAATATAGGAAATGGAAATTTCTTAGATGTTCCTTTGAGTGCATTAGGAAAAACACCAACATAGCACACCAAATGACACTTGTAGAGAATGAAGAGTTGAATAGACAAGTGCAAGAATTGTTGAGGAAAGGTTTGATTAGAGAAAGTTTAAGTCCTTGTTCAATACCTACTATGTTGGCACCTAAGAAGGATGGAGAATGGAGAATGTGTATAGATTCAAGAGCCATAAATAAGATCATGGTGAAGTATAGATTTCCTTTGCCCCAGATGGATGACATAATGAATTGCTTGAGTGGGGCTAAATACATTACAAAGATAGATTTGAAGAGTGGATATCATTAGATCAAAATCAAAGAAGGAGATGAGTGGAAGAAAACATTTAAGACAAATGAAGGATTGTATGAGTGGTTGGTGATGCCTTTTGGATTGAAAAATTCACTGATTACTTTCATGAGATTGATAATTGAGGCATTGAAGAAATTATTGGGTAAGTTTATGATTTTGTACTTGGATGACATCTTGATTTTCAGTAAGAGTAGAGAAGAACATTTGTTGCATATAAGACAAGTTTTGTAGAGGTTGAGAGAAGAATAGTTACTGATAAAAATTAAGAAGTATAGTTTCATGAAGGAATAATTATTATATTTGGGATTTTTGATATCTATGGATGGATTGAAGGTGGAACCTAAGAAGGTTAGAGAAATTGTTGAGTGTCCTACACTTGAAAGTATTGGGGAGGTAAGATTATTTCATGGATTGTCTAGTTTCTACAGAAAGTTCATTGGGAATTTCAATTCTATTTCTAGTCCTATGACAAAAACAATGAGGGGAGATAGAAAGGATTTCAAATGGATATCTAGATTAAACCAAAGTTTTTAATTTTTGAAACAGAAGGTGACTAAGCAACTTGTGTTGGCTTTACCAGACTTTAGTAAGGTATTTCAAGTAGATTGTGATGCAAGTGGAAATGCAATTGGAGTAGTACTAAGTCAAGAAGGAAGACCTATAGCTTATTTTAGTGAGAGGTTGAATGATGTTAGGAGAAGTTATTTAGTGTATTATTAGGATTTTTATGCCATAATTCAAGCCTTGAAGAAGTGGAGACATTATTTGTTTCCTAAGGAGTTTGTGTTGTATATGGATCATCAAGCATTACAATATTTGAACAATTAGGGTACGTTGAATAAGAGACACATGAGATGGGTGGAATTATTGTAGAGTTATACTTTTCTTTTTAAGCATAGAGGTGGAAAATCAAATAGAGTTGTTGATGCTTTAAGTAGGAGAAGGAATTTACAAAAAGAAATGATAGTGGAAGTATTAGGATTTGATGAGTTGAAGAACTGGTATGAGGAATACCTGAATTTTGTAGAACCTTGGAGAGCTTGTAAGGAACCAGTTTTGGAAGATATGAGTCAGTGTTTGGATTATTTCATTTAGGAGGATATGTTGTTTAGAGGAAACTAGTTATGTATACCTTGAAGTTCAATGAGAGAAAACATGGTGAAAGAAAAACATAGTGGAGGATTGGGAGGACACTTTGGAGTTGATAAGATGTAGCATTGGTAAGTGAGAATTACTTTTGGCCCCAAATTCGTAAGGATGTTAGAAGATTTGTGTAGAGTTGTATAGTTTTTCAAGTTGCAAAAGGGAGTATTCAAAACATTGGACTATATAAGCATTTAACAGTTGCAGAAAGACCTTGGGAGGATAGCAGCATGGATTTCATACTTAGTTTGTTGAAGACACAAAAAGGTAAAGATTCTATATTTGTGGTGGTAGAAATTTTTTCTAAGATGGAACATTTCATACCTTGTAAGAAGACAACAAATGTAGTACATGTAGCCAATTTTTTTTTCAAAGAGGTAGTTAGATTACATGGGTTACATAGGGGTATTGTTTCAGATAGGGATACAAAGTTTGTTGGTTACTTTTGGAGGACACTTTGGAAGAAGTTGGAGACATATTTGAAGTTTAGTTCAACTTTTCACCCACAAACTAATGGATAGAAAAAGGTAGTAAACAGGAGCTTAGGGAATTTGCTAAGATGTTTCGTTGGAGAAAAGACTAGAAGTTGGGATTTATTCCTTGCGTAAGCAGAGTTTACTTATAATAATTCAATGAATAGGAGTACAGGAAAGACACCTTTAGAGATTGTTCGGGAGTTCATCCTAGAGGTATATTAGAGTTGAGATACATCAATATGGAGGATAAAAGGAGTGCATAAGTAGAAGAATTTGTAGAACATATGAAGAGAGTGCATACTCAAGTGAAACAACAATTGGAAGATATGAAGGAGAAGTATAAGGAGAAAGAAAATGAAAAGAGGAGACATAAGGAGTTTGAAATTGGGGAAGAAGTGATGGTGTATTTGTGGAAGGAAAGATTTCCAATCAAGACATATAGCAAGATGAAGATGAGGAATTTTGGACCTTGTAAGATCTTGAAGAAGTTTGACTTAGGAAATGCTTATGAAGTGGAGTTATCAGAAATATGGGTATATCACCTATATTCAACATTGCAAATCTACATCAATACCATAAGGAGAAATTCAGTGAGGATGATACATCAAAGTTGAAGAATCAGTTTCCTAAATAGCAGTCTAGTGGAGGATTCTTCTTGGATTTTTTAGGTTGAGGTAGACCGTTTTGGTTTTCATTTGGCCCCTACAAAGTGACAGACTCACTTTTCAATCAACCACAGATGTCTAATGCAAGAGCATCCTTAGTTGTTGGCAATCTTGCATCAAAAAAAATATTTTTCTTTCAGTTTTGTTCTAGTGTTGTTCTTTCTTAGTTCTTGCTAGTAGATTCATCATATTTTCTCACTAGACCCCATGTATCTTTGTGTACATCATGGACATGTTCATTTTCCTTATTCCAAGATTTTAGCATGATTGGATCATTTTCTGTCAAGATATCAATTCTAGATTTCATGGAAGTTTCTTGAACCAACACCAAAATAATTTTTAGGCTTAATGACTAGTTTGATCATTTGTGGCTCATTCCTGTAGCTTGTGGATCTCAACAGTGTGATTTTAATTGTTCCTTGGAGTGTCCCCAACCATCATTATAGTTCCACACTTCATTCTATGCACTTTTTGATGGAGTAATTCAAATTTGAGGCTGACTTGTTCATGCGCATGTTACATTTTCCTTCATTGGGGATTATGATGATCTTTTGATGATGCGGGTGTTTCCAGAATCACAAATTTTGACATAAAGCTTGAAATAAATCTTTAGAAGGTAGCTAATAATAATAAGAATAGCCTTAGATTCAAGTTTGTAAGATTTAGCGTCTCATTGAAGAGTATTTTTGAAGGTTGTATTTCTAAGCATGTCATATTAGGCCTGTGAGCCAAATCTATAAGCCTGGATGTTGTTGACTAATTGTAACTAAGATTTATATTAATAAGAATATTTGCATGTACATTTTCCTCCATATTCTATATTAATTTCATTATGTTACTCTTGTTGCATGGTTTAGATTTCTCTCTTCGAGGACCCTCCTACCATAGTTGCACTAGGGGTACTTATGAACCTAGCCATACAAGCTGCCTTGGCACAAATTGTTGCCAATATTCCTATCCATACTCTAGCTGAACCACCAGAGATGAAGGACACCATGGAAATATCAGGAGAGTTGGAGAGAAAAGAAAGAGAAGCTATGAAAGAGATGGAAGAGGAAGTAGATGATTAGCATGAGCACCTTGAGTACCAGCATCTGACAATTGATAAAGTGGTGCACGAGGGAGAGGAGGAAGAAAAATAGTCATCAGAGGAAGACACTAAGGATCTAGGTGCCAAATATATTGGGGAAACCTTTGACATGGAGTTAGAGGAAGAATTGGCTCAACAACATATGAATGTTGGAGAGGAAGTAGAGAGGTAGCCTCATGAGGAAGAAAAGGAATCAAGTGAGGGAATGGAGGTGGATACTAAACCTCCAACTAGGGAACATGACGAAGGCTCCAAACAACATGAAGAAGATGAAAAGAAAGAAGAAAATAAACCTAAAGAATATACCAAAGCCCAAAAGAACCCTAAAATGGAATATCATGAAGAACACAGGCATGACTGAGAAGAAGAAGAGAAAACTATTGAAGGGGAGGACAGTCCCAAAGAGCAGGTAGTCACCAAATCCCCACAATCACCAAATCCACACAGAAGGAAATAATATTTATCCAAGATTCTGATGAGGAAGAAGGAGAAAGGACATAGTAGGAGACTCTAGGAAGCAAATAAATTGAAATCCAACACATCCATGAAGAGGAAGGTGATCATGAATCACCAAAAGGGGAAGCTCAGATGTGTGAGTGGCTAGAGAAACAATTGGAGAAGCAAATCCTAATCCCAAAGGATCCGATGGCAAGGTTGGAGCATATCTTGGCTTGAGCACAAATAAGCACAAAGAAAGAGAAGAAATTGAAGGTCAGATCTTAGCTGAAAATAGATGTTTTCAGATCCAAAACTATGCAAATAGCCACTCCAATCATAGGAAAAGAGGGAGTAAGCTAAGTGTCTCTGCCCTTGATTTGGGAATATCCATAAGAGATAAAAAGATTGATCATCTCCAAGGGTCCATCACTACTATTGTGCATCAAATGAACAAAGACAAGACCTCCAAGGAGGAGTTGAAGGCACAAGTGGTTGACTTGATAGCATACATCCAACAATGGTCATTAGTTGAAGAGCTCCCTACTATGTTCAACACTATTGTAGCTGTTATCTAAGAACCACATTGACCAGTTTGAGAAGAGAAAGAATTGGACGAAGGCCAGAGAGGATTGGTTCTGATAGTTCCTCTATAATGGAAACATGGGAATAATCCATGCTATTAGGATAGCCAACAAGTTCCTTGAAGTGCAAAAGATACTCAAGGGAATAAGGAAGTTTTTCATTGACTTCCTTGAGTTATATAGGATCACATATCCCAAACTTGAGGCTATTCTCAAGATACCAGATAAATCTTGGGAGAAGGAGCTTTCCTTGGTAGAAGATGACCACTAGCTCATGGAAATATGGAAGTTGGGCTTAGATCACAAGAAGAAGGTGTTGGAATGAGTGCTCCATGAAGTGGAGTTAGATATTGACTGGTCAAAGAAATTAGAAATGATTATGAGGAATATTTCAACTAATGATAGATTCTGATATGCCTACCATCAAGCTAGATCCAAAAAAGATGAAGCCACATTTCCATAAGAAAATGGAAAATGGAACCACATATGCCATGATGTCATATTTCTTAGGATTCGCTACACGAGCCTTTCCTCAATCCGAGCAAGTAATAAAAAATACACAAAAATATGACAAGGACTTGGATAACATCACCAACAAATCAAGGAGGTTGAACTTTCATGTAATCTAATCAGATATATTGGAATGGAACAAGCTCCAAGAATTGATTCTAAAGTTTACAGAATATGCCACTATGAAGAAGAACAAAGGAAATCCTATCATAGATGACGAGTTCCTCACAAAGTAGCTACAAAAAAAGGAAATAAACAAAAGAAAAAAGAGCTATAGTGCTATAACCAGAGGAAAAAATAGGTTAGATGACAAGGATGTAATTTTAAATTGTAATATTTGGGGGTAGGTGAAACCCTAATTTTTAGTGAATCTTGGCCACACAATGCAAACCAATCTTGGCTATTCATTTTTCATTTTGAACACTATAAATAGGGGGTCTCCTGACATTTTCAAGGAGAGTTGAGGTGTTGTAAAGGCATGTTGCTGAAATTTTAATGGAAGTTCATTGACTTTTGGTGGATTCTTGAGTTTCAACTACATGTTACATGTTTATTCTCCCATAGTTAATTAATTTGAGTAGATTTACTTTGTTGTTCATGATCTTTTCATGTTATTAGTAGATTAGTTAATGTTTCTCACTGGTTTTGAAGAATTTTGTTGTGTGTTGGTAACCTTCCTTGTCCATACTTTTTGTTGTTTATTGATGATAAATGGCTATGTAAAGTTAGTCTAGGAATAAACTAAAATCTTCTGTAAACTTCTATCTTTTGTTCATGCTTATGGTGAATGAATGGTTGAATATCTACAGTCCTTAGAAGCTTGCAAAAATTTCATGAGAGTGTGAGTTAATCTGGTTAAGTGGAATTCTATTTTAGGAAGGTTTTCTATAGTAGAATCCTCCATGATCACTATTCACTGCTAGTTTAGACCCAGGAACCTCCTTTCCTTCCAGCCCTTTTTCATTTTTTTTATAAGTAACCTACACCAAGGTTCATTGCACATTGTAAAGCCAAATTTAAAGCTAAAATAGGAGTTTAAGACTGTTCTTTGAACCTCCAACAATTGTGCACTAGCTTCCCATCACAAGAACTTCATCTTAAGTTCTAACTTCCCTCAAACTTAACTTCATAATTCTACCCTATTATTACCAGCAAGATCACATTGAACCAATTGAGAAATTCCAAGCAAGTCATGACCTGATACCTAAGAGACCTTGGGGTGATTTTGAGCAAATTGTTTTTGGAGATTTCTTTTTAAGAAAGGTAGTGCACCTATGCACTTCCTATGTTGAGAGAGTGCTAAAAAACCCATCAACAGAACTGGTGCTAGAAGGAGGGAATCTTTTGAGCTAAGATGGATCAAATTGGTTCATTCTCCCCTAAAAGATTCCAAAGAATTTTAAGGTCAACACTAAACAAAGGGGAATTTTAGGAATTGAAGCCCCCTACAAGGGTTAGAAAGAATAAGAGAGAGGGCACAACTTATTCCTCTTCCATTCCATCCACTTCACCATCACTTTCACCTCCTCCTTCCATTTCCACCTCCTCTACTTAGCCACCTCAAACTACTTTCCAACTGCTTGCTTCTCTCAGCCAGGTTGTTTCCCCAGTCCTTGTCTTCCAAGTCCAAGGCTCAGTCCTAACTACCACTACCCCTATGTAGCCCCAGGTTTCTATTCAATAGAAAATAATACCCTCACCTCCTCTCATGGCTTGGCTAGGAAATAATCATTTCCTGTTGTTCTTTAATTCCTACCATGACATGCCTAAGAACCTAGAGATATTTTGCACAAAGTTCTATCCTTGGGATCTATAAAGGATAGCTGAAGAACATATTAAGATCTTCCAAATGACATTGAAAGAAATGTAGATTGATTAGGAGGACATATCCTATAGGATTTTCCCTTATTCCTTGGGGGAAGAGGCCTTCTATTGATATATCAACTTACTAACAAGGTCCACCATATCTTTGACCTTGTTGATGAATGCCTTCTTATAGAAGTAAAAGGTCCCAATCAACCCTTCAGAGCTATACTGGAAATTCATGTCCATCTAAAGGGAAGTCAATGAGTTGATCAACTCCTTCAATGATTGATTCTACCAAGCATACATGAGATTGTAAGCTTTGTATGCGCTCAATGATGCTACTATGTTGTTGATTTATTATGCCACACTATATAACCTCACAATGACATTAGTGAGGAGGATGCAACCAACTCCTACCACATTAGTGGATGCTTATGCTGAGGCTATCATTGCTAGCATTGACATGGGATAGAACATCTCTGGTCCACTACCTTCCTTGGGGTAGGCTACCTATCCTCTACAGATTCAAGGACTCATGCAACTTTACAACAACAGACACCCCTAATGAATCAAGTGTCGCAGTTGCCCATAGTGCCTCATCCAGGGCAGCCCATGAACCAAGCACCCCTAGTGCCTTATTACTTGTAGCCTAAGCAACCACAGACCTATGCACAACCTCCATAGGCATTGATATACCTACAAGGGCCCAAATTATTGCTTTCTCAACAAAACTAGCTGGTGGCATAGTCCATCTTCCTTAAAAATCAAATTCCACAACTGAACAATATAGAGAAGGATCAACTGGATGAGCTAAAAAAGATGATCTAAAAGATGTCCATAGAGATGAAACACTTGAGAAATAAGAATAGCTAGCTTCAAGCTTCTCAATGCAACATTCAATCAAATCTCAATCAAGATAGCTGGGAAAGCCAGGAAGTGGGTACCTCGTCAACACCAAACTATGAATGAGGACAAAACTCCAATTATAAATTTGAAAGGAGAGCCTCACAAAGACATAACCAAATGTGGAATACAAGGCCAAACAATGGGGGTGTTCCCACTACTCTTGATCAACCTACTAGTAGTGAGAAGACAACTAGTGGAGTGTATCTTGTCAAGGGTGCCTTATCCAAATGGTGCAGGATTCCCAAGACTAGTAGGCATTCTAAACTAGACTTCCCCAAGTTACAAAAAATCATAAAAAATATTTCAAGTGGAGGTCCAAAATTATATTGAGAGCACAAATTGCAAAGACATAGTTCCATCTAACCCATATGATACCTCCTGTCTTATGGTCAACCAAGCCCCATTCTCACAAAGCAAGAGCAACGAGCCCAAGATCGAGACTACCTTTGCCAAAAGCGAAGAAGCAGAAGAGGTAAGTAATGAAGAAGATTTATCTCTTCTCTTTAATTTAGTAGATAATGGTCCCATAGATGAAGAAGAGTCCTATAAGGATGAAGTCCAAATGTTCCATCAGAGAGCCACTCCATATAACTTAATAAACAGACAAGCAGGGGGACCATTCACTACTTCCATTCTGCCTAACAATTTTAGCATCCCACTTGACCCCAATGCTAGTAACAACCTTGGCTATCCCCATGTGCCCACACAATACTTGAATAGAAACAAGTAGCCAGGACAAGCGTAAAGCCAACCAACTAGCTCATCCATAGGAAGATATTTTGATTCTAAAATTGAGAAAATGGGTGAATATGTAGCAAAAGAGTTCAAGAAGGTTAAAATAAGCTTGTTAGCCTTTGAGTTACTTAAGGTTCCTGTAATTAGGCATGCCTTATTTATGGTAATTAATGGAACCCCATCCTCCAGGGAAACACAAGAGGTACCCACCAAGAAGGTCACCTTCAAAGAGCCACCACATGAACTAGTAATCCAAGAAATTCTAGGAAAGAAGGACACTAATCCAACTCAACAAGTTGGAAAACAACCATGGCAAAGAGAAAAATCAAGGGAAATACAAGAAAAAGACAAATGAAAAGGACAAGGGTCAAGCAGCCCAGGCTGATGCACCTATGAGTCTCTTCCAAGGAAGGTTCAAAACACCTCCCTTCCTAACCACTATCAGGATATTTGGGAAGAACCTCCACAACTACTTGATTGACTCTAAAGCATCAACCAATGCCATGCCTTTGGCTATATGTAAGGATCTTGGGATTGTCCCCACACCTTTAAGAAGAAAAGTAACTCAATTGGATAAAATAGAGGTAAAAATTATTGGAGAAATCAATTTTATCCCCATGCAAATTGTTGCAAACCCAAGGGTGCAACAAGATATTGACATCCAAGTTGTAGATATTCTTAACACATACAAAATTATCTTGGGACGTGACTTCACCTGAGCATTGAATGGGTATGTCACAATTGACTTTTCTCACATGTGGTTGTTGTGGAAATGGATTTCAAACCAAATTTGAATAGATAGGGAGCCATGCATGAAATTCATGATCACAAAATACAAAAACACCAATGAGGTGTTTTTTGCTGAAACAGAGCTAGGAAATTATTGCCCTATGGCTTATCAGGAAGAAGCAGAGCCTCAAGAAGAAGAGCTACCTACAAAATTCTTCCTAGTGCAATGTAGTCCTCTAACTAACTTGGCCTATGCACCTCAAAGCCCAAAAGCATTAGTGGAATTAGAAGATGATGAATCTTATGAAGATGGTAATTTGGGATGGTTAGATGGATTCAAAGACTTCATAGAGAAATGCATACAAGATCAGCTCAACATAGGGACAAGGATGAATTTCCAAGAGCTCTTGTTTCCTAGTTGGTTTAGGGTTCATAATGCTATGCACTTAAAATTTGAGTGTTTCTTGTGTTAGACAATAATGGAGCACATTAAAGGACAAGCCATATCTCAAAGGGAGTCACTAGCTGGACAACTTATCATCAACCCTAATGAATTGGTTCTTGTTCCAGATGTGATAGATGCCAATAAACACCCAAGGAAGAATGTATGCATGATTGGCCCCGAGGTCAAGGAGCCCTCCAAGTTCTAGACACTACGCTTTGATGGATCCAATTCCAAGCAAGGGACAAAGTTGGGTTTGAGCTCATCATCCCCATGGGTAAGACCTACTTTGATGCACATAGGCTTCAATTTTATTGCACCCATAGCATAGTAGAGCATGAAGAACTAGTTCATGGTCTTTTAATGGCTTTGAGAAAGAAGGTCAAAATGCTGCAAGTGTTTAGAGACTCAAAGTTGGTAGTTAAACAAGTTAGGAAATTATAATCCTACCATGATAGGAGGCTTGCAAACTATAGGAATATAGTCTGGGATATTTTAGAGAGCTTAGATGCTTTTAATATCTAGTTAATCCATCATTCTCAAAACCATACTGATGATGGCTTGGTTCAAGCAACTAGTACTTTACAACCCCTCTCTTTATCTGGCCTCAAGAGATTCACTATTGAGTTGACATTCACCCCATCCATGCTAGACAATGCCACTAATTTTTAGGTTTTCAATGATGATAAGCACATCTTGGAGTTTATCACTAGTTACGATATGTTTGCAACCCAAATAATTGATGAAACTGAGCTCGAAGAAGTTGAATTAGATATAGGAGTCATCAATCTCAAAATGAACAACATTCCATGGGGCATAGTCCAGCTAGAGCATATATTTGACTTGGATTAGATCCAAGACTAAGATTAGTAGGTGAAGAAGGACTCCATCAACAACTAATGTGACACCCACAACCTTGGAACAACAGAGGAAGTCAACAGTGTGTTCATTGGCAAGGTCTGTATTGCAGAAGAAAATACAAGAATCATTGATGCTTTACAAAAGTATCATGATGTGGTAGCATGGAGTTATGAATATTTGAAAACATATGATACCTCCATTATCATGCATACCATCCCCCTTTAATCGGGTGTTCAACCATTCCAACAACAACAACGCCCCATCAATGCACTATTGGATCCCATTATTGATAAAGAAGTGAAAAAATTGTTGTTAGCCAGAATCATCTTTCCCATCAGGTGCTCCACATGGGTGGTGAATTTGGTCCCAATTAGGAAAAAGAATGGGGAAATCACATTTTGTGTGGACTTTCATAATCTGAATAGAGCTTTAGAGAAGGACAACTATCCAATGCCTTCATTGGATGAGGTATTGCAAATTGTTAATGGATTATAGATGATGTCCTTCCTTGATGGATATTGTGGATATAACCAAGTCATGGTGCAATATGAAGATCAACACTAGACAACATTCACCACCAAGTGGGGCACCTTTGCATATAGAAGAATTCCATTTGTGCTCATCAATGTTGTCCCCACTTTCTAGCGTGCAATGAACATAGAATTCAAAGATATGATTAGAAAGGGCATAATCATCTATATGGATGATTTGAACATGCTTTCAAAGAAGCAAAGTGATCATTTCTCTAATCTATGCAAAGTATTTTAGAGGTACCGAGAATTTTGGGTTTCCCTTAATTTGAAGAAGTACATCTTCAGAGTCATTGAAGGAAAGTTACTTAGGTACGTTATTTTAGAACGAGGAATCTCCATAGATCTTAAGTGAATTCAATCCCTTTTAAAATTCCAATTGCTAGGAAGTAAGAAAAAAATGAAAATTTTCTTTGGAAAGATAAATTTCATTAGGAAGTTCATCACAAGCTTTGTTGAATTTGTCAAGCCATTTAATGCCATGTTAAAGCAAGATTCCAAGATCAAGTGGACCATAGAAGAAAAATAGACCTTTGAAGAAATCAAGAAAGCTATTGTTGAGGCACTCATGCTCGTTATCCCTAACTATCTAAATCCATTCTACATTTATTCATTTGCTTTAGGTCATTCATGTGCCAACATTTTAACCCAAAATGATGACAAAGAAAATGAGCACTTGATCCCCTTCATGAATGCTCCCTTGAAGGATGTTGAACTAGGATATCACATCATGGAAAAACAAGAATATGCTCTTGTCCAAGGAGTTAAGATGTTCATGAATTACATCTTGAGCAATAAAGTGTTTTCCATTGTGCTTGATCCCATAATAAAGAAATTGTTAATGCAGAATAAGTTAGGGAAAAGAAGGGAAAAGTGGGTTACCCTGCTACAGAATAACAACATGGAATTTTAGCCCATGAAATTAGTAAGAGGGAAAGCCCTTACTTGGATGATAGTTGAAATAACAACTGAAGTAGGACCTAAGCTTACAGTACAACTATATCAGCTCAAGGATGTTTCCCTAGGGGAGTGATATGATGAAATTGTATTTTACTTATCGCGCAACAAGTGCCCATTGTCCTCCTCCTACAATGATATCATAACTAAGCCTTCACATCCTTGATTTAGAGACTAGAAATATAACTTGAATAGCCATTCAATCATCATGAAGGTTCATTTAACTTGTCAAGCCAGGGATGTGAACTTGAAATGGGCTAGCATTGTATGTGCATTAGGGGCTCAAATAGTCATTGCATCCTATAGATAAGAAACACAATACTAAAAGTAAATTGTGGAAAGGAAATAAATAAAATGTTGAACATCAACCAACAACTTAAAATGCAGAGAAATAATAAAGATCTAGGTGAATAGATAGGAAACTACTATGTCTCCTTTGGTTGTAGGAACAAACACGGAATAGAGTTCTAGTGGTAGCAGGAACAATTGATTCCATATTTTGAACTAAGTATAGAATAAGAAATAATAACTAAAATAATTACTCTAAAGAAAGGATTACTCACCAAGTGGGACCCCTTGGATGAGTATCCACTAAGACTAATAAAAACTCAAATTCTTAAACTCATACTATCATCTCATTCATTAAAAAATATGTAAAAAAAGTAGCAGCATGGTTGTATTGAAAAGTAAACAATGCTTAATACATTATTGATATCATGTAACAACAACAGTCTAGAACTAAGAACCTCCAAGAAGAAATTTCAAATCCTTATTTAAACTACCAACTAAATAGGGCAGTCAACTCTCACTAACTAAGAGGATGCCATTTAGGGAAAATAAGGAAAAGAGTGGAAAAGTGGTTACATTTGTAGGGAATCCAATTAGACATGCATGCCTGAATGTGGACTCAACACTATAGCAATGCCCGTGATTGCTCAATGCCATAAATATAAGGTGGTTAAAATTGACTGTCATTGGGAATCTATTGTCGTCATCCTTTAGTTGACTCCTTTGAATGATTCCCCTGCATGACCATCTGACACTTTGCTTTCTCAAATTAGCATCCATAAATCATGTCCTACATAGCAATGTCAGTATGCACAATAATTGCACATCTATAATCACCTTAAAGAAAATTCATCAACTATGTGCAAAATTAATATAGATAATCCACATAATATGCCAATGTCCTTAAAACTTCACAGAGATAGGATTAAACCCAATGTTCATGGTTTAAGGGAAACACTATGCAAATATTAGCATTTAACTACTAAAGATCATGACACTACCAACAAATAGACTATAGATCCTCCCAAAAATTTGACCAAAATCTAGAGTCATCATTCCCCCCAAACCTAACATCTTGTTGGTCCTCCAACAGAGGAAGGGTTATTCTTTTGTTTGGTCAAAGCTATCAAGTTTGCAACTACAAGCTGGCCAACATTTGTTTTAGCAGAGCATGAGTCTGGGTCCCAATAAAATCCTCCCAATCTGTCAATTTTTTTCCATATCTACCTTTTTGTAGCAATATCATATTGGTAGAATATGTAGTTTGGTACTGGCCACATGAGAATGGGTGGCTAGAAAGTTAGGGGAACCCAAAATATCCCCTTTCTTCTACCAATCTGGATATACCTATCAATTCACTTCAAGGTTGTAGCATAATTGTAAATAGAATGGGGCTCAACTTATTTTATTTCATCTATCAAACTATTCTATCATTGGGATAGGTATCCTCTTACAAGGTCCTCTATTTCTATTGCTTTGACCTTTTCTTCAGTATAAACAACTTCAATATAGGGCATGATTTAGTCAACATAGCTTGGTCTGAGAAGCATCCTAAGCCATTCTCTGTGAATATCCCTTGGGTTGCTTGACTCAACCCTGATGGATAAGGGAATGATAGATTTCATTTTCTTATAAGCATTGTTCTATTCACCCTAATTAATCTCATTTTGTACCCAAGACATAAACACTCTTAGTTGAATATCCCCAACATATAGCAATGGATTCCAATCATGATCCTACATGACAACACAATTGTGCAAATAGAATCCACATAGCAAATTTTTCATCTTAGGGGAAGCAATCCTACAAGAATTGAAGAATTTTGTAGGAGTTTCAATGGAGGGGTTTAAGTTTGAAATAATTTTTGACAACTTGAAAGAGAGATATTTCTCTCTCAAGTGCAAGGCGTAAACCCTTGGATGAGCTCTACATTCTAGAATTTGTGGCACCAAGGTTACAATGTCATCTACTTTCTTCTTCAAAGAAGCAATATCCTCTTTTTTTCTCTGTAGACACTAAAAAAATGTCCTAAGCCTGCAAGTGTCATTTTTCTTCATCCTCGTCCTTTGATAATTGAATAATTTTAGTTATTCAATTATGTTTGATCATATTCCTCTATTAATTAATTTTTTTTTAATAATTATTTAATTAATTCACTTTCTAATCTTTATTCTATCTTGATCAATTAAATAAACTAATTGTGTCACTAATTTCTTCCTCTTCTTCAATAGTTAAATAAATTATTATTTATTTAATTATTTTGTCACCTTTCATCTATAGTTAAATAATTGTCATTAATTATTTATCTATTCATGGTCCTTTAATTCTTCTATAGTTAAATAATTATTAAAATTATTTAACTATCCCATGCCACCTCCCCTATTAAATAATTAATCTAAAATAATTATTTAAAGTTTAATTTTCATCTCTCCATTTAATTAAATTGATAAATTTAATTAAATGCCCCTCTTTTCATTTTCTCCAAATAAATAATTTGAGAAAATTATTTATTTTCCACTTGTCAATTTCCTCCACTCTCTCCATTTTTGAATAAATAATTTAAAATAAATTATTTTTTGCGCCACTTGGTCAAAGATGCTCTGTCATAATCCCCTATCATAACATTCATTTCTGTCATAGCCTACATGTCTTGCATGTCTGTCACAATTGTCAGGCGTCATAGCTTTTCCATGCACGACATATTTTTGGTGCATCAATTCTGGACCATTGATCTTGGCATCTTTTCTAAGGCTTAATCTCGACCATCCATTTCATAACATCTCTCTCATGCATTCTCATCCATTGATCTTGGAATCTTTCTAGAAGATTAATCTCAACCGTCCATTCAAATGGTTGTCTATAAAAGCAACCTTTCTTCTCCATTTTTAGCTTAACAGCTAATTGTCTCCAACTTTCTTGCTACCATTTGCAAGTTTTTGCACAAGTGTTTCAACAAATCTGAGGGAAAAATAGCATAACAAGGAGGAGAGCAAGAGAAGTGATTCAAGTTCAATGGGGGAGTGTTTTATTTTGCTCCTTTCATATAATTGTATTCTCTTGTTTGGATGAGGTTTTATAGCTTAGAAGTGTTGGCTATCACTTTATCTATGCTATTTTATTTCTAACCACATCTCGCATTTGGTGAACCTGACATGAAGTAGAGAAATTTGTGTTTTCTTGTATATTTTTTCTATTTTGCAAGTTGCAGCCAAGAATTCATATGAAATCCCGTCATCTTCTCTTGAGCACAGAAAAATGGACGCATAAAATATTTTAAAATTATTATCTAGGTTTTATAGGCCTCGTTCTCATCTTTTCGTAACTTCAAACGGTTTAAAATTTCATTAATATTTGAGAAAGTTATGGCCGTTTTAGTGATCATAGTTTTTTTTACGATTTAGCTGTTAAAAACCTGAATTTTTTTTTGTTTGTAACACTTTTGTCTTGAAGGATTTTGCAAAACATTTTATGGGTTTTGCAGGTCTAAGTCTTAGTTTTCCATAGATATCTACGGTTTAAAATTTTGTTTTGTTTAGAGAAAGTTATTACTATTTTAGTTTGTTGTTTTCATTTAAGTTTTTTTTACTAATATTTTGTTTGTAGAGTGTAGCTTTGGAGTGGGACTCCTAAAAACTGTTTCTTTTGGAGCAACAAAAAAATTCAGCTCTTACCTTTTAGTTTTCTTTGATTTCCTTTTCTTAGTTTAGTTTAGTTTTTTTATTTTCTAGTTTAGTTATTTACTAACTTTTAATTTAGTTTTTAATCTCTTGTTCTAACTTAGTTTTTTTCAGTTTTCTCGCTGGTTCAAGACATTTATGAAACTACTAATTTGTGATTTTGCAGCTCTGTTAGTCAAACACTCATTTCTCAAACAATGTGTTTGTGATTTCTAGTTTAGAAAACACTTCCATTGGTGCATTAAAATGAACATGTGCTTGATTCTGTCTGACTGTGTTTGAAGGTGGTAGGTGATTATGCTCTCACCTTGTGAAAACTAGGTGATCAGAAAACTAGACCCACTTTATTTTTTGTAACCTTTAAGACATAGTAATTGAAGTATCCTCTCCCCTTGCACTTTTGGGCAATCCTAGGTGTAAGAGAAATGGTTACTGACTCTAGAACTTGGGCCTGTTCTGGTGGGAAAAAGTACTCACCCCAGGACAACTCAGACCGGTAGCACCTTGAACTCGAGGACTTCCAACCAGTATATAAAAGTGGATTCTTGCCCAAAAATCACACGTATGGTTCTGACGAGATGGATCCGAAAGGGGACTCTTGCTACATGGATCATGCCCTATGAATGAAATGCCCCTACTAAACACATTTTTTTTTAGTGGCTAACCATTTTCAGCCGTTGCTTGGTATAGTGCAGGGTATAGTATCATGCCCGAAGATACTCACTATTGATCCCCTTGAGTAGATAGAGCAATTCTTGGGAAGTGACTACCCAAGAATCTAAAGTTGGTTTGCTCGATGATGTTAATGAGCTGTGGAGGGAAGCCAATGCCACCAAACTTCTAAGCTATCTGCTCTCAAGAAGGAAAGGTGTTTAGCACCAATCCAAAGTATATCAGTGGGCTATATCAAGTATACAAACCCTTGGCCTATTGGTCTATTAGGATGGTGCTTGTCTTATGTGCATTTGCATACACCAAAACATTGTGCTTGTCAAGTGTTTTTTGGATTTTCAAATAGTATTCACCACATTCACAAATCTGAACACAAAAAATTGACCTCAAACAAACATCGCACCTAGAAATTTGCAACATCTCAAACTTTGCAAACCTCAAAAGGTCCAACAACACAAACATCCCATGTAAGCCTATCACTTAGATTTCTTGGGGTCACCATCCTTCAGTTTTGATCTTTCAATCCTTGCATTCCACCTAGTCCTTGCATATTTATGGTCCTTACATATTCATATCCCTGTCATCCTAGTTCTTGCATGTTCCTAGTCTTCCATACATAGGTCCCATTACATAGTCCTTGCATACATATACCATTCCACCTAGTTCTTTCATGTTCAACCCCTTTTGCATATCAAGACCATCTCACCTAACCTTTGCATGTTCTAAGAATTTATCCCTTTGCATATTCAACATCGATCAAATAAAACCTTTAGCTTGCACTTATGCTACTCTTCCTAGGTCTTGAAATCAAACTATTGGCTATCTATCACCCACATCACTTGAGGTTCACCATCCTTGAGTAGGGAAATCATTTTGGAGTCCATCATCTCCTACATACCCTCTCTTGATTATTGGTTCTTGTGTCTATCCATCATAACACAAGTAAAACCTTTACATCATAACCAACTTTGGACCTAGAGTTGCCTTTTAGCTTTTGCATTCTTAGCTTGTCATATCATACCATACCATTTTCATCTCCCATCTTAGAATCATATCCTTTTCATTTGCATCCTATTCCTAGGTCTCATACATTACCTTGGATTGAAAATCATAACTAATCACCTATGACCCCTAGAACAAGAGCAAAAATGCTTCAAGAAGAAGGCAACCCTTGGGGAAAAGACTTTGATGGGGAAGATCACATTATTGTTGTAACTAGTGAAACAAGTGAAATCGATAGTGAAGAAATAACACAATCCACCATAATGAAGCTCTTAATGATAATAGGTTCACTAAAATTCTTACAGAGGTGGTCAAACGTAACCCACAACAATACTTCAAGGCCCTTGTTGATGAAGGAATCAAAACGCCTCCTAATTTTGACATATCATTACTCACAATGAATGAACAACTTAAATCTAGTGAATCTAAGAATCCCAAAACAAACAACGATGGTAGGATCAAAGATCATAGACCCTTTTATCTACAACCTAGTTACAAGCGATCTTCAAAGACATCAAAACATGCACCTACAAATGATCCTATTTTGGATGAGCTTAGAACATTAAGACAAGAATTGGATACTCTCAAGAACAGTAAAATATCGACTCACAAGTTCTCCATTGAAGACATATGTCCTTATCCCTTCGATCCAAGCATACCAATGCCATCTTTTCCTAACCATTGGGACATACCAAAACTTGACAAATATAATGGAAAAGGAGATCCTAAGAACCAATTAAGACAATTTTGTGCCACTACCATGGAATTTGCAGTTGATGAAACATACCTTATGAGATTATTCCCCCACAGTCTCAAAGGAGAAGCTATAGAATGGTTTTCATGATTATCCCCGACCATCAAATCTTTTCAAGAATTGGCTGATAAATTTGTCTCTAATTATAGTTTCAATTGTGACCTTAAAGTGACCATGACAAACCTTTTCAACATTAAACAAAAACAAGGTGAATCTTTTGTGTCATTTTTACAAAGATTGAGACATTTAACAAAATGATTGCATTATTCCATTCTTGATCAAGAATTGGTTGATCTCTTTTGTTAAAATTTGAACAAAGAAATTTAAAGGGAACATCACCTCAAATGCTTGGATTCCTTTTATGAAGCCATAGAAATGGGATTTTGAATTGAACAAACCCTCATCGATGATGGAACTATTAAACTTAATAATGACAAAGATCAAAAATAAAATTCAAACAACAAGACCCCTTTTTGGTTTAAGAACAAGAATGTAGTCAATGACATAGTTTTCAATGCAAAAACAACTAAAACATCATTTCTTGTTCACAATCTCAAAGGTTCATCTTCTGATAAAGGAAAAGAAAAACAAAGAAGTTTCCCTAAACAAAATTTTACACCATTGGGACAATCACTTGAATCCGCATTAAAAGAACTTCTTGAAATTAATATTATAACACTACCTGAAATAAAGGAATATAATCCACAAGTCAAACCCCCATGGTGGAATGAAGATCACTTTTGTGACTATCATAGACACAAAGGACATAAGACTAATAGTTGCAATAAACTTTGACATTTAATACAAGACCTTATTGATGACGTTAAGATATCAGTTGATGGACACACTCCTTCTAGTAACTCTAATTGTGAGGTGTTTAAAAACCCTCTCCCTAAGCATGATAAGGATAAAGGAAAGGCTCTTGAATCTGGTGATGGTGTAAATTATACTATTGCTAAGTATGACTATACCATACATAACATCAGTGAGGTCAATAATCATGTCAACACTTTCATCATAAAAGGAAAAGAACCTAATTGTAAGGTTACTACCCGCAAAGGCACCATTACCCTTAAAGGTTCTAATGCAAAACCCGCTACACCTGTTTCACAAAACAACCTCATAGAGCACTTAGGAAAAACACCTACACAAATTTCTATACTCAAGCTGCTATGCCTATCTCCTAAGCATAAAGCTATCCTAGATAAAGCACTTGCTACTACAACAGTGCCTACAAACTTACATGTAGATCAATTCCAAGATATGGTGGGACACATCACTTCTCCTCATACTCTCACTTTTACTAAAAATGATGATTCATCCCTTCGACAACCACATAACGTAGCTTTACACACTGATGTCCTCATCCATAATGTTAAGATCGAGCGAGTTTTGATAGATGGAGGAGTAGGACTTAATATTTGTACTCAAGAATTGATCACAAAATTAAGGTTCTCTGAAAATGCAGTTGATCCAAGTAAAAAGATTACCATAAAGGCATATGATGAAGAGGAATGCTCATCTAAAGGATCAGTTACTCTGCCAATTAGAATTGGCCCTGTGGTAAAGGATTTGGTTTGCCAAGTCCTTGATCTCCCACTGACCTATAATATCCTCCTTGGAAGACCTTGGATTCATGCAATGCAATCAATACCTTCTACATACCACCAGTGCATTAAATTCCCCCACAATGGTGTTGAAATCACAATACGAGGAGATCCAAACCCTTTCATGTATTGCCATAATCTAAGCCCTAAAACTAAAATCACAATCCCAACCAATCGTGAAGCATTTTCTTCCCAAGCATATGTTGATCCTGAGTCCTTAAAAGCATCTTCCTCAAAATCCAATGCAGCTGAGATCAAAATGTAGGTAAAAGACCAAGGAGTGGGAGAATATACCTTGAATCATGCTCTTTGCATTGGAAAACTACCTTTATCTCCCCACACCTATGGAAAACCACAAATGACTAAAACCACATCAGATGCAAATACTACAGTGATTTGTAAATCAACTACTTTCAAAAAATGGGGAGCCCTTTATAATGAAACAAAAGAAGTTGATCTCCTAAAATGGTTATACAAAGATGAAGATATAGAAAAAGAACAGATTGAAATAAAGATACCTATTGAAAAATATGGTAAAGGATTTGATATTACGAAACAAATGGGATATGATGGTAAAAGTCCTCTTGGCTTACATAAATAGGGTATCTTGGAACCAATACAACCTACTCGTACACAAAAAGTCCCTGGCTTAGGATATGATGCACAGAAATATAACACCTTGAGTACCGCATGTGCTTCAAGTAAGGAAGTAGAGTCCTCTAATGCTACATAGACAAATGAGGAAAGTGCCATCAATGACTTCATTGAAATTTATGACTATGATAGTGCCCCTACACTTGAACTTGGTCATAATATTTGTACCCTTGAATACATTCAAAATCTTGGTTCGAATCATGATTCTTTACCCTTGGTTCACCTCGAACTCATTGATTTGGATCAAAAAGGACCACCACAATTGGATGCATTTGAAAATGATGAGGCAATCATAAATTTTATAGGAGCACAAGAAGACATGCCCCTTGAGGATCATAAAGCAGACTTCATCATAGAAATCAATAGTGTGGCTTATTTTGGGGGGAGTGCCAATCCTTTCAGTCACAAAATTATTGAAAATATAAATAGGTCTTCTAGTGAAAACTGCTATGCGGCACTATTAGACCCAAAAAAAGTAAAAATAAAGGACATATCCAAGGGTGAAAACCTCTCTGAGGCACCTGAGGATGGAAGGATTGACACACTTCCCTTAGTAGTATATCATGAAAAATCATCTATGTTGGTAGAGAAGATAGTACCAACAAATATGGGTACAAAAGAAAAACCAAAGATAATTCATTTAGCAGAATCATTAACACCTGAAGAGAGAATAGAGCATATGCAGTTTTACAAGGAAAGACAAGTTAAATTTGCATGGTCCTATGCAGATATGCCAGGACTTGATCCAGATCTAGTAATGCATCACTTTTCTTTGCCACTGGGGGAAAACCCTATTAAACAAAAGTTGAGAAAAATGCACCCACACATTGTTCTATTGGTAAAAGATGAATTACAAAAGTTGCTAGATGTGGGATTTATCAGACTTGTTGATTATGCTAATTGGATTTCAAATTTAGTACTAGTTTCAAAGCCTGATGGGGGCATCTGAGTTTGTACAGATTTTAAAGATTTAAACAAAGCTTGTCCTAAGGATGACTTCCCACTTCCCAACATTGACATGATAGTGGATTTGACAGCAGGGCATGAAATGTTATCCCTCATGGACGGTTTTTTAGGCTATAATCAAATTAAAATTGCTCCTAAAAATCAAATTAAGACATCATTCACTTTTCCTTGGGGAACCTTCTAGTGGAATGTCATGCCCTTTGGGTTGAAGAATGTCAGAGCTACCTACCAATGTACGATGACCACTATCTTCCATGACATGATGCATAACTATTTGGAAGACTCTGTAGATGATTTGTTGGGAAAATCCTACACCAGAGCGGGACATCTAGAGATCATGGATAAAATTTTCACAAGATTAGAACAATACAAGGTCCGATTGAATCCAAAGAAATGTTCCTTTGGGGTAACCTCTGGTAAACTCCTTGGATACATTATATCATCTAAAGGAATTGAAGTTGATCTTGCAAAAATAAAGGCTATACTTGAAATGCCTCAGCCTAAGAATATCAGATAGTTGAGATCATTACAACAAAAAATTTAGTCTATCTATTGTTTTATAGCACAACTTGCAGATAAATGTCAACCCTTTCAACATCTATTACGCAAGAATGTTTCATTTAGATGGGATGACAAGTGTGAACAAGATTTTTAGAAAATCAAAGAATATCTTATGACACCACCATTATTAGTACCTCCAATGGATGACAAGCCTTTACTTCTATATATATCCACAACTACCACAGCACTGGGGGCACTTTTGGCACAACATGACTCTGAAGGAAAGGAACATGCAATGTATTACATCAGTCGTACTCTAGTGGGATACAAGCTCAATTATATCCCTATAGAAAGAGCATTCCTTGCTGTAGTTTTTACATCACAGAAGCTAAGACATTACATGCTTACACACCAGAAAAAGCTCATTGCAAAAATTGATCCTCTTAAGTACCTCTTGAACAAAGCAACACTCATAGGATGATTAGCTAAATGGGTGATGATTCTTAGCAAGTTTGATATTGAGTACATTGAAAGAAAAGCAATTAAAGGACAAGCTATTGCAGATCAACTCGTTGATGCTCCTGTGATAGATGATCATCCTCTTATTATGGATTTTCCTGATGAATCAATCTTCAACATGGAATCTACACATCTATGGACTTTATATTTTGATGGCTCCTTCACACAAGGTGGTTCTGGTGCTAGAATTCTCTTTGTCATGCCTCAAGGGGATTGTATACCTAAAGCTTATAAGATACAGTTTCCATGTACCAACAATATTGCAGAATATGAGGCATTACTTTCTAGGCTCCGTATAGCTGTGCAATGGAAGATCCTTGAGTTGCATGTTCTTGGTAACTCTCAACTAGTGATCAGACAAGTTAATGATGACTATAAAACAAAAGATGAAAAATTGATGCCTTACAAAAGAATGGTGGATGATTTCAAGGCCTATTTCACATCAATCTCTTCTGAGTAGATTCCTCAAGATAACAATAGAGCTAATGATGCAATGGCAACAATTGGTTCACTTGTAGAAATGCCAAGTAATGCCGCTTATTGTGAGTTCCTGGTAGAACCTCTTTTGGAACCTGCTTACAATATACCACAATCTAAAATGATTTGTCTCATTATTGGTCCTAATTCCCAATGGTATGGGGATATTTATACCTATCTTTGAGATAACACCTTGCCATCAAACCTATCTAATAAGTCTCATAAAACCTTTATCCATCAAGCTTCCCACTATTTTATCTTATCCGATACCCTTTACCCACCGAGGTCTCGATGGTACTTTACTTAGATGTCTTGAGCATGATGAGGTCAAAACTGCTTTACAAGAAGTACATGAAGGTATATGTGGGGCACATTCTAGTGGTCCTACCTTAGCCAAGAAACTCTTACATATGGGTTATTATTGGCCTACAATGGAAAAGGATGCTTATCAGTTTGTTAAAAAATGCAAGCAGTGTCAAAAACATGCAGACTTGATACATGCTCCTGCATAAGAATTGTAGTCTCTTGCTACACCATGTCCCTTTTATAAATGGGGACTCGATCTTGTGGGCAAGATCCATCCACCGTCATCCAATGGTCATAATTTTATTCTCATTGCCACTGACTATTTCACAAAATGGATTGAAGTTGTTCCTCTCACTCATATCACTAGAAAACAAATAGCCACCTTCATACTAAACTACATCATCTGTCGTTATGGCGTTCCTCTATCCATCATCACAGATAATGGTCGTCTGTTCAAAACTCAAGATGTCTGTGAACTCTATGAGAAATTCCATATACAACATTATTTTTCCACACCTTACTATCCTCAAGGTAATGGCTAGGATGAGGCTTCTAATAAAACCATTCTCAAAATTCTTAAAAAGACAGTCAATGAAGCTAGTTGAGATTGGCATATTCAATTGAATACTGCACTGTGGGCTTATCGCACGAGTGTCCGCACTCCCACAGGTGCTACCCCATATGCCCTTGTCTATGGATCTGAAGCCATCTTGCCCATCGAGGTTGAGTTTCCCTCTTTGCGCATCTCTTTGTGCAATCAAATTAGTGATGAAGAATACTGAGTTTCTCGTTTGCAGGAGTTGGAACTATTGGATGAACAAAGACAAACTGCTTTCAATCATCTTAGAGCATACCAGCAATGGATGTGTTGAAGTTATAATCAGAAAGTGAAACCGTGTAAATTTTAGGTTGGGAATCTTGTTCATGAAAATCATTGCACTCAACAAGATAGAGAAAAGAAGGGTAAATTTGAGCCTAACTAGTTGGGTCCATACGTTATCACTACTGTGTATGGATCTAGGGCATACTAGTTATCTACTCTAGAAGGTGAATTGCTTAGTGATCCCATCAACAGTATGCACATTCACAAGTTTTATACTAAATGCTTCAAAGGTTATAATCTTTTCAAAGTCCTGAAAAAATACAAAAAAAGGAAAAAAGTCCTAAAAATACAAAAAAAGGAAAAAGTCCTAAAAATACAAAAAAAGGGAAAAAGTCTTGAAAAAATACAAAAAAAAAGAAAAAAAAGAGAGAAATCCATTCGTTCAATGGTGAAAACCACTTCAGTGGTGCCTTGAGTAAGTACCATGGTGAAAATCGAGAAATTGGCACCATGTGTTGAGACTTTGCTCCTCTTTCCTTTGGAGCTCTACTTGATCTTTTTATTCCCTTTTCATTCATCCTCCCCTTCATAATGACCTTTTCACACTCACCATGGCTTGTGAATTGTTTGACATTCACCTCGCTTGCTCACTTTGCCATGCATACTAGGTTGGTCCTATCCCTCACTAGGGCATCTCTTTAACCTTAGCTATGGGTTGAGATACTAAGCATCTTGCGGTCAGAGAAACTACCCTCTTTATCTATCTGCTCATCTATTTCTGTCATAAAATGTCTTGAAATAATTCAAAAAAATCATAAAATGTTCTGAAATAATCGAAAAAAATCATAAAATGTCCTAAAATAATAAAAAAAATCATAAAATGTCTTGAAATAATCCAAAAATAATCATAGAATGTCCAGAAATAATCCAAAAAAAAAATCATAAAATGTCCTAAAATAATCCAAAAAAAAGGTCATAAAATTTCCTCAAAATAATCCAAATAAAAAATAAAAAATCATAAAATGTCCTGAAATAATCCAAAAAAATCATAAAATGTCCTGAAATAATCCAAAAAAAAATCATAAAATGTCCTGAAAAAATCCAAAGAAATCATAAAATGTTCTGAAAAAATCCAAAAAAATCATAAAATGTCCTAAAGAAATCCAAAAAAATCAAATATTCCAAAAATCCCCAAAAAATTAAAATTTCCAAAAAATGGTGACACTTTCAGATCACCACACGGATTTGAACTTCAACAAAATCAAAACATGCAAGTGTTGACAATCAAACAAACATTATAACATATATATCAACCCATCTTACAAATCCAACCAAACACATAAACTATAATGAGAATCATTTTTACATCAAAGTAGGACTCCTGTTTGTTTGTTGATCTTTTCTTATTTTCTTATTTTATCTTTGGTGACATGCCTTTTAGCTTCTTCAGGATGTCTTTGACTAGAGAGGCAAGGATGGGGCATGTTCATTTGTTTGTTGTTTGCAGATTGTTTCTTATTCACAGGATGACTTGTCTTAGGACATGGTTGTCTAAAACCATCAAGGACCTATGAGTCTAATGCAGATGAGAGCATTCCTTGTTTGATAGTGTCTTCCATGCAATAAGTATTCAGGTTATCTAAGGTTCTTACACCTAGATGCTTATACTTCATTACTAAATAAAAATGCAAATAGTATTTAGGTCATCTAGATGTTCATGTTATCTAGATGCTTATACTAATTTGTGACATAATAAGCTCGATGATGATAAAAGCACTTAAATGGTACAAGAGGCTTCATCACCTTAGTTATCTTCCATCTTTCTTGTCATAGAGAAATCAATCAATTTCTTAACTCACTAATATATGTCTCTTGAATCAAATCTCAAATCAATCAACCTACTTCTTGAAATTTCATGTCCCCTTAATTAATTAGTCAATCCATCATTTCAACATCTTTTCTTGCGTAAGCATAATTCTTGATCAACTTAATTATCTCAATCAGCTTCATCAACTCATCAACTTGGCTATATTGATCATTTCCATCAATTGTTCAGTTACACCCATCAACTTTGCATTTTCATCAAAATGTACATCACTTTTTATCACTTGTGCAATATCTAGGTATCTAATCACTTTCTAGACATCTATCAAGAGATTAATCTTCTTATAATCTATTCGATCAATCTCTCAAGGGGGCATATCATTCTTATCATAATCCTTACCAAGATATCTTTGGGGCATGTATCAGTTGATCAATCTTTTTCTTTGAAACAATGCGACAAGCTGCATTGTCTCAAAGAGGGGCAAAATGTAGACACTAAAAAAATGTCCTAAGCCTGCGAGTGTCATTTTTCTTCATCCTCGTCCTTCGATAATTGAATAATTATAGTTATTCAATTATGTTTGATCATATTCCTCTATTAATTAAATAATTTTTAATAATTATTTAATTAACACTTTCTAATCTTTATTCTATCCCGATCAACTAAATAAACTAATTGTGTCACTAATTTCTTCCTCTTCTTGAATAGTTAAATAAATTATTAGTTATTAATTATTTTGTCACCTTTCATCTATAGTTAAATAATTATTAAAATTATTTAACTATCCCATGCCACCTCCCCTATTAAATAATTAATCTAAATTAATTATTTAAAGTCTAATTTTCATCTCACCATTTAATAAAATTGATAAATTTAATTAAATGCTCCTCTTTTCATTTTCTCCAAGTAAATAATTTGAGAAAAAAAAAATTTCCACTTGTCAATTTCCTCCACTCTCTCCATTTTTGAATAAATAATTTAAAATAAATTATTTTTTGCACCACCTGGTCAAAGATGCTCTATCATAATCCCATGTCATAACATCCATTTCTGTCGTAGCCTGCATGTCTTGCATGTCTGTCATAACTATCAGGCGTCATAGCTGTCAGCGTCATAGCTTTTCCATGCATGGCATATTTTTGTTGCATCAATTATGTACCATTGATTTTGGCATCTTTTCTGAAACTTAATATCGACCATCCATTTCATAACATCTCTCTCATGCATTCTCATTTATTCATCTTGGAATCTTTCTAGAAGATTAATCTCAACCATCCATTTGAATGGTTGTCTATAAAAGCAACCTTCCTTCTCCATTTTCAGCTTAATAGCTAATTGTCTCCAACTTTCTTGCTACCATTTGCAGGTTTTTGCACAAGTGTTTCAACAAATTTGAGGGAAAAGTTGCATAACAAGAATAAGGAGAGCAAGAGAAGTGATTCAAGTTCAATGGGGAGTGCTTGATTTTGTTGTTTTCATTTTTCTCCTTTCATATAATTGTATTCTCTTGTTTGGATGAGGTTTTATAGCTTAGAAGTGTTGGCTGTCACTTTATCTATGCTATTTGATTTCTAACCCCCATCTCACATTCTCTTCAATAACCTCATCCATTCTTCCTCCCTCCTTCCTATTTCTTTCCATGAATTTAAAATTACTGCATGAATCATAAAATCAAGAGGGTTAAGAATTCCTACCAATGTTTTTGTTGATGGCTATTCCTCATATGGTACTATCTACATGAACTTGGGTTATCTAGTTGTCTGAGGCTACAAGGGTACTATTTCTTTTCCCCTTCTTGCTGCAAGACCTCTCGTACTTGTTCCTGGTTTTGTACTAGCTCTTGTTGTGCTCCTTGTTGTGGTTGCAATAACTCCTGCTCGTGTTCTTGGTTTTATTGAAGAACCCCTACTCATCCTCAAACTCCTCTATGATATTAGCAAGGTCTGCTAGTGTTACTTTTGCTTCTTCCTCAAATGTATCCTCTTCTTTTTCTTCAACATGCTCTTGTTCCATTGGAGCTTCAGTGTTCCCATGTGATGTCTCATCATACCCAGGGCTTTCTTGTGAAGGTGTACAAAAGGTAAGCCCAAATGGTTTTGAATTCCTATAGGTGCTCTTGTGTTTTCTCTTAGCTATAGGATGAATAGGGTCAGCCTTTCTCTTCCTAGCACTCAACACCTCTTTTTCTATAGGTTGGGTTTGGGATTTTTCTTTTTCTTTTCTTTTTTCAAACTCTTTCTTATGTTCCCTAGATCTTATTAGGGTTTGCAAGGGGACATCATCATCAAAATCAAATGAAGAGCTTTCTTTTTTTGGATGCTCTATTTCAAAGGAACTAATGTTTATGGCTCCTTCTACTGCTATAGGGGGATTCATACTAGAACTAGCACCAAAATTTGAAACACCAAGGGTGGCTTTAGCTATGCTTAATCTTTTGCTAGACCTACAAGATTGAGGTATAGCCCTAGGTGGAAAATGCTCAACATTGAAAAACTCTTCTTGACGGTAATTTTGATTAACTTGAACAAATTTTTCCCAAGTCATTCTAGAAGCATCATGCAAATATTTCTTAACTAGCAATTAGATCAAGCAATGGTGGGAAATAGAATTATCCCTACCTTTCTATGTTTTGATTGCCATGATGGAGAGAAGATTGTATAGGATCTTGGGCACATTCATCCTCCTTCCATCCCTCATGTGGCTCAAGAGCTTAAAATGTACTGAATGTAGGTTTGATAATCATCCCTCATAGGTGATATACCTTATAATGTAGACAACTACCTACTTCCATGGTTCAAGAAGAGACATTATTTTTTCACCCTTCTTGTTAATGCTAATTGGCGGGTCGCCATGTACTATAAATTCTACTTTGGCCAACCTAGCATCCCTAGAGGTAGGGTAATGCTCACCATCGGTAGGTAACCTTGAAACTTCCACAATTCTCTCCTTGGTTGCCACCACTTCTAACCCTTTTGCTGTGTCTTTTCCTTTAAAGAATGTTTGAGTGAATTTAAGTGCAATGCCCTTGTCAAAGCCATCCAATGTCATGAAATAATCAAACCATCCATAGTGTTGAAATTATGCCAGGCATTGTCCATCTTGCAAGAAAACATAATGAACTAATGGATCATTCCAAATTAAGCCATCTCCCATTGCCTGAAATCACTGCCACACTGCAAAATTCCTTTATACTACAATTCTTTCTAAAAGCCAACACCTTTCTACTAAATTTACACTGCTAGTGTCGACTAAATTTCCCCCCTTTTTTTGTCACCATTTACTACTTGTAACTCAAGACTACGACAAGGAAATTAAGGAATTGTGGAGGAAAAAGAGGTGATAAATGAGAGAAAAATTGGCGGCTCAGTTAACATCACTTCACACATGTCAACCAGATTTTGAAATCCTCTTATTTAAATTTTTTGACATAGCCAAATTATGATTTGACACATGGGTAGTATATTTACATTTTTAATTCCCCCCCAACCTAAATTTGGACATGTGTCCACACATGTGAGAAGGGAGCAGTGAATTGACAAGAAGTACTAGCATATTATGTAATTACCTATAGTAACTAGCCATGATTAAATAAGTGCACTTAAAAAAGCAATTAAGAGATGAGAATTACTATGTAAATACTTGAACATATGAAAGATGTGTTGCAAATATTGGGGAGAGAAAGTATCATTTTTCCTTTTTTAGAAATATTTGAGAAATTAATGAAGGTGAAGTGAAGTGAAGTGAGGTGGAATGAAATGATAGAAGAGAGAGAAAGGTGATAGGGATGGATAGATGGGAAGGTGGCTGAAGAAATGGATTTCCACTTAAACTGGAAATCTTTATTATGAAAAGTATGCACCTTAATTTAGTCAAAAGGTATGACACTGGGTCCACCACTTTTAGCTATAGGGAGCTCATATACTGAATGCTAGGTGAATTGTTGCAGGAAGTTTTCCTTGGAGGTTGGCTTATGATATAATCTAAGATGATGACTATTGAATTAGACAGGGTCAATGGTGATAAGATTAGCAGCTCCATTAGGAAAGACCTCAAAAATGTTGTATGGTCCTAGCCACCTTGTCTACAACTTTCTTGCATTGTCCTACCACTTTGAGTCATATAACAATGCTTAGTCATCTAGCTGAAACTTCTTCTCTGTATCATGCCATCTCATCCTCTAATTTTGCACTACTATAGTGTGGTGCAAGGCTACCTTTCTCATCTCATCCAAAGAATTTGGCTACATGACTCTCTTTCTCTCCTACAACTATTCCTATGGCATAATCAGAGGCATCTATATGAATGTGGAAAGGGGTCTCCCAATTAGGTCCCTTTAAAATAGGAGCATGGTTCAAGGCTTCCTTTAAATTGGGAAATTCTTTATGATATTCTTTTGTCCATTCAACATCTTTTGTTAGGAGTGTAAAATGGCAAGGGGAAATTGTCTTCCTTAGTGGAAACATTAGGTTTTCTATAATTAACACAAACTCACCACTTTCCTTTCTTCTTTGGCATGATTACTAATGTAGACACCCACTGGCTATTTGAAATAGGATAGATTAATAATTTTTGCAGCTCTATTTTAACAATTCCTCCCAATGCAATGTTGATCCTTTGTTGGGGATGCCTTACTAGTTGACAATCTACTCTAATGTAGATTCTATGATTTTTGAGCTTAGGATCCAGTCCTTTCATATCATGACAGTCCCATGCACATGCATGTTGATGATACTTTAGTAAGTCTACCAATTACAATTGTTGTTCCTTATTTAATTTTTTATTAGTATTTAAATATCCTCCTTTAGACACTTGTACTAGAATATTTAATCCTATCATAGCTACTTTATTAACACATAACACCTTGAGTTCATATGGCAGCATGGCATGGAACATGCCTACTGTTGTAAGAAGTTTCCCTGCAGTCATAGTGGCTATAGGAAGAGTGGCTATAGGGATTTCATCTACAGGAAGAGTGGCTATAGGAAGATTATTTTTAGGAAGAGTGGTAGTAGGAAGAATAGGTAGAAGTGTCCTAATAGAAGTAGAAGATGATGCTTCTCCCACTTCATAACAGTTTTGAATTATACTAGGTGACACTTCATCTTTCTCTTGAAACTACAAAAAAAACTTACCTGACATCATGAGTTGTGCCACTAAGTTAACTTCCATGGTTTCTTCATTGATATGTGGCCATATAGAATCCTTTACATCATGGGTCAGCTAAGGAGAAGGATAAAGGACAAGCTTTTTGGTACTCCTACCATCAAAAATAGTCATCTCACCCGATTGACACCCAATATAAGTGACTATTGTTGCTAACCGTGGCCTTCCAAGAATGATAGAATATCCTCCTATGGTGGCTTTATAATTTTGAGGTTCAATTAGCTAGATAGGATCATTCAGAGGTTCATCTTCCTCTTCCATAGGTAGCTTAGTAATGATGGGCTTGAAAGGGGCTAGTAGCTTGGTTCCTGAATGCAAATGGATATCACTTATACTCACAACAAATGCAAGGAATTGATTTGGATCGATAGAGTATGCAAGGTGTTGTTGTGGTTTTTTATTTGGATTGGGTGTGGGATGAGCTAGTAGCTGAGTAGGTTTGGGTACATGGGAGCTTGAATTAGTAGGTGGAGGTGTTACAACAAGCTACTCGGGTTGAGCGGATAGCTGCATGCAACTGGCTATCTAGTTTGGCCCAAGAAAAGGTAGTGGGTCTAGTGGCATACCTTGTCTTGGAGTCCCTAGCTTCCTTTATGCAACAAGGTTGACTTAACCTTCCTCAGTCTGAATTGGTTTGAGATCAGGTGGAGTCTTGCTATCAAGGTTAGCTACCATCTTGCATTTGCAGTCCTCCTTTTGTCCGTAATGAGGGAAATATTCTGTAAACATTGCCTCTGCCTCCTCATGTTTTTCTTCATACTGAAATATATATAGTTGAGTAGCTAGATTATTTGTAATATCTTGCTTGAAGTCTACCAACAAATTAGTAATCTCCATCCTTGGAACTCCACCAGTAGATGACTTACCCATAGAAGTCTGGTAAGCTCTCTTTCTTTGAAGCTATTCTGGAATAGTTTTGACATATTTTCTTGATATCTTCCCAAGGAACTTGAGTGATATCTCCTCTTGCCATTAGGCCCAAAGTGTCAGTGTAACTCTCATTGATTCCTTTAAAGAAAACAACTTTTGTGATACTTCATTAAGTGTATGGTGTGGAAATTTTTGCATACAGAACAAAAAACCTTGAAATGTAATCTTTCAAGCTCTCATATTCCTTCTAATGCATCCTAAAGACATCACCTCTACTTGTATCACTTATCTTGCAATATTCCTTGTATTTTCCAAGGAAATTTGTCTTCATATCTTCCCAAGTCTCCACAATTTCTCTACCTAGACCCATAAACCATCTTAGTGCAACTTCTTTTAAAGTGGTAGGAAATATCTCAAACCTAGGACCATTGGTGGTATAGTCATAGCTTTCATAGAGCATGTCAAACTCAAACAAGAAGGTATCACCTACTTTTTCTTGATGAATTCCCAAGGTGAAGGGTTGTCAACTCAGCATCAACCAACTCACATAAAGAATGAGCAAAAGAATAGCAGATCATTACTCATTTAAGTGAAGGGTATTCCATGAACAACTCAAGAAGAATGCTATGGAAAAGAAACTATCAATGACTCTAAAGAACTTCCTAGCCTAACACCATCCCTGGAAATGATGCCAAAAATGTCAACCTCCAACAATGATCTCATAACTAAGCCTTTATAGCCTTGATTCAAAGACTAGACATCTAACCTCAATAGCCATTCAATCATCATGAAGGTGCATTTAACTTATCAACCTAGGGACATGAACTTGAAATGGGTTAGTACCGTATGTACACTAGTGGCTCAAGTAGTCATTGCATCTTATAACTAAGAAACACAATACTAAAAGTAGAATTACAGAAAGGAAATAAAGAAAATTTTGAATATCAAAAACTTAAAATGTAGAGCAAGAATAAAGATCTAGGTAAATAGACAAGAAACTACTCTATCTACTTTGGTTGCAAGAATAGACACATAATAGAGTTCTAGTGGTTGTAGGAATAGTCGATTCCATATTTTGAACTAAGTATAGAACATGAAATAATAACTAAACTAATTAATCTAAAGAAATTATTACTCACCTAGTGGCCCCCCTTGGATGAGTATCCACTAGGACTAATACAAAATCAAGTGCTTAAACATAGACTATCATCTCATTCATTGAAAAATATGTAAATATAGTAGTAGAATGGCTCTATTGAAAAGTAGAGAATGCTTAATACATCATTGATATTATGTAACAACAACAGTCCAAAACTAAGAACCTCTGAGAAAAAAATTCAAATCCTTATTAGTGGCAAAGTCGTTACGTCTGCAGGGAATCAAGTTAGACATTCATGCTTGAACGTGGACTCAGCACTACAATAATGCCCATGATTGCTCAATGCTATAAATACAAGGTAGTTACAATTGATTGTCATGAGGAATCTACTATTATCATCCTTCAGTTGACTCCTTTGAATGATTCCCCTGCATGACTATCTGATGGTTTCCTTTCTCAACTTAACATCCATAAATCATGTCCTGAATAGCAATGCTAGTACACACAATAATTGCACATCTATAATCACCTTAAAGAAAATTCATCAACCATGTGCAAAATTAATAAAGATAATCAACATAATATTCCAATGTCATTAAAACCTCATAGAGATAAGATTAAACCCAATGTCCATGGTTTGAGGGAAACATTATGAAAATATTAGCATTTAACTACTAAAGTTCATGACACTGCCAACAATTGGACTATAGATCTGCCCAAAAATTCGACCAAAAACTAGGCTCATCACTCATCCCACTTACAGGGAGTTCAAAAGCATACCCTTAGGCTACAAATTAGCAGTTATATGTTGCAAGGATCTATCCTTTACAAAAGAAATCATGAAGTCATCTACCTTAGGTGCCTTGGGAAAGAAGAAGCAGACTGGATCTTGAAAGAATTTCATGACAAATTTGGCACTGGTCATGGATGTGATCCCTCCACTACACATCAAATCCTGATAGTAGGGTACTATTGGCTAACCATCTTCAAAGATGCTCATAGCCATGTTCATGCATGCCATGTCTACCAAACCACCACAACCAAAGAAAGGAATGTTGTTGTCCTACTACAGCCAATCTTGGAGGTGAGACCATTCACACATTGGGGTCTTGACTTCATTGGCCCAGTAAGACCACCATCATCCATAAGACAAAGGTACACTATAACCGCATTTGATTATTGTACTAGATGGACAAAAGCTATTGCATGTAGGCAATGTACAATGGAGGTAGTTATAAATTTTTCTTGAAGGCTTCATTTTAAATCATTTTGGTTGCCCGTATGTGTTAGTGTGTAATGATGGCCCAACCTTTTCTCACTTAGATTCACTAGTTGGGATTTTTATTATGTGATTACCCTTAAGTTCTCATCCAACTAGTATCCTCATGGAAATGGTCTAGCTGAATCTACAAACAAAAACTTGATTACTATCATAAAAAAAATTACTTGACAAGAATCCCAAGGACTAGCATACCCAACTCCACTTTTCCATTTGGGTAGACAACAAATGCCACAAGGCATCCTTTGGAGACTCCCTGTTTCACCTCATCTATGGCCTAGAGCCAATATTCCCAATTCACTTGAAAATCCCCACCCTCTAGTTCATCAATACCTTTTACAAAGAGGGAGATCAAAGAGAAGCTCACTTAGTTGAGCTGCTATACTTGGAAGAATTAGGTGACTGTGCCATTGATAATTTCGCTAAACACTAGGGTGTGATCAAAATATGGTTAGATTGACAAGCCAAAGTCAAGGACTTTAGAATTGTTGATCTGGTCCTATGCTGGGACAAGGACCATGAGAAGAAAAGCGGACATGACAAATTCGACAAGCTTTGGCTTGACCCCTTTCAAGTTGCTAAAATCCTTAGAGATAATGTTTTTCACCTCAAGACCTTAATTGGTGATGTTATCTAGTTCCTTGTTAACGAATAGCACCTAAAGTATTACTTCCAAACTTGAGCTCGTGTGGAGCTATTCATGTAAATACTTGTATATTGGTTAGTTTAGGTTGTGTCTAGTTTCCTTTGTTTATTTCTTGGCTTTTTTTCTTTGATGAGGGTGTTCTTCATTTTTTTTGTGGTGGTCATTCTTGTTCAATGAATGGTTCACTTTGCTTCCCACTCTTGGTGTTCTTTGGCTAAATATTCACCCTCAACTATTGGTCTTTGATAGCTACCATGAAATGGTCTCCTCATCTGAACTTTGACTTAGAACCAAACCCTTGGTTGAATCTTCCTTTTATGTTCATCTCATATCTTACACTAAAACACATATTAATTGTTTCCAAAGGGTTGTACAGTGGTTATTTATGATGACTTGGCAAGCAAAAAAATTAAGTCTGCTCCAGTGACCAGTGTTGTTCCCAAACCCATAGTAGACTTCAATGATTAGACAATTAAGCAAAAGGAGAAAGTATTAAAATAGATATTGCAAGAAAAGAAAAGGAAAAATAAAAAATACTAAAATTAGGCAACCATATGGGTGTGTGGATAACTCTACTGAGGCTATGGATGCTTGGATAGTAGTAAAGCAATGTTCATGGGGTCACAATGACAACTCTATTGGGGAAATGGATGCCTGACTAGCAGTAGGGAAATGTCCAAGTTACTTTTGGGGTTGGATGATTCATGTAGCTTTCCTAGTTTGATTAGCTACCACTTGTCATAGATTCTAAGGGAAGGGAATGAATTCACTAAACACACACACTTATGAGATGTTTCATGGGTTGATTCAACTAAGGATCCAATTCTCCTAGTTCACTTCTGGAAATAGGCTTCTAGTCTATGAAACTAGAGACTCTAGGTTCTGAGTGAATACTTATCCATAAAATGCTTAGGAGTGTTCCACATTAGAGTCATCATTTTTTGTGCCCTTAGTACACATGCCTCATTCAGAATGGGGACCCTCTTTTCTTTTCACCTCATTGAGTCACTTTGGTTCCCACCTCATTTTGTGTGCCCCCTATTTTGTGTCCTGCATGGTCAATGAGCTTTAGAGGAGTCATCTTGAGTTGTCCATGTTTTGCCCGCCCCTCAAATTTTCAAGGATTTAGGCCTCTATAGAGATTCGTTGGCTAATTTCCTTCACTTTTCAGAACTAACGTCCTTGGAGTGAGGTGGGTCTGCCCCTTCGGGCCACCCCTTGTGGATTTCCTTCACCCTGAAATAATTTCAAATGACCCATGTCTAGTAGCCTTCCACCCATCAAAACCAAACTCTTTGAATTGTGTTTCCCTTACTAAGTGATCAAATGGACGACTGCTAAAAATTGTCCACCCGAAAAACTCTGACCTTCCTATAGCTATTTTCAAAATGATTGATCATGAACTACAAATCCCTCCATATGATCATTAATAGGCTGTATTAAATGCATAATTTTCAATAAATAGCCCCTCTAGAGCTATCATTTTCATCCTATCAATTATTCAGAAGTGAGTTAGAGCCTTGCCAATGCTGCTATTGCGCCCACCATTTTTGTTTGTTGATTCAAGACTATTACCCATTGTTCATGCACTCACATTTATTGGGTTTCAAAGGTAGCATTTCCATCCACAAGCCCTATTCTAAGTTTTCTTTAATTTTGTAAAGTTATTTAATCTAGGAAAAAAAGAAAACTGGATAGATAGGTAGATTAAGACTAGGCACACAAAACCCATGAATCAACTTTAGAAATCACCCCATGCACCTTGTATGGAACACAAGCTCTCCACCACCTTTTATTGACTAGGGACCTCATCCCCTATGGGCTCGCACCCTACCCATTTCCATCGCCAACTTTGAAAATGAACTAAACTTAACATTAGTGGGAGGCCCCATCTAGTTCACCTTGGTGGAAGACTTTTGCCGCTTGGCTACCTTGAACTCCCTGGGTCTGTCTTTGCAATATTCCATCTCTAGGGTACCTCTCAAGCTTTTTCATTCTGAATAGCTTTCCAACCATGACTTCTAGGTGTGTAGGCCCTGACCCATCGACCACTCGTCAAACTTAAACTTTTCCAAAATATTAAGTCTTGGCCCATCGTGGGTCCCTCCCTATCAAACTCCGCATGTGTCTTCACTAACCAAGGCAAGGAAACAGTGATCAAAGGATGTGGATCATTCTTCATGAACTTTCATCGACATTTTTTTGGTGCAAGAACAATTATCCCAATTGCATCACTCTAATGTCCTCCCATTTTTCCTCTGAGTTTTTTAATGACCAAGTATAAACCTTGTTGTAGGCCCCTCCTAGCGGACTTCTTTCCATAGATTGTTGTGGTGAATATGTTGTCTTAGATGGCTCTTGATGACCAAAATTTCACCCTTCAGGTCTCCAACCCTTGGTATTCATTTGTATGCAATGAAAATGATTAAGTGTCAAACCTTAAGAGGGTTTCTCCAACTAGGCTACCAACTACGGGACTCTATCCTAGTCTCGCCATTCTCAAATGGAAAATAATCCACATCTATCCACTACATAGGACCAATTCTCCCCATCACCTTTGGACTTTTCAACAATAAATGAATGAAATCAAAGCATCTTGCAGACCCAATGCTATTGGTTTCCCCTATTGGACCTTTGATTGGATTTTGTCATTTTAAATAGCTATTCCTCAACGTCATCTCACGTTCCTTGTCCTACCTCCTTCTTAGAGATTTAAACTTCAACAATAAAACATCTGCCACCTCTTGAAGCTGCAGGTCCCACATGGTGGAACTCTACTCATGGGCTGCTATCTTTCCAACACCGTTTCAGTGGTAGACCCCAAATAGCCAAGCTACTCTCTGATTCCACTTGCTTAAAGGATGTACCCGAATCCTTCAAATTTCTAAATTGATCTTAACCCACATGCTTAAATGGAGTAGCCTCCTTGGTGGACCACACACGATGATCAACTCCTAAGGTGGGTTGGGATAAGCAGGCCACCATGCCCTAATTGTTGTCCCTTTGGCAACTACTTCAAAGTAGCCACCAGCCTAGGGAAGTTCTTGCCCTTGGGCCCGAATAATTGAAAATCCCTCATGTGAAAGGTTAATGTTTATTTGAAAGCTATGTTAGGATTCTTAAGTGATGAATTATTTGATCTAAATTTGTTTCACATGATTTTTTCTAACTTTCTCATTGTTTTATGCTTGAATTTGCTTACCTCTTTCTCACCTACAAGATATATGGAACCAGGTGCAAGACCTTTGGAGGGCATGGAGAAAGAAAAGGGAAATAAGTTAGCCAAAGAACCTTAGGGAAAAGAGGACAAATATCAAATGAAGTACATGTTCCAAGGGGAACCCCTCAACTCCAAGGTCACCATAGCTTGGAAGGAAATCTCAGATAAAAACATCAAAGACATAGATATTGACGAATTTAAGAAAAGTGTTTGAATTAGCCCTACAACAAATAATGCTACGAATATCAGAAGTAGTGGATTGACTAAAGCTATAGGTTTCTTTCTCCCTCTCATTGCCCCAGAACTTGTGATAACCTATAGGGAAGCATACCAAGAGGATACCAGAACAATTGTGGATAGAGATAGAAATGTATTGGCTAACTTATCCACCAAGTCAATAGGGAGAATTTTTCATATCCCTACATTTGGAGAGATTGAGGAAGCCTCCAAGGAATATTCCAAGGAGATGTGGGATTTAGACCCCATCAAGTGCAAAAATATCATCAATAAATATTGGTTGAAAGAAAAGAGGGGCAATGTAGCTAAGATGCCCCAAGATCTCTTTCACAGTGACTTCTATGAGGATTACCATGACTTGGTAACCACACTAAGCGAGTTCATGGGCCTTCTTGCTGCTACCTACATCTAGGAGTGGATGTTATATTTTTTAGAAGAGATACTCCATGGTAAAATAAATTTCTACTGGGCAGGAATAATTAGTAAGTGCTTGCATGAGCAATTTGTGGCTTTGAAAAAATCCTTATGATTCTACATGACATCTTACCTGGTCTATTTACTAACTAACCAAATACAATACAGAGGTTTATTTCTAGCTCTTGATGGGGCTTTGAGAAGAGAGTTGAAAGTATATGACAAGTACCATCAACTTCAATACAAGAATTTCAAGAGGGATTATTGTAGAGTTAGTGACAATTTCATAGGTCATATTATCAGATTGCTCAGGCGTGACTTTGAAAGAAGAGTCTCCCATAGCACTAATGCTTTCCTCTACCACTTTTGCTTTCTATTCATACACTTCCTTAAGTTTACCTATATTAGAGTTGAAGGTTTCTCAAAAAAACCATACAAGTTGCCTTAGTACCCAAATGACCAAATAATATTGCTAGAATTCTATCAGCAACTATGACATGCACACACCCTTCTAAGTAGCAAACATAAGTCAAGGATTCCTTATCCCCTCTCTTTTGGCCAAAGGATGTATGAAAACCACACATCTGAATGTGTAGACCATTTAGATAAAGAACTCATGGAGTATAACCTAAAGTTCCACACTGCCTGACTGCAAATGGACCCCTATGGAAAACTTAGAAAGATGGTTGTGGCTAAATACACCCATTTGCATGGTGTTGATGAATTTTGGGCCAACTAAAAGGATGAAAAAGAAGTACAAATGAGGCACTACATGTGCATGATAGTGTATTTTTTGAAGAAGGTCAACTTATTCCCTAAGTCGAATTAGGTGGTGGAGGATGATAATAGAATAATTGATCCTTGGTATAATGCAGTTACTAATCTATCGTTGTTGCTAATTAGCTGGGACAAACAAGAGGCTAACAACCTTGATATTCTGACAAGGCGCATTGAGTCTAGAACTAAGGAATGGATTGATGGGTAGATTTCCCAATTGAAGCAACAAGGAGTCACCCTAACCTAGGGGGAACTTGAGGATGAGCCAGCAAGCAAAACTAATAGTGGGACTATTGCTGCCCTAATTGGAGAAACCTCAAAATGTCCTATAGCCACCAAGTTAAGGAATAGGAAAGAAATGGGTAAAAGTTAGCCCAAACATAAGGTGTATGCAAGAAAAGTAGGGGAAGGTGAATAATTTAAGATATTGAAGACATTAGGCATGACCGCCATCCAGGAGGACCCTCTCTATGAAGGAGAAGAGATAGAGGCTGAGCAACCAAAGTCTCCACCTACTGCCTCCATTCTCGTGACCACTATTTCTATTGATGTTATCACTGCTACCTCCCTACCTAGCTCTTAGGAAATGGTTGCTACTTCCCCACCTATAGTGGATATCTCAGTCCACCTTGCTTCCACCCCACCCACTACACAAGTAATGATAACATAATCTTCTTCTACCACTATCTCATCACTCACCTTTTCCTCCATGTCTCTAAAAATGTCTCCTCCACTTGCTACAATGACCATACCAATGTTGACTCTCTTTCTCCCAAAGGCCTTCTCCCACCACATGCAAAAAATTCCTATGGAGCTATCTGGGATGTTGATGAACCCAACCATAAAAGCTACCTTGGCACAAGTTATTGCCAATATTCCTATCCATACTCCTCCAACTGAACCACTAGAGTTGAAAGCCACCATGGGAATGTCAAAAGAGTTGGAGAGACATGAAAGGGAAGCTACAGAAGAGATGGAAGAGGAAGTAGATGATTACCATGAGCACCAACATCTAACAATTGATAAAGTGGTGTGTGAAGGAGAGGAGGAAGAAACATAGTCATCAAAGGGAGAAACTAAGGAGACAGGTGCCAAATATATTGTTGAAATCTTTGACACAGAGTTAGAGGAGGAGTTGGATCAACAGCTTAAGAATTTTGGACAGGAAGTAGAGAGACAACCTCATGAGGAAGAAAAGGAATCAAGTGAGGGAATGGAGGAGGATACTGAACCTCCAACTAGGGAACATGATGAAGGCCCTAAATAGGATGAAGAAGAGGAAAGGAAAGAAGAAGATAAACCTAAAGAAGATACTGAAGCCCAAAAGAGCCTTGAAATGAAATATCATGAAGAACACGGGCATGACTGAGTAGAAGAAGAGAATATTACTGAAGGGGAGGATAGTCCCAAAGAGCACATAGTTATTGAATCCCCATAGAAGGAAATAGTATTTATCTAGGATTATGATGAGGAAGAAGGAGAAAGGACATAGTAGGAGACTCTGGGAAGTGAAGAAATTGAAATCAAACATGTCCATGAAAAGGAAGGTGATTGTGAATCACCAAAAGGGGAATCTCAGATGCCTGAGTGGCTAAAGAAATAATTGGAGAGGAAAACTGTGAACCTAAAGGATCTAAGATCAAGGTTGGAGACTATCCTGGCTTGAGCCCAAATAAGCATAAAGAAACAAAAGAAACCAAAGGTCAAATCTCAACTAACAATGGATGTGTCCAGATCTAGAACTATGGAAATAGAAACTCTAGTCATGGGAAAAGGAGTAAGCTACAATGTCTCCACCCTTGATTTGGGAACAACCATGAGAGAGGAAAAGATTTACCATATCCAAGGTTGTAAGAGAAATTTAGGGCATCTCAAAGAAACCTCGAAGAATAGCAGTGCCTTCGATAACTTTAATTCCCACATTAATCCTTATGAGAGAAGCACATGTAAATTCAACAACAAGCAATAACGGATTCTTGAAATAGAACCAACACAAATGAAAGATAAGACAAAAACAAGAACACAAAGATTTAGGTGCAGAAAACCCTTTTGAGTAAAAAACCCCACCCTCCAAAGTTCGAGCCATTGTATTATTCAACAACAAAAGGTTACAATACAATTTCAGGCTCATAGCCTTTTTAGAGATTACATCTTGTTCATTCTGGAAACAATCTATTAACAAACTCTCCCTCTGTATATTTCCTGATCAACCTCTCAAACCAAACAATCTTCACACTGTTGCAATACCCTCACACAATATATAGTATAGATCGACACGAGAGATCAACCATGGCATTCAATTCTTGATCAGGAGAAATTTCAATAGCATAACCTTGCCTCTCATTTTCTTTGCTTTGGCCTCATGGCCTCGGCTACCCTCTCAGCCCTCACTCTATCTCTCTCTTCAAAAGAATTGTACAAATCACAAGAACCCAAATTTTTTCATTTCCTCACAAATAGTTCATCATCCATGCAGAAATGGTCACAACAAATGGTTCACATTTTTCCCTCTCTGATAGGTCCAAGTCACACCATGTAGGACAATCTTCCAATTGGTCAAAAGTGTTCAAACAACATTCGCATGTTGGTGAGACACTAACCATGTCTCCCTGATGCTAGAAGACCTAATTGTAGTTATCACCAAGAGTTATCACCATCAATAAGAGGTTACACCAAGTTCAAAAGCTATCAGTGAGACAAACCATATTGCTAAGACGTCACACTGATGACCAACACATGAAGCACTATTCGGCAAGACTATCTCTATTTGGTGAGAGGTCATATAGAAGGAAAATCTATATAGTGAAGCCCTATTGGCAAGATCTCTACTATTGCCAAGAGTCCCATAGATCTTTATGTCATACTAATATCCATATCCATCGGCAAGACAAACATCCATCACCAAGAGTACTTACCGAAGTCAAACCTCTCCCCAACACTAGCTGTCGCCAGGAGTCTCACCAAAGACATCCAATAATAAACACATGTAGCAATGTCGGCAAGACCTACCACTATCAATGAGACATCACACCGAAGCACAGAACAGTTGGTGAGACTACCGCTTATGCCAAGAGGTCACACCAATGTTCATACCCATCAACAAGAGAACCAACTATCAACAAGAGTTCTTACTGAGGCTTTCTTGTCACCCCAATGACTCTGAGTGTATACTTATTGGTGAGACATATCATATCGCTAAGACTTCATACTGAAAGCAAAAATTTTGGCCAAGAGTCTCCCTGATAGCTTTATTCACCATGAGTCTCACCGAAAACCACTAAGAATATCCTATTGGCCAAACATCTCCCATTGCTAGGACACATTCCGATAGGAGCAAGTCATATTGATTACTACATTGGCTAGATAGACCAAGGCTCATACCGATATCGGCAAAACTTTCTACCATCGTTGAAACATCATTCTGATTGTCTAAAGTTACACCAAAGGTTCAGGTTATACCAATCTCCAAGACATTCCAAAGGTCATAGCGATAGTTTAGGATCAACTAGAAAATTGGCTAGACATCTCAACATTCACAGCGACCATGCTTACTTAAAGGTTTCAGCCTGTGAGATTCAGGCACACAATTCCAACAATCTCCCACTTGACGAAGATCACACAGGCACCTCCAAAGCACTCAAAAACTAAGATCACACTAGCTCCACCAGTTTAGACCCCACAACACTCAAGAAACCCAACCAAAAAGATTCCATAGATAACAGTCCACCAGACAATCTGCAACTCACTATCCAACAAAACAACTAAAAATCAACCGATCACAGCCTTCCAGGAAACCACATAGACCTCAAACATGCTCTCATGAACCATCAAGAATTTTAGACCAACATCTAAGATGTCCACCATTTAGGCAACAAAAATTGTCATCTTCCAACATGCCACCTGTGGAAGAAAGATACAAGCCAAGGTGAATAAGCAACATTCCAATGAAAATAAGCAAAATATCCTAGTGATATCATCAACAAAATACTACTACCACTTCACTGTGCTCAGATGCTATAGATAAGCAATATCATCTTCAAAGCATCAAAAAGAACACAACCGCGAAGTAATTCTCTAGAAACAAGACAAAAAACACCAGTTAAAACAATAATTAGACTAACTGCTTCCATCCAACTGATAAACCCATGCGACTAAAAATAGCACCCATAGCTCTTCGATCCAATCTCACATATCTCAAAAGTATCAACATTAATAAACTCATTCCAAACCATAACTAACTCATTAACAACAAATGCAAGCTATAAGTGCCAACCATTCAAAGAAGACAAAACACATACAAGAACTCCCACTACCTGGGTAATCGAAATCTGAAAGATCAAAGACATAGCAAGTCTACCAATAACAAAACATAGAAAGTGTAACCATGTAGTACCAAGGAAATATCCACAATGATATGCACAACCTGCAACAAACCGCTACAAGAAACATTTCTCTCACCACAAGTCTTCACGGCTCTCCCAAGTTCTCCACATGCAACAAAAGAAAAAAAAGGTTAAGAATGACCATGCCATCACCCATGAACATGAGTAAAAAAAACATAACCACAAGCAAGTGATCACTATAGCTCCAACCAAACCTCAAACCAATGTAATGTAAAACCAAACATCCAGGAGGTAAACCAAGACCAAAGATAGAAACTCTACACATCATATTCCTATAGAACATCCTCCTACAGACACTTCTAATAGCTAGCTTTGTCAAGAATGATCTCCTTCTCATTCCAAAAGAAAAGCCTTAACAACATCCAACCATTCAATCACAAAGATCAAACCAACTTTAAAAACATGTAATCAACATGGATGTAAGCCTCTCAAAGAAGACCAAACTACTTCATTCCTTATTTCAAGAAATCAGCCCATACATCATCTCCTACCAATTCTCATTAGTAAATAACATGACACAAAAGATCAAGGAGATAAAACAAGTTGTACATCTTCCACTATGAATCCTCCAGAACCATTAAACAACAATTCAAGATCCATATCATGAAAGTGAACATAAAACACATCTAAAAAATATAATGGGCCAAATACCTCTCATATAAACTTTCGAGCAGACCAAGAGTGGCAATGAGAATACTCCTTCAAGATATACACTTCATCAAGACTAATCAAGAGCAATCTCCTCATAGGTCTCTATTTAACTCATGTTCAACCAAGGTGTAGGCTTCTCAGACTTTCTGCTAAAAAATTCATCAAGAACACCATCAACAACACTTCTCATTTCAAGAGAAATACAACCTCACCTTATTCTTCATGTATCCATGAGTACTAGCAACCGATCATCTCATACTAAATTTCAACTGCATTACTGCACTATCATGAAGTATTAATTAAATAATCAAAGCACCCAATACACAAAGAATTACCAGACCATTTTCAAAGCTCCAATCATCTAAATCAGGAACTTATCATGACACCATGATCTACTAATCCCCTTAGGAGATACCATACTTCAAGTGACAACCATGGTTTCAAGTACAATGCACAATGCCAAAACTTCAGTGCAATAGCAAGAGTATACCATGACATAAAGCAAACAGACTCAAAACCAACATCACCTATCAAGCACCACCAACACCTTAGTCAAAGACTCCAAGTGTCCTCCATGGTTCCAAGATGTTGCACATATTCAAATAATGTCCATACAAATGCGAAAGAACCCTTTCTGTAGCAACATGATCTAAGAGCTCCCCCTTAGAAACATTTGCAACACTAAAGAAGACCATTCACCACCATGTGATGAACCCACAATCACTACTAAAGCTCCCACTAAAATGTGACATCTGAGCTCTCCAAGCATCATGACCAATCATCTTCACTGTCAAAAGCTTACACAGAGCAGTGTAACCAAGCTATCCATGACATAGTGATAAACATGCTATAGATTCCCATAACTAACAATTTAGGTAATCAACAATATTCATCCTCTCATCTCAAAGAAATCACACCAATGCACAAGTGACCATAGAAAAGGCCAACTAACATGTCTGCACTAGCAATGAATCAACCTTGTGGATAAAGATAGTCCACATCCAAGTTATCTCATTGCAGCCAATGGGTAGCTAATCCACCAACCACATAACTTGTAGATCACAAACATCGAACATGCAAACCCATCATCGCATTGGAAATTGCAACACTGAGATTTCAAAGTGAATAACCACATAGACAACATGACTCAAACACCAGATCATGCCAAAACTGATTTTCCAATCATGTCCACAATGAGCACCATAATCAAGGATCCCACAAGCACCACCACAAGAATGCTGAGTGACAAATCATGTACCAACACTCCCATGCAGAGAATAAATCACACCTCCTTAAACCATGCACAAAGCATGCATGTAGAACTGCAACTATCTCATCCAACAACACCCCAAAAGCTAGGGTCTAGAAAATATCTTAACAACAACTCCACATAACTACAAGTTTTACTTAACCATGTAAAACATTCAAAAAATAGAGAAAGGCTATTTCAAAGGCTTGTAAATCATATAATGATTAACTCCATAGCCTTCATGTATTCGAGGTTAACAGGAAACAATGCCTTCCAACATCAGGAAACACCACGTACCATAAGCACTCTCTTCCATGGCTGAGAAACAAACTAGGCTTCTCCATATCACCAAGGAGCCTATCACATAGACACCCAATATGAAAGCTTTTTTGCTACATAGCCATGAAGAAAATAAGTCCACCTCATACACCAAGGTTATACCACTACCAACCAGGAGACATAGATCACAACAAAACAACATGATCAACTCCCTTTTCCATCTTCACCATCCTTCAAGTTGCATGTTGTCTCTGAATACCACAAGACTTCCACTCACCAAAGGATCAATACATCAGTCCATTCCTCCAGATTTCCTCTAGCCTATCAAGCTAAGAAATCTTCATAGGGGAAATACCCAGAAGCAACAACTAGAAGAAGGATTTGATACCACTTGTAAGGGAAATTTAGGGCATCTCAGAGAAACCTCCAAGAATAGTAGTTCCTTCAGTAATTTTAATTTTGATTATATTGCCTCAAAGACATGTACAACTATGTCCTAAAGAAGAAATAGACACAGTTCAATTCCCACATTAATCCTTATGAGAGAAGCATATGTAAATTCAACAACAAGCAATAACAGATTCTTGAAACATAACCAATATAGATGAAAGATAAGACAAAAACAAGAACACAAAGATTTACATGGGGAAAACCCTTTCAGATAAAAAACCCCACCCTCCAAAGTTCACGCCATTGTATTATTCAGCAACAAAAGGTTACAATACAATTTTAGGCTCATAGCCTTTTTAGAGATTACATCTTGTTCATTCTGGAAACAATCTGGTAACAAAATCTCCCTCTGTACATTTCCTAATCAACCTCTCAAACCAAACAATATTCACATTGTTGCAATACCCTCACACAATATACAGTACAGATCGACACGAGAAATTGACCATGGCATTTGATCTTGATCAGGAGAGATTTTAGCAGCATAACCCTGCCTTTCATTTTCTCTACTTCAGTCTCATGGCCTCGGCCTTTTAGCTAGCCTCTCAACCCTCACTCTATCGCTCTCTTTAGAAGAATCATCCAATTCAAAAGAACCCAGATGTTTTAATTTCCTCACATAGAAGTTTCCTCACAAACAGTTCGTCTTCTACACAGAAATAGTCACAACAAATAGTTCACATTCTACCCTATCTGATAGGTCCAAGTGACACCACATAGGATAGTCTTCCAATCATTCAAAAGCATTCAAACAATATTTGCATGTCGGTGAGACACTAACCGTGTCTCCCTGATGCCACAAGACCTGATTGTAGTTATCGCCAAGAGTTATCACCATCGACAAGAGGTTACACTGAGTTCAAAAGCTGTCGGTGAGACAAACCATATTGTTGAGACATCCTACCAATGACCAACACATGAAGCGCTATTCAACAAGACTATCGCTATTTGGTGAGAGGTCATACATAAGGAAAATCTATCTTGTGAAGCTCTATTGGAAAGATTTCTCCTATTGCCAAGAGTCCCATAGATCTTTATGTCATACCGATATCCATATCCATCAGCAAGACAAAAATCCATCGCCAAGAGTACTTACCAAAGTCACACCTCTCCTCGACACTACCTGTCATCAAGAGTCTCACCGAAGACATCTAATAATAAACACATGTAGCAATGCCAACAAGACCTACCAATATAGATGAGACATCACATCGAAGCACAAAATAGTTAGTGAGACTATCGCTTATGCCAAGAGGTCACACTAATGTTCATACCCATTGGCACCATTGGCAAGAGTTCTTATGGAGGCTTTCATGTCACCTCGATGACTCCAAGTGTATACTTATCGATGAGACATATCACATCGCTAAGACTTCATACCGAAAGCAAAAATTTCAAAGAAGAGTCTCCCTGATAGCTTCAGTCACCATGAGTCTCCTCAATAACCACTAAGAATATCCTATCGGCGAGACATCTCCCATTGCTAGGACACATTTCGATAGGAGCAAGTCATACCGATTACTACATCGGCCAGACAGACCAAGGGTCATATCAATATCAGCCAAAATTTCTACCATCACTGAAACGTCATTCTGACTATCCAAAGTTATGCCAAAGGTTCAGGTTATAACGATCACCAAGACATTCCAAAGGTCATAGTGATAGTTTAGGATCAACTAGCAAATTGGCTAGACACCTCAACAATCACAACGACCATGCTTACTCAGAGGTTTCAGCCTGTGAGATTGAGGCACACAATTCCAACAAAGGGTCTCTTGCCACTATCGTGCATCAAATGAACAAAGACAAGACCTTCAAGGAGGAGTTAAAGGCACAAGTGGCTAAATTGACAACAAACATCAAACAATAGTCATCAGTTGAAGAGCTCCCTACTGTGTCCTTGGCATCACTGTAGTTGCTATCCAAGGATCACATTAACCAATTGGAGAAGATAAAGAATTGGACAAATCCTACAAAGGATTGGTTCAGGAAGGTCCTCTACAATGGAAACATGGGCATAGGTCATGTTGTCAATATAGCCAACAATTTCCTTGAAGTGCAAAAGATACTCGAGGGAATAACGAAGTTTTGTACTAACTTCCCTAAGTTATATAGGATCACATATACCAAACTTGAGGCTATTTTCAAGATACCAGATAAATCATGGGAGAAGGAGCTTTCCTTGGTAAAATATGACCAATGGCTCATGGAAACATGGAAGCTAGGCTTAGATCACAAGAAGGAGGTGTTGGAACAAGTGCTCCATGAAGTGGAGTTAGATATCAATTGGGTTAAAGAAATTAGATATGACTATGAGGAATATTTGTGACTAATGACACATTCTGATATGCCTACCACTGAGCTAGATCTGAAAAAGATGAACCACATTTCTATAAGAAAATGGAAATGGAACCACAAATGCCATGACGTCAAATTTCTTGGGATTTTCTACATGAGCCTTCACTTAATCCAAGCAAGTAATAAAGAGTACACATAAATATGAAAAGGACTAGGATGACATCACTAGAAAATCAAGGAGGCTAAACTTTCAAGTAATCCAATCAGATATATTGGAATGGAACAAGCTCTAGGCTCTGATTCTAAAGTTTATAGAATATGCCACAGTGAAGAAGAGAGAAGGAAATCCTGTCATAGATGATGAATACCTTACAAAGTAGCTATAGCAAAAGGAAATTAGCAAAAGAAAAAAGAGCTACAGTGCTGCCACAAGAGGAAAAATTAGGCTAGATGATAAGGATGTAATTTTAAATTGTAATATTTGGGGTAGGTGAAACCCTAATTTATAGTGAATCTTGATCACACAATGCAAATCAATCTTGGCCATTCATTTTTCTTTTTGAACAATATAAATAGGGGGTCTCCTCTCATTTTCAAGGAGACTTTAGTTGTTGTAAAGGCATGCTACTGAAATTTTAGTAGTTCATTGACTTTTGGTGGATTTTGGAGTTTCAACTACATGTTATGTGGTTCTTCTCCCATAGTTAATTTGAGTAGATTTACCTTTTTTTCCATGATCATTGTGTGTTATTAGTAGATTAGTTAATGTTTTTCACTGGTTTTGAAGAATTCTATTGTGTTGGCAACCTTCCTTGTCCATACCTTTTGTTGTTTATTGATGATAAATGGCTATGTAAAGTTAGTATAGGCATAAAATAAAAGCTCCTCTAAACTTCTATCTTTTATTCATGATTTGGTGAATGAATGGTTGAATATATGTAGTCCTTAGAAGCTTGCACAAATTTCATGAGACTATGAGGTAATCTAGTTAAGTGGAATTCTATTTTAGGAAGGTTGTCCATAGTAGAATCCTCCATGATCACTATTCACTGCTATTTCAGACTTGGGAACCTCCTTTCCTCCCTTCACTTTTCCCTTTCTTTTTATAAGTAGCCTACACCAAGGTTCATTGAACATTGTAAAGCCAAATATAATGTTGAAATAGGAGTTTAAGATTGTTGTTTGAATCTGCAACAATCGTGCAGTGACTTTGCATCACAAGAACTTCATTTTAAAATCTGACTTCCCTCCAGCTTAACTCCATAAGTCTGCCTTGTGATTACTAGCAATATCACATTGAATAGATTGAGAAATTCCAAGAAAGTCATGACCTGACACCTGAGAGTTCTTGGGGTGATTTTCAACAACTTATTGTTGGAGATTTCCTTTTAAGAGAGGTAGTGCACCTACACACTACTTATGTTAAGAAAGTGCTAAAACACCCATCAACAACTGACATATCCTCTCAATACACAAACCTCTCTCCCTATGATCTCACAAGAAGAAGGCGGGCCATTTGAACTGAGGGGCATCTTTGAACCCTTATCATCATCCTTTCCCCAAGGGAACACACCACCCATTTATCCACCACTTCCTCCTTTTCAATTAACATCCACACCACCCCTAAGATTAGGGATACATCCTTTACCACCACTCAATCAAAGTCAAAATAACCCCCCAATCATCAACAAAAACATGTTAAATCCTCTGATCTTTCTATCTAAATCACAACAATAGGTGGGAACCATCTAGGAAACATAAGCCATCACCACACCATTTGTAAACGTGGTCTCTCAAGGACCAGATACATCAATCACACTATCCAATACCCAAATCCCCACCATCAATACAATGACACCTCTCATCACAACAACAAACACAATTCCAAATCTACCACCACCACCTCCATCAAGTCCAAATGTTTCCAATCAATATACCATCATGTTGCAAGCAACACAATAGGCCTATCAAAAGGAACTTAAGTAATTCCAAACACAACAAGCACAAAACACACAAGTTGCACAACAACCTACTCAACATGTGCAAGTAGCTCAAGCTTCATAGCAAGAACAAGCAGCTCAAGCTGCACAAAAAGCACAACAAGCACAATAGGTTGATCAAACTCAAGCCACCCAAGCTACTCAAGCTACACAAGCAACTCAAGTCGCTAAAGCTGCACAAGCTACTTAAGCTGTATAGGCTACCCAGGTTGCACAAGTTTCCCAACAAGTGCAACCCAAGCTTAGGCACAAGCTCAATATCAAGCTCAACAAGTGCAAGCACAAGCTCAATACTAGGCACAACTACAAGCAACCCAACATAAGCATATCGACAAGTCCTACAATAGTACCAAGCGCAACAAGAAGCAACCCAATTACTAGCCCAACAATAAGCCTTATTGGCACAATAACAACAAGACCAACAAAAGGCGCTATTGGAACAACAACAAAAATACCAACAACAAGCATTGTTAGACCAACAACAAGCATTGTTAGACCAACAATAAGCATTGTTAGACCAACAACAAGCATTGTTGGCACAAAAACAAATGCAGGCATATCAACAAGCCTTCATCATGTAGTAGAGCTTGCAACAAACTCCCACCAATGTACCCAACACTCCACCCATCACTCAAACAAATCCACCACTTCAAAACACATTCACTCCACCTCCTGATCCAAAAAATGATGTGATTGCACAAATCAAGTTTCTCTTGTAGCAAGTGCTAGATCTTCAATTGGGGAAAACCATAAAGACACTAAGAAACTTGTGTCCCTATCTGTTCAACGGGAGCCTTGCAATGGTGCAACTCCCAAAGGGGTTTAAAATTCCTAAATTTGAAAAATATCATGGGATGGGAAACCCTAAATATCACATCATGGAATTTCAAGTACAATGCATGGAGGTCGCATATGATGATACATATTTGATGCAACTATTTCCTTAAAGTTTGGCTGGACCTACTATGGTGTGGTTCTCTTGCCTTCCTCCTGGCATAAAAAGCTTCCAAGAGATTGTAGATGCATTCATAAAAAACTACGCATTCAATATAGGTATGGATGTCTATTTGGAGGAACTATTTTCCCTTAAATAAGCTAAAGGGGAATCATTCACTTTCTTCTTGCAATGATGGTGATCCAAGGCCAATAGGCACAAATGGGCCATGGCTAAAGAACAAAAAGTTTGTGCCATTATTTCCAATCTTGACAAAACCTTGGATTTTCATCTCAAGATGTAATGTGTCACCATGTATGATCATTTGATCCCCAAGGCACTCAAAATTGAATGGTCCCTTATTGCACAAGGGGGGACACCCACATACCAAGAACATCAAGACAACCACCCATCCACTAGCTATAATGAGAACCTCACATGTGGGAAAAAAACAAGATATCACCAATGACGGTGTGGTGGATGCCAAGGTCATAATTAGTGCTCCAAAACAAAGCACCCAGACATACCAACAACAACAAAACAATAATCAAAACAACATGAAAACTAATGAGGTATCACAAAAACCTCCAAACAATCAAATCAACAATCTAAACAATGAAGGGGGACCACCCCTGTGAAACAAAAATCCCTCAAGCAAAAGGACACAACCCTTGGGGAACCAATTGAATCGGTCATGAAGAAACTGATAAATGAAAATCTCATCAAAATCCCCACCTATGAGAACTATCAAGAGCCCCAAGTGAAACCACCATGGTACAATGAAAACCACCTTTTTTATTTTCACAAAATCAAGGGGCACATAACAACTAGCTACATGAGGTTGAAAAATATAATCCAAGCCCTTATTGATGACAAGGTCATAAATGTTGAACAACCAACTTGAAATCAAGACCTAAAAATATGCATGAATCTGATGTTGGATCATAACCAAGGGAAAAATCATGGAAATACCAAGTATGCCAGTGTAAACCATGTGTATGAACATGTTGTCACATCAATAGAGGAAATGGTCATTGTCATTAATATCAAGGGAGCCAAAGATGATTGTGGAGTCACCACACATGGTGACAAAGTCACTATTGTTGGACCATCATAGCCACCTAGGACATCCACCTCCAATCCAAAAATAGTTCCTCATGGCTACAATGTCCTAGACCAATTGAAAAGAACCCTTACTCAGATCTCAATCATGGAGCTATTGAAGATATCACCTACACAGAAAAATCCTAGAGGAAGCATTGGCTTCATCCACCATCTCCAAAAATCTTGATGTTGACCAGTTCCAAGCTATGGTCAGAAATATCACCACTCAAAGTCTCCTAACATTCTTTGATCAAAACTTCCCTGCCCAACCATGTCACAATCGTGCACTCCACCTTGAATTCTTGGTTCAGAAAAAGAAATTCAAAATGTTCTTGGTGGATGGGGGTGTGGGTCTAAATATTTGTTCCCTCAAACTAATAAAGAATCTGGATTCTCATAGGATGCCATTGAAATGGGTAAGGGCATCACAATTAGAGCATATGATGATTAGGAAAGAGTGTCTCAAGGAACTATCCAACTCCCTATTCAAGTAGGGCCAACCATTATGGAAACCACATGCCAGGTTCTTGACCTTGATTTACCTTATAACATCATTTTGGGATGTCCATGTATCCATGGGATGCTAGTAACTTCCACCTTCCATCACTGTGTCAGGTTCCCATATCAAAATCAAGAGGTCATGGTCCATGGTGATCCCAAACCCTTTTCCTACAACAAGATCTTGGAGGCAAAATACTATAAAATCCCCCAAGTCCCAAAGAATGATAAAGGCCCTACCACTCTATATGTAGACCCAACTACATTAGCCTCCAATTCCAAGACAAAGAAACTTGCCATTCCAAATATCTCTAAAATCAAGGTCACTATCCAAGACAATGGGTGTGGGGATTATAGAATGAAGAAAAGTTCTTTCATCATAGGAGAGTTACCTAAATCTCCTAGGACTCATGGGAAATCCCAACTAGCCAAAACATCATGCCATACATTCAAAGTAGACCCCTCTAGATTCATAAATTGGGGGGATCTAAGTAGGGAAATAGTAGATGAAAGAGACATATCCAGTCTCCTATATCAAGATGAAAGTCCCATGCCTAATCTTATAATGGATGAGAGAAACAAAGCACTACAAATGATGCTTGGTATGGGCTATGACAAAAACAAGAAACTCGGGTAGAATGACAATGGCCTATTTGAACCCCTTGTCACTTATAAGTGAATAAGAAATCTTGGCCTTAGATGTACCCCTCTGAAAGTGACCATACTTGGAAAAGGTGCCTTAATTAATAAGGTCAAAACTCCCCCTCAGTAATCGGCATCCACCCTTCGATTACCAATATCCACATGTCAAGTCATAGACAACTTTACCTTTGACATAACTGATGTGTGTAGTAGTGATGAGGACCCCATAATAGGCTTCCTATGCTTTTCAAAGATTCCTCATTTCTCATGAATAGCACCCTATATTTTGAGTTAGACCATCAAACCCATGAAAAAAGCCTAGTCTATCCTCAACTCATTGATTACAACCAACAAGGACCACCAATTTTGGACACATTCAAAAATGATGAGGCACTCTTGGAATTCATGGGATTATGGGATACAATACCAAATGGAGATCACAAGGTAGGGTTTGACATCATACTAGATACACATGCCTATTATGGGGAAACAATTGAATCCTTCAGTCACAAAAGCAAAAATATGAGAATAATCTCTAGGTATTTGAGTGAAAACCACATTGTGGCACTCTCTAACCCAAAAATAGTGAAAATAAAGGACATATCTAATGGTGAAAACCTCTCTGAGGCATCAAAGGATTAAGGATTCAATCTTCCTCTCAATGTAATTCATCAAGAGAAGTCAATGGTATTAGCCAACAAGTGAAATCCAATTAACTTGGGAATAGAGGAACTACCACATATAACATTCTATGTAGAGTCCCTTCTCACAGAATAACATGAACTTCTAGTTGCATTCCTAAAATAAAGCAAGATAAAATCTGCATGGACCTATCCTGACATGCCGAGGCTTTATCCATAGGTTGTGGTTCATTACTGAGCTGTATACCCTGAAGCGAAGCTAGTGAGACAAAAGCTAAGGAAAATGATCCCCATATAGCACTGTTGGTTGAAATGGAATTGAAAAAGCTCCTAGATGAAGGATTCATATGTCCAATCGATTATTCGAAATGGGTCTCAAACCTTGTACCTATTTCAAAACCCACTAGGGGCATCCACATCTACATGAAATTTAGAGACCTCAACAAATCATGTCCCAAGGATGAATTTCCACTTCCAAACATTGACATGATTGTGGATATGACAACAGGACAAGAGATGCTATCTTTGATAGACAGATTCTCAGGCTACAACCTGATCATGATAGAAAAAGATGACCAGCATAAAATGGCCTTCACTTGCCCATGGGGAACATATTGCTGGAATATGATGTCATTCAGGTTAAAGAATGTAGGAGCTATCTATTAGAGGGCCATGACACTAATATTTCATGGCATGATCCACAAAACTATGGAATATTATGTTGATGATATATTGGCTAAATGCAAGAAAAGATGAGATCACATAGCCATATTATGCTCTATATTTGATAGGTTAGAGGAATACAATGTTAGACTCAATCTAAAGAAGTTTTTCTTTGGAGTACAGTCAAGAAAGCTCCTCAAGCATATCATGTCAATTAGAGGGATTGAGATAGATCCTACTAATGTTAAGGTAATTCTTGAAATGGAGGCACTGAAAACATTGAAACAACTAAGGGGCCTACAAGGAAGACTCCAATCCATCTACCAATTCATAACACAACTAGTAGACAAGGATATCCCCTAGTCTCACCTACTATATAAGGGGGTAGCATACAAGTGGTACGAGAAGTGTGATAAGGCTTTCAACAAAATCAAGGAGTATTTACTCATGCCACCTTTCCTCATGCCACTAATTCTAGGAAAACCTTTGATTTTATACATATCAGCAACAATGGTATCTCTCGGTGCTCTCTTCACACAACATGATGAAAATGGAAAAGAAAGAGTTATCTATTATATTAGCAGAACTATGATGGGCCATGAATTGAACTACACCTCCATTGAGAAAGCTTTTCTAGTAATTATATTTGTAGTACAAAAGTTTAGACATTACATGCTATCCCATCAGATAAAGCTCATCACAAAGATAGACCCCCTTAAGTACTTGCTTTCCAAAGTAACACTTACAAGGTGGACAACAAAGTGGGTTATGATCATGACAAAGCATGAAATTGAGTATGTGGAATGCAAGGCCATAAAAAAGACAAGCAACTGCAGATCAACTAGTAGAAGCACCAATATATGCAAAAAATCCACAAGTGTTAGAATTCCCCAATGAATCAATCTTCAACCTAAGTGTAGAAAATCACTAAAAAATGTATTTTGATGGATCCTACATGCAACAAGAATTAGGAGTAGGGATCTTCTTCATCACTCCACAAGGGTTTTGAATTCCAAAATTATACAAGCTATCATTCCCTTGAACAAATAACATTGCAAAATATGAAGCTCTTGCCATAGGGCTAAGAATTGTGGTGCAATGGTAGATAATGGAATTTAAGGTATATGGAGATTCACAACTCATAATAAACCAAGCAACAATGAGTATCAAACAAAGGATGACAAGTTGAATCCATAGAAGAAATTTGTTGAAAGTCTGAAAGAGTTCTTCATTGATATCACATTTGAGAAGCTATGAAGAGAATAAAAGAGAGCAACAGATGCAATGGCTACAATTGGATCACTCCTAGATGTCCCATGCAATGTACCAAGGTGAGAATTCATCATAGAGTAGCTTCTCATGCCCACATTTGTGGTACCAAATTCTAAACTTGTGTGTGAAATCATTGGTCCTAGTGATCCCTAGTACCCTGATATATACACTTACTTGAGAATAGGAGTCCTCCCTGTCGACATAACCCCAAACCTCAAAAGAGCCTTTGTCAAAAATTCATCCCATTTTGTCATCCTAGGAGATACCCTATACCATAGGAGCATTGAAGGGACCCTTTTATTCTAATTAAATGTTGAGGTGGCATTGAATTCCTTAACCGAGGTACACAACAACATTTGTAGCTCATATTTGAGTGGTATGACCTTAGCTAAGAAACTGTTGAGGATAGGGTACTATTGTCCCACAATGGAAAAAGAAGCACATGACTATGTTAAAAGATTCTTACAATTTTAGGAGCATGGAGATCTAATTCATGCACCAACTCAAGAGCTCCACTTTATTGTCACACCTTGGCCCTTTTCATAGTGGGGGCTCAATCTCATTGGAAAAATTACCCCCTCCTCATCCAGTGGAAATAAGTTTATAATCACTACAATGGAGTACTTCACAAAGTGGGTAGAAGCCATTCCCATGACATATATCACAAGAAAGCAGATATCAAAGTTCACCTTGAACTAGTTAATTTGCTACTATAGTGTCCCTCAAGCCATTATCTAAGATAACAAGACACCTTTCAAGAATCAGGATCTTTGCAACTTATGCCACAATTTTAATATCCAACATCACTTTCCCACCCCATACTACCCCTGAGGAAATGGCCAAGCCAAGGCTACAAATAAAACCATCCTAAAAATCCTCAAGAAGATGGTCAATGAAGCTAATTTGATTGGAACCTCCCATTAAATATCACCCTATGGGCCTATTGAACAAGTATCTACACACCGATAGGTGCCATCCCCTTCTCCCTAGTCTACAGATTAGAAGCCATTCTCCCTATCGAGATTGAGCTCCTATCACTGAGAATATCATTGCATAATCTCATCACAGATAAAGAATATTGAGTGTCAAGATTAAAAAAGCTAGAATTTCTAGACGAGCGGTGTATAGATGCCTTAAACCATTTGCAATTCTACCAGAATCATCTCAAGCAGAGGTATAATAAGAATATCAAGAGTCGTAGCTTCCAAGTTAGAGAACTTGTGTTGAAGAAGAATCAAAAGAACGTTCCAAATCCAAACATCAAGGGAAAATTTGAACCCAATTGGTTGGGATCCTTCCTCATCACAGTGAGCTATAAGTCAAAGGAATATCAGTTATCAACACCAGAAGAGGAACCTCTCCAAGATCCCATGAATAGCTCCCATCTCAAAAAAATTTATGCCTAATTTTTCAGGGTATGAAACCAAAAAATAGAAAAACTCTAAAAAAAATTATAAAAAGGATTAAAAATAGTAAGAGAAAAAAATCATGCTCTAGTGAAAACCACTTCAGTGGCACTTTGGCCAAGTACCTTTGTGAAAACTTGGAAAATAGGTGCCTTGTGTAAATAAGCACTTTCCATCCACCAAGATCCTCATGGCTCATTTTGCATCATTCAACCATCACGCTTCCATCATCCATCACATTCTATATCTCCATCCATCACCCATCCCCATTTGTATCATATCTTGGTCTTGTGTTCGTGTCATGATCCCTCCTAGTACTATGCGACACATTTAAGGGTCAATTTGTCCTACCTTTATCAAAGTAGTATATAGCATCATGTTGGAGGCATGTTTTGATCAAATCAAATTTGTGTATATTCTTGAACTCTTCCCTAAAATTAGAAAATCCAAAAACATTAAAAAATTAGAAAAATCCTAAAAACATTCGTAAAATAAAAAAAAAAGAAGAAAAAATCAAAATATATCAAAATATCAAAATAGGTAAAAAATAGTCAATCAAAAATCCAAAAACAGTCATCTTGTAAAACTATGGGTCTCTGAGCTCTGAACATAGGCAAGGCTAATCTGGTTGATCAACCCCTGAGACACTTAGGTTAGTCCTTTAAGAGTCTGTTATAATAAACTAACAATCCATTTGTTCATATCCCATCAATAATTGAGTTTGCATTAGTTGAACTATGCGGTCTCTACATGTATAATGTAGCCAATGCTAATCTGTTGATCAGCCCTCAAGGATAGGTCTTTAGGTTAGTCTCTTGGTCAAAATCTTAGAAAACCCCAAAAACATTAGAAAACTTGAAAATCAAAACATTTGTAAAATCTCAAAAATACCAAAAAACAACACCAAAACCATCCAAATATTTAAAAAAATCCATCCATTTGTTGGAATATGGTCAACACTCCCCTCGAGATTCATAACATGGACTAGCTGCTCCCCATGGATCCATTAACTCTGGTAGTTGTATTATGAATTAATAGGTTGATATTTTGGTGCAACAACTATGGACCAACACGTGGTATCAGAGCCAAAGGTGCTAGGTTTGAATCCCCTCGGGTAACACTAAGGGGGAGTTTGTTGGAAGATGGTCAACACTCCCCTTGGGATTTGTGACATGGACTAACTACCTCTAGTGGATCTATTAACTCTGGTAGTTGTATCGAGTATTAACAAGTTGATCTTTTGGTGCAATGACAACTATGGGTCAACACTATTCCCATCTCACTTTCACCCACAATAAACACTCACTCATAATAAATCATCATCATCCTCAACCTTTGGTGAAACAGTCAAAAACAAGTCTAGTAGGTTAAAAAGAGAAAACTCAATTGTCAAGGTCTCAGGTCTAGGGTAGTAAGTAAAAAATTTGGTCAACTCTTGGTATCAATAGCCTATCATCCAATCAATCCCAAAATCATCTGATAACATCATGTCCTAGGATGCATCCTTCCTACAATGGGAATCAATATTAGGCATCGCCATAGTTTAGTCTTTTCTAGTGGTATTGAAGAACATTAGCTTGTTTGTTTACTTATCTTTGTCTTTTGGCTTATCTTATTGCGCTCATTTTGATGACCTCTCGATGATGTCCAAACAAAAGGATTTAGAGACAAAGGAAGGTAGCAACAATCATTATCATTTTATCTATTGTGCTTGTTGGATATACATGTAATATAACCTTGGTCATGCATGCTTTGTTTGGGTGTACGGAGGATGTTTTAGGTGTCTTGTTGACCACAAAGGAAGGCTTTCCTTTCTATATTTTGGTTTGAGATATTTTGAATATTTGAATTGCATTTTGAATAAGGTTTCGTATGCCAGGTTTGAACAAGAGTACTCCTATCTGATTGTCGAGTCAAATTCCATCACACTAGGTGCAATGCCATCCTAGTTCTTTATACCTTGATGCATCGTTCCTAAATGTATTATCAAACATAAGGTAAAAATCCCTTTTAAAGTCCTAATTCCTAGTAAGAAAATCATCATCATCATCATCTCTAATAAATTTGACTTGTTGGATTCTCTTATTTCTTCTTGCTTCTCTTCATGCTAACATGATACCATGATAGTTAATCACAAAATAATTGTTAATGCATCCATCCCGCATCCAAAAACTGCTAGCATAATGCATACCATGAAATATAGTGTAGGAAACATTAATCATCTCACATGCATTGCATTTCATCATTGCATAATATAGATTGGTTACTCTAAGCATCTCATAAGCCATACATTTGTATTCATTGAATTGACATAAAAGTATCATCACATAGGCATTATTAAATCATATCATATACATCATAAAAGTATCCATTGCACAATCACGTATACATCATCATATCATTCATTTGCATCATCACATAGGCATCATTATAAAAATAATCATCACATCATATCAAGGGCATCATCAAAGCAACCATTGCATAATCACATTTACAACATAATATCATTTGCATCATTATATCATTCATCATCAAATAGGTATCATAATAAAAATCATCATCATATCATCCATACATGTTGGAAAAATACTAAAAAGGAAAAAAGAGCATCTCATACACTTCATGATCATAGAGTATAACATCATCATCCATATAGATCTGTTAGTATAATAATTTTTAACTATTTATATATCATAACATTTGCATCCATAGATCATTGTAAATAATGCATAGAAAAGATACTAGAAAAAATAAATACATCCATAAATGTTTACATAATCATTGTATCACATCATAACATCATATAGAAACATACATCACATTACATCACATAGAATAAAAATTCATAAATGCATCGCATAAGTTAGAGTCATCACATCACATATAGAACATCACATATAGGAAATTAACTACATCATCCATCATGCACAAATATAATAGACACATCATATTGGATTGAATCATTTCATATCCTATATCATCAAAATAATAACACAACTATCATGGTACAAGAATCAGGATCAAATATGTGTATGTCAATCAATATAATATAATCGCCCATGGGGCTATCAAAAATGGAGCCCATGGATATTAAAAGGAATTTTTTCTCTGATAAAAAATGTGAGGCTAGCCTTGATGGTTGCTCCCCTCACCCGACTGTCTATTGGGTTGATCCTGCCTCTGCCCTATCTACTGTGAAAAGTTTGTTGCTTGAGTTGCTTGAGGAACTGCCTAATGGTAGTGAACCCTATAATACTATGCATCCATGACCATCTCATGGTACATCCTCATGGGAACTATTTGGCCCTATGTAGCCTCTAGTTGTTGGTGTCTCCCAGTCTCTTGTGCTAATTGAAGCTCTACAACCTGCCATTGCTGGATGGCCTAATCCTACTCAGCCCTCGCCTAATCTCTCTTATCTGTCAAGGTGGCAACCTATGCCTACAATTGCTAGACCAATGTATCTCTCTAGTCTCTCTAAGGTGGTGGTGGCAATGGTGGGGGCTACTATTGATGGTACCTTGGGGAATCTCTCTATGGTTCCCCATCTCTTTGTTGCATGTCCCTATCTCTCAGTTGCCTATCTCCATCTCTCTATTAGTCTTCAAGAATTTGATCCCTCTATCCCCATTGGTTGGGAGGTGTTCTACCTCCTCCTCTACCTTTGTTTTCATCTCCATCTTGATCCCCATCTCCTCTACCTCTTTGTCCCCACCCCTACCCTGTTGATTGGCCTCGGGGTCTCCATTGTGGCAATAATGCACCTAGAAATATCAATATGACTAGTGGATGGAATAAATCATGGTAGGCCTATGTCATCCCTATGTCTATTGGCCCCTATTCATATGGCCATGGCCTTTCCATTAGTTTCCTGAAACTCTCAAATACCTCATTTTTAGGGATCATCTAACCCCATGTAGTCTCCCTCATAGTACACACAAAGATGGCCACATACTAGTCATCAAGTCTATCTTGAGTCTCTCCAAACTATCTAGCAACCCCATATGGAAGATAATGCTCTATCATCATATGCTCTCTACCCTGCATAAGTGTATCATATCTCATGAAGAACAACTATTGTATTTCATCATACCAAGTAGGCATCCCAAGAAAAGACCTCCAAGTAAAAGAAGTCATCTCATCAATGACCCACCACTAGTAATGGATGTTAGCTACCCCTATATGCATAAATGTCAATCCACCCCTGTATCTCTAGATAGCTAGGTCATCTAGCTCCATGTCGACTGGTGTGAATCATGGGTAGAACACTACAATGTGCTCCTAGGCCCATATGTATAGTAGAGTGACTCATGTCTTGATAGCCCTACTATCACAATATGCAAACTCATGCAAGTCATGATAGAGGGAGGCCAATAGCACTAGCCCCCATGCAAAGAACTCTCTTCATCAGAGCATCCACTCCCAAGAAAGAGCCTATCCCAGACTGAAGTATTAGTCACATCAATTTGGTGCCACAAGCCCTGAGATGATAGTTACTACGATCAATTTGAATGTTAGCACTGAATTCCTATACTGCTCTAGCTCAATTTGCCACTTAGCAAAAATAATCTCATCAAGACCCATGACCTTGTAACAAGCATCTATCCCTACATCAACATCATAGATAACCCATTCTCCATGGATCAATAAATGAAGAATGTGCCACACATCCTCCAGGGTCACTGTCACCTCACCTATAGGGAAGTGAAATGAGGACATCTCACTTTGCCATCTCTCTGCTAGCGTTGTCATCATCTCTAGTTGCGTCCAGATGGCTGGGGCATATGCAATGTACCAGAGCCTAATTTCTCCCAGGTGCTCTTGGAGTAGCTCATGCAATCTGATCAATCTACTCAAAATCGAAGACCTATGCTCCCATGACTATACTAGCTCCATGTCCTCTTGCATCAGTAAAGTCACCACGTCATGTTTCATGAAAAAAAGAGATCTTGTTTAGAGTTTTTCTTATTGAAACAAAAAATGCATCACTATTTGCAATGGCATCTTTGTTTGAAAGTTCCAAACTATGCCACTGGAACCCTCTAAAGTCAAAACTATGTTGTTGTGTCATAGTTTGATAGCACATCAGTATGACTCAAAACCCTAAATTTCTAACTAGCCTACTGTAATGCAATTTGCATAGGTGGCACACTTTGAAGCTAAAACCTAGTCTCTAAACTAGACTATCGTGACACAATACTCAATAGCGGTGCACTTTAAGGTTGTGCAACACCGATTTGACACTTTCAATGGCACCAAACAACACTGCTTGACTTGGTTTGACTTTGGACCCTAATTAATGCACACAAAAGATAAAAAAATGTCAAGGTCACATAGCAGTGGTCCCATGCTTGGAAGCTATTGGTACACTTGCACTCACTCCAAAAGGTGTCATGGAAGCACACATTGTGCCATTATGAACCATGCTCAGAGCTCAAAATGGTGAAATCTATTAGGCCTATTTAAGCTTGAAAACTAGGGTTTTTTACCCTATTTAGCCATCCAACTAGGGTTTTGGACCCTTGATCCCATTTTTTCCTAGTCGAGGCTCGTTTTGCATCACTTTTTTGCATTTTTTCATGTTTTCGACATTCTAGATCTATCAGGCACCTTGTCCTCTTTTTTCACGAGATCACCCAAAAATCCAAATTTTCATCTAATCTCTCAAGGGGGCAGTGTACTAGCACAATTCGTTCATTGGGGTAGCAGTGGGGCATCTAAAAAAATCAAAATATTTTGAACTTTCATCTCAACAAGTTTATTCTTTGAACCAACACAATGGGTACATTGCTTCAAAGAGGAGAAAAATGTAGACACAAAAAATATACTAATTGATCCTATACACCTGATCTTGATTTTACTAACACCAGTTCATCCTAAATCATCTTTTTTGCTAATCAATTTAATTGAATAATCTTTATTTTATTAAATTCATAACATTCGATCCCTTAATAAAATAAATCAATTTTATCTGGTTAACTCATCTTTTCCCTTTTAATTAAATAATTCATTTTATTTAATTAATCTCTAAAGTCATTCTATTAAATTAAATAAATTAAATATTTATTTGATTTAATGTAACACCATCCTATGTAATTAAGTCTAAATTCATTTTCTTCCCATTTTGATTTAAATTAATCCAAAAGTATAAGTCAAAATTTTCAAATCAATTAATCTCCCTCTTAATTAATCAAATCCTGATTAATCCTAATCTTAATCCATCCAATTCTCTAGCTTTTGCAGTTTTCTCATGAAAATCAATTTAATTAATTAATAAATCTTCAATTTACTTTCAAAAGGCCATCAAAAAAGGAATATTCTCCAAGTTTGGAAAATCCCTCCAAAAGGGTTTGTACATCCAACAAGGCATTTAATTTTCTTTCACATCTTTTTCCTTGAGCCAAGTGGCATTAACTTCATTTTCTCCTCCCTCCAACTTTTCATTTCATCCATTTTGAAATTACACCTAATTGCATTAATGTGCACATTCATCCAAATGTGCTCCACCTTTGTCCACTCACATGTTTACAAGTGGCTTCATGCTATTGGTTGGTCTTTTATCCCACATTCATTCATTTTTCCTCATCTTCCATCTCTCTCATCTATAAATAAGAGGTTCTCATTTGGATTTGGGTACACAACTTGATGAAAAGTCATTATCTTGAGATTTTGAATTTTTTCATCCATATTTCATCAATTTTTATAGTTTTCTTCAAGTTTCATAGCTAGGTTATGTAGTAATTCCACCAAGGAGAATCAAATATTCACCAATCATCATTCAAGCTTGCAAGGAATTGGGAAAGGGCATTTTTCCACATCAAAATAACACTAATTTCCCCATGGGATTGAGAGTTTGACCATTTAAATAGGATTTAATAAATTTTTCATTGTGTTCTTCATATTATTTCTTCTTTTTATTTTTCAAATGAATTTCACGGGGAATGGTGTTTCTAACTTGCATTTGGGACTAATTGTGTGTGTGTCAATGCTTGGGAAAGTCTAGGATCAAGCATTCACATTTACAAATAGAGAACTATTGGAAAGAGACAATGTACATGCTTTCTCGTGTTGTCATTGATGGCAACCCTTATTAGTAAGTCAATCCACATGTCATCATTTGATCATACCAATAGACAGATTGAAGATCAATGATTAAATGTTAAGCTACAACAGAGCATTGGATAGATTTTTGTTCTTTGATTCATATGAAAATTTCCTTTTTATTATTTTATGTTGTGGATCTTAAGGAGGTTTTTTTGATGCATGATATGTGTTCTCTATAAATCTTGGTGCCTCGTATCAATTTGAGTGTAAGTTAGGATATCCGGTTGACTAATTTTCTGATCATTAGTGTATGAAGGCTGACTTGGTGAATGTAGTGTGTCATAGATATTTGAGTTATTGTTAAAGTATTTTTGTGTTTGATCATTTTGATTTAGGTCCTCACTATGTTATGGTGAACTTTTGTGGATGCGCATTGAATATTATGCATGATTTGAGTTGACAATTTGTAAATATTTCTTATTTTGTTGAAGCCGACATGAAGCAATTAAATCCTTAGTAGTGAATATATATAAGTGATTGATTATATAATTCTAGTGCATGTTCAAAGTGAGTTGATATATGTTGTAAATGTTAGAAGGTTAGTAGAGTGATTATTCACAGTTTCACTTGTGCATTAAGGATTTTTTATGCGAGTTGAAGAAGAATAGAGTAGAACATAATCAGTTAGAAGGTTCAAACTTCGATTGTTGAGCCTAACTAGAATTGTAATAAGGAATTTGTAGATGCTACTTTATCATTTCAAATCCTTCTAAAGTAATCAAAACTTTTGTAAGGCAGTGAGACTTTGAGTTTTTGAATGGTGAGTTCTAGGTAGTGTGCCTAAATGCAAGTGCATTCCCATTTTGTAAACTTTCCTTTTGAGTATACTCAGACAATATTGTAGATTGACCTCTACTGTGGTTTTTACCCTAACAGGGTTTCCATATAAAAAATCCTTGTGTTATGGTGTTGTGGTTATTTTTCTTATGTTCATGCATCTTTATTTTGGTTGAATGTTATTAGTACTTTAAGGATCAGTTTAATAAAGTTAAAAATTGTAGAACACTAATTCACCCCCCTCTTAGTGTTCCTTGATTCCAACAATTGGTATCAGAGCTCAGTTCCTCAGAAGAATTTTAAAAGCTCAGGGAAGATCTCGGAAAGTGTTTCAATGGATTCAAGCAGTCTTCAACAACAACTTATGGTGGCCCTAGATGATGTTGATTAGTCAAAATATGAAGTTTGGGAATTACAAGCAAATCTCATGAATGTTGGGAGATTCATTGAGTCATTGTAAGAAAAAATCAATAAGTCTAGGGAGAAGAGAAGGGAACTCTGTGATCATATCAAGTAGGAAGACAGTAAACACATTATAGATGAACAACTGAGTCAAGCCCTAAAGGAAAAGATAGAAAAATGTGAAATGTTTGCCAAGGATAATGCAGTTTTGAAGCATGAGATGGAATCTATTATGATGAGGATGACCAAGGAGATTGAAGATAGGAAGAATAATGAAGAAAATCTTGCTCAATCCTTGAAAGAGAAATTTGAAGAATGCAACTGAATTACTAATGGATTCATTTAGTTGGAACATGAGTTAGAATAATCTATTCACAATGAAGAAGAGCTTCAAAAGTAGATTGATAGTCTTAGAGATGAACTTGCTACAACAAATGAATTCAAGGAGAAGTTCAAGACTAGCTTAGCCAAGCTTGATGAACTAATTAAAATTCAAAGGATTGATGGTGAAAAGTGAGGTCTTGGATATGAGAAAGGAGAAATTTCTAGATTTGGAAAAAGGAGATTTAGAAAAGGAAATTAGATGAATCAACCTAATGTTGGAGTTAACATGACACTGAGAGGGGGGGTGAATCAGTGTCTTAACAGATTTGACCAATTTTTAAAAATTCAAACACAGCTCATATTTGATCTCAATATTACTCTGATTAATGCATTCATGAGTTGAATGTAATCATTCATAAACAGAATTGAGAAAATTAATGACCCAATAGTGAACTAAAACAATCAACAACACAGTAAAGCAGTGAGAACTCAGAAGAACCAAGAGAGAAGATTTTTCTGAGTGGAAAACCCTCCTGGGGTATAAAAACCACTCCTGAAATGCCTTGCAGGATTAATCTTTTAATCAACTATTCACAATGCCTTATAGGCCATTTTAGAGCACCCACTCAAGGAGCACCAACCCCTTGTTTAGAGATATCTATCTCAAGGAGTACCAACCCTTCAATATTTTTGAACAATAATAACAACTTAGAGGATTTCTCTATTTTTAGTTAAGCACATATTTCTCTATTTTTCTTGTCTACAGAATACCTTAAAGATTCAATAATTGAATCCCTAAAATACTACATAGAGAAGAAATTTTACAACATATCTCTGCATTTTTTTTAAATTTTAACACATAGTATTTCAATACATTTTCATATAGCCAAAGAATGATAATCTCAGAATAACAACAACAGCAGTAGAAAAGAGTTTTCTACTTCTATTTATACATCTACCAGATAGGTAACTATCTTCATGAGTAACGGCTAAACAACCAACCTAGCTAAGAGCTATTCTCAACAAATCTGAAACATATGAGATCATTTTATTGCATAAAAAGCACAACTTTCCACCACAAAAAATCATAACCTCTAATGCATGAATGACAATACTCAGTTAGGGCATCATTTGTCACATTAATAACTAAGATGCAGAGAGTAGTTAAATAAAATGGTGATTATAAACTAGTATGTGCAGCATGAAATGCATAAATAAAAATACCAGAGAAATCTGCAACTCCCATGGCTCCATCAACCACTATCGAGCTTCCAGCCAGAGAGGCGCATCAAACATAGCAGCCATACCATTCATTTTTGAACCAAAAAAAATGAATTTCATCATGACAATGCCGTTACAGTTAGCAACAATAGTAAAGAACACTTTATGAAACTCTCTCATGATGGCAACCATGCTAGGGTTCGATACCCAGCTAAAAGAATAAACTAAAAAAATTTTCCCTAACAAAATTTCTTTTCAATTGATGTAACGGTATGCCAAAGGCAACTTTAATGCCATACATTCAACCCTAATTCAATTGTTAGTCATCCCCTTGGTTCTATTCACTTTCACTGTGACACATTAGAGTCAGAGAGAAGTCATAACGAATACATTATGTCTCATCGATGGGCTTCCTTAGTGTATTATTCATTCGCTGAGACATGAGGAAACTTCTCACCAAGATTTTACTTTTGTTTCATTCACTATTGCTATGACCATACGATATCGGAGAGACCTCTCATAGACAAGTCTTTGTTTTGCTAAGAGCCGCCATGATCAAACTTCTCACCGTAACATATCGCTCTCAGGGAGACCTCATATAGATAAGATTTTGTTTCATCCAAGATCACCCACCATCTTGTGTGTCGCTGAGACAAGTTATATCCTATGCCGACGAAGTCCCTTTATGTTCCATCGATGAGACTAAAGGTCACTCACTGAGACCTCTCGACAAAAACCCTAGCTCTTATCGAAATGTCTACCTTTATGTTTTTGGTCGGTGTAACAAATCGAATTCACCAAGACCTTTCTTCGATGCACAAGAGTCATACAGAAATGTTCCTTTTGTTTTATGCATCACCAAGACATATCAATGTTAGGGAGACCTCTCAAAGATTACTTTATGTCATACTGAGAAAAAAACTTTATCCACTCTGAGTTGGTGAGACACTATGGAGTCATTATAACATTTCACTGAAGCAGTAACCTTATGCCGATAAGACATTTAGTGCATTGATCGGTGAGACAAAGACTCTTCAGTGAGACTATATACCAGCAGAAGAACATATGCTGATAGAGATCACTTTTTGTCTCTGAAACAAAAGAGAAGTCTTGCCGAAAGCTTCCTAAATGAAAAAATTTAATCGACATGACATAAAAAATGTCTTGCCGATAAGCAACACAGACATTTCAAAATGGATCGGGGAGACCCTGCCATTCTCACACCGATATGTGTAAGCCTAAAAGAGAAACAACCAATACCATTAGACAAATGAGATGTCAGAACCAAGGTAACTGTAATGCCTTCAAAAAAGCGAGTTCAAAGAATGTAATCAAATGGCTTGTAATCATTTGAAATACACCTGTGATATGCAAAAAGAACCATCTTGTCAAAGAAACCATCTGTCAAACTCTGCCAGTCAAAGAAATAGCATTCATAACTTGAACTAGAATTCTCATCACAATGAATTTGAATCATCAAGGAAGTGCCATAATAAAGCACACGGATCCAAACAAAGACTGATCATCAAAGAGAACCAACTGAAAGAGATTTTGTTATCAAGGACAAAACATAAACACAAATGAGATCCAACAAACTCCCCCTTTGTCGTTGATGGTAAAACACAAATGACTCTCCCCCTTTTTGCCTCAATGACAAAGAATAGAAGAGAAGAATGTCCATTGCCATGAAACACAACTTAGAAGCCAACCAAAATATCATGAGAAATAGCTGCAAAAAGAGTAACAGTGCAACAAACAAGATTGTAGGAGAGTTGTAAGTGAATGAAAATATTTAACATGCTCCCCCTAAGTAGTAGCTAGGAGATTTTGTGAAGTAACAATTAAGAGATAATTCCCAATCGAAGTCTCAGCCTTGCAAATAACTCTTTTGCTAAGGGCTTAGTAAAAATGTAAGCCACCTGATCTTGTGAACCAACAAACTATAAGCAGACATCATTAGCTAGTACCTTTTCTCGAAGAAAGTGAAACTTGATAGCAATGTGTTTAGTGTGAGAGTGCATAACGGGATTTTTTGATATATTTATCGCACAAGTGTTGTCACAGAGAATAGAAATAGGTTTAGGAACTTCTATACCCATATCAGATAGAGTTTGGCTCATCCAAAGAACTTGAGTACAACATGAAGTGGCAGCAATGTATTCTACTTCAGCAGTAGAAAGAGTAACAAATACTTGTTTCTTGCTATGCCATGCCACTAAATGATCACCAAGAAAGAATGCAACACCAGTGGTGCTTTTCCTATCATCCAAACAACCAGTGTCAGCATCAGTATAAGAAATCAAAGAGAAATCATTGCTTCTAGGATACCAAAGACCCTAATCAAGAGTGCTCTAAATGTATTTAAAAATCCTTTTAACAGTAGTGACATGGGATTCTTTAGGTGATGCTTGAAGCCTTGCAACAGTGCAAACTGCCTGCATAATGTCAGGTCTAGAAGTAGTTAAATATAATAGACTACCAATCATTGATCTATATTCAGTTTGATTTTTATCAGGAGAATCATTAATCTTAGTAAGTTTGCATCCAGTAACCATTGGAGTGCTAATTGGATGGCATTCATCCATCTGAAATTTCTTAAGCATCTGTCTAGCATACTTGGTTTGAGAAAGAAATATTCCATTCTCACATTGAGAGATTTGAAGTCCCAGAAAGAAATTTAATTCTCCTAAATTTGACATTTCAAACTCAGATTCCATTAGCTGAGAGAACTTCTTACTCAAAGTAACATTATTGCAGCCAAAGATAGTATCATCAATGTAAATTTCAACAACCAAAGTATCAAAACCTTTAGATTTAACATAAATATTACTATCTACACCTCCTCTAACAAAACCATTTGAAAGCAAATGATAGTCTAGCCTAGAGTACCAAGCTTTAGGTGCTTGTTTTAAGCCATAGAGGGCCTTTTTCAATCTGTAAACATGACCAGGCTTATCTTTGCAAATAAATCCCTCAGGCTGTTCAACATAGACCTCTTCATCTAAATAGCCATTCAAAAAGGCAGTTTTGATATCCATTTGATAAATAGTAATTTTTTTGTCAACAGAATAAGCCAAAAATATTCTGATAGATTCTAGTCTAGCAACAGGTGTAAAGGTTTCACCAAAGTCAATACCTTCTTGTTGAGCATAGCCTTTGCAGACAAATCATGCTTTATTGCAAAGAACATTGCCATTTTCATTAAGCTTATTTTTGTAAATCCATTTGCCTCCAATGACATTCTTGTCATCTAGTCTTGGGACTAACTCCCAAGTCTGATTTTTCTCAATCTGATCAATTTCTTCCTGCATAGCATTAAGCCAACATGATTCAGTGAGAGCTTCACTAAAATTTTTAGGCTCAAGTTGAGTAACTAGACAGAAAGCTATTTGTGCCTTTTCATAAGATTTTGTACCCTTTCTTCTAGTTTGAACTCCTGCATTTTTATCCCCAATAATCTAATCTTTGGGGTGATATTTAGCTAGAGTTTTTGAAGGAGCAATTGATGCAACCTTTTCAGGACTTGATTTTTCATTTATAGGGCTTGCTGATTTAGCAATATACTTTGCTGCTTCAGCTTCTTATGAATCTGATTCAAGTTCAGGTTGTTCTTCCTCATTATCTTGCAAGATGTCAACATCTAAATGTAATCTTTCATCAAACTTTACATTTACAACTTCAACAATCTTGTTAAGCCTTTTTTTAAGGAATTTATAAGCTTTGCTGTGAGTTGAGTATCCCAAAAAGATACCCTCATCACTCTTTGATTGAAAGCTCCCAAGGTTATCATCATCTTTCCTTATGAAACACTTCCAAAAATTTTAAAGTATTTGACAGAAGCAGTTTTTCCATACCAAAGTTCATAAGGAGTGTGTTTAGATTTCACCCTAAGCTGCACTCTATTCAAAATGTATACAGCTGTATGTATAGCTTCTTTCCAATACATATCAGACAACTTAGCTTCATCTAACATGGTTCTAGCCATTTCTTTTATAGTTCTATTCTTACGTTCAACTACCCCATTTTGTTGAGGTGTTTTTGTTGCAACATATTGTCTTTTAATGTCGTGCTGCTCATACTAATCAATAAATTCTTGAGAGGTGAACTCACCTCCTTTGTTAGATCGTAGACATTTAAGTTTCAAATCAGATTCCTTCTCAACCAATTTATGAAAGATTTTAAACCTTTCAAAAGCTTCTAATTTGTGCTTAAGAAATGTGACCCAGACCATTCTAGTATAATCATCCACAAACAGCATAAAGTACTTTTCACCATTAATATACCTTGTTCTGGTTGGTCCACATAAATCAGTATGCACAAGTTGTAAAGGTTTCAAAGAAGAATGTTCTTTTGTTTTGAAGCTAATTTTAGTTTGTTTACCACTTAAGCATTATTTGTACATAGAGTTTTCTAGCTTGCTAAGAACTGGTAAACCTCTAACATTATGATTCTTACTAACTCTAACAATATTTTCAAAGTTTATGTGTCCTAATCTTTTATGCCATAACAAGCTCTCTTCAATTTGGCCCATTAAACACATACCTTGATTATTGTCATTGCTTGATGTGTCGAGAAGATTGTACACATTTACTTTTGTCCTACTTATAGCTGCAATAGCCTTTCCAAGCTTGTCCTTAATCTCACATCCCTGCAAAGTGAAAAGAACATGATAACCACTATCACAGATTTGGCTAACACTTAGAAGATTGTGTTTGAGACCTTCCACATAGTACACATTATAGATAGGAGTGTCTTCATTCAAAAGAAGTGAACCTCTACCTTTAATTTGAATACAAGAGTTATCACCAAACTTAACATATTTGCCAACATAATCCTCAAGATTTATAAACTTATTCTTGTCACCAGTCATATGGTTAGAACATCCACTGTCCAGGACCCATAAGTCCTTTTTCTTGGAATGAAAAGCAGTTTGAACAAACATAGTTTGCTCATTGTTGTTAACAGTCTTAGGTTTCCAAACCATTTTAATTTTCTACTATTTAGATTGCAAATCAGTTTTGCACTTTTTGGCAGAATGTCCCAAAGCATTGCATTTAAAAATTCTAATTTGTCTAACAAAACCAAGTTGTTGCCTAAGACCAAACCTGGGTATTTTAGAATTCATAAGCTTGCAAGTGCTCACCTTATGGCCAAATTTGTTGTAGAAAAAAAAATAACCATAGAAGAAAGGATTGACTCTGTATGAAGGTCTATTACCTCTTAAGAACTAAACATGATTCTTACCAAATACTGAGTGATTTGAACCTAAAACTTTGACTTCAGAAGAGGGGTTTTTTTTTGCATTGTCAGTTGAGCATTCACCCTTTTCAAAACCAACACCAGTTTTATCTTTATACATCTTCTGCTTGCTGAGCATCTCATTCAGTTTTTGAGTGCTTTCATATTTTTCAATTTCCTTCCTTAAAAGGACTACTTCTTGTTCTAGTTTTTGAATTTCTTGATCTTTGTTGCTTATAGTCTCTCGAAGACAGTCTTCAACTCTTTTAGCTTCTTCAAGTTGAGTTTTTAGAGAGACCATTTCTTGATCTGGTTTATGTTCTTGAGCAAGAACTTGTTTTTTGAGTTTCCTAACCTCTTGTAAAGCACATTTCAGCTCACTTTCAAGATCTACTACACCTTCTTCAATGTCAATGGTGTTTGAATCATTTTGCTGAGAAATTTTAGCCGTGAACAAGGTTTCATCTTCTTCAGTTGATGAATCTTCAGACTCAATATCAAATTCATCCTTACTAAACAGACTTTTCTTTTTGAAATTGAAGTTGTGTTTAGGTTTGAAGGCCTTCTTTTTAGGTTGTTTTTTAGTTGTCTCGTTGTCACAGATTTGATCATCATAGGGACACTTTGCAGCAAAGTGACCTATTTTTCCACAGTTAAAACATTTAAAGGGAAGTTTTCCCTTATAATTTCCTAATCCCTTTTTAAGTCTTCTAACAAAATGGGATTCTTTAGAATCAGACAACTCTGATTATCTGACTTCAACTTGTTCTTTCTTTTCAGTGTTAAAGACAGTTTCTTTTCATGTTGAAATGTTTTTGCTAGTTCTCATTTCATAGGCAGTAAGTATTCCTTGCAGGATGTCTAAGGTAAGCTTATCAAAGTGTTTCTTTTCTTCTAGGGCTGAAACCTTAGATTTAAATTTGGATGGTAAGATTCTAACAACTTTAGTGACCACATCAAATTCATTAACCTCTTGACCTAGACCTTTCATTGCATTGACAACTTCATCGACTCTTAGGAAATATTCAGCCACTTTTTCATCATCCTTCATTTTCATCTCCTCAAACTGATGTTTGAGTGTAATGATTTTTGACAATTTGACTTTCTCATTCCCTTGATATATAGTTTCAAGTTTTTCCCAGATTTCATGAGCAGATTTACAATGCATGACTTTAATGAACACATCTTTAGTTAACCCACAAAAGATGGCATGCTTAGCTCTGGAATTCATTTCATACCTCTTTTTTTTAGCAGGATTAGTGGGAATAGTGGCTGGTACATTGCAATTAGTTAAAATAATGCTCCAAACATCAACATCAAAAGAAACAAGAAAAGCTTCCATTCTAATTTTTTAGAAAACATAATCTGTTCCATCAAATAACGGAGTTCTGGTTACAGAGGCACCATATTGAGGATGTGCCATTAAAATAAACTCCAAGGCCAAGATCAATCCAAGGTGATCAAAACCTATCAAAGGACCCTATGCTCTAATACCAATTGTTGGAGTTAACATGACACTAAGAGGGGGGTGAATCAGTGTCTTAATAGATTTGATCAATTTTTAAAAATTCAAACACAGCTCAGATTTGATCTCAATAGTACTCTGATTAATGCATTCATGAGTTGAATGTAATCATTAATAAATAGAATTGAGGAAAGTAATGATCCAATAGTGAACTGAAATAATCAACAACATAGTAAAGCAGTGAGAACTCAGAAGAACCAAGAGACACAAGATTTTTCTAAGTGGAAAACCCTCCTAGGGTATAAAAACCACTCCCAAAATGCCTTGTAGGCTTAATCTTTTAATCAACTGTTCACAATTCCTCATAGGAAATTTTAGAGCACCCACTCAAGGAGCACCAACCCCTTGTTTAGAGAGATATCTATCTCAAGGAGTACCAACCCCTAAATATTTTTGAACAATAATAACAACTTAGAGGATTTCTCTATTTTTAGTTAAGCACATATTTCTCTATTTTTCTCATCTACAGAATACCTTAAAGATTCAATAATTGAATCCCTAAAATACTACATAGAGAAGAAATTTTACAACATATCTCTGCATTTTGTTTTATTTTAACACACAGTATTTCAATACATTTTCATATAGCCAAGGAATGATAATCTCAGAATCACAACAACAACAGCAAAAAAGAGTTTTTTGCTTCTATTTATACATCTGCCAGATAGGTAACTATCTTCAGGAGTAACAGCTGAACAACCAACCCAGCTAAGAGTCATTCTCAACAAATCTAAAATGTATGAGATCATTTTACTGCATGAAAAACACAACTGTCCACCACAAAAAATCATAACCTCTAATGCATGAATGACAATACTCAGTTAGGGCATCAATTTTCACATTAATAACTGAGATGCAGAGAGCAGTTAGAAAAAATGGTGATTATAAACCAGTATGTGCAACATGAAATGCATAAAGAAAAATACCAGAGAAATCTGCAACTCCCATGGCTCCATCAACCCCTATCGAGCTTCCAGCCAGTGAGGCGCATCGAACATAGCAGCCATACCATTCATTTCTGAACCAAAAAAATGAATTTCATCCTAACAATGCCGTTACAGCCAGTAACAATAGTAAAGAAGAGTTTATGAAACTCTCTCATGATGGCGGCCAGGCTAGGGTTCAATACCCAGCTAAAAGAATAAACTCAAAAAGTTTTCCCTAACAAACTTTCTTTTCAATCAATGTAATGGTATGCCGAAGGCAACTTTAACGCTAGACATTCAACCCTAATTCAATCATTAGTCATCCCCTTAGTTTGATTTGCTTTCACTGTGACACATTAGAGTCGGGGAGAAGTCATAACGAATACATTATGTCTCATCGATGGGCTTCCTTAGTGTATTATTCATTCGCTGAGACATGAGGAAACTTCTCACCGATATTTTACTTTTATTTCATTCACTATCGCTGTGACCATACAATATTAGAGAGACCTCTCATAGACAAGTCTTTGTTTTACCGAGAGCCCCCATGATCAAACTTGTCACCGTAACATATCGCTCTCGGGGAGACCTCATATAGATAAGAATTTTTTTCACCGAAGATCATCCACCATCTTGTGTGTTGCTTAGACAAGTCAAATCCTATGCTGACGAAGTCCCTTTATGTTCCATCGGCAAGACTAAATGTCATTCACCGAGACCTCTTGCCAAAAACCCTAGCTCTTGCCGAAATGTCTACCTTTATGTTTTCGGTCAGTGTAACAAATCAAATTCGCCAAGACCTTTCTTCGATGCACAAGAGTCATACCAAAATGTTCCTTTTGTTTTATGCATCATCGAGACATATCAATGTCGGGGAGACCTCTTGGAGATTACTTTAAAAAAAATGTTATCCACTCTGAGTCGGTGAGATACTACAAAGTCGTTACAACATTTCACCAAAGCAGTAACCTTATGCCAATAAGAAATTCAATGCATCGGTCGGTGAGACAAAGACTCTTCAGTGAGAGTATATACCGACGAAATAACATATGCTGATAGAGATCACTTTCTATCATCGAAACAAAAGAGAAGTCTTGCCGAAAGCTACCTGAATGAAAAAATCCAATCGACATGACATCAAAAATGTCTTGCCGATAGGCAACACAAACATTTCAAAATGGATCAAGGAGACCCTACCATTCTCACACCGATATGTGTAATCCTGAAAGAGAAACAACCAATACCATTAGACAAATGAGATGTCAGAACCAAGGTAACTGTAATGCCTTCAAAAAAGTGAGTTCAAAGAATGTAATCAAATGGATTGTAATCATTTGAAATACACCTATGATATGCAAAGAGAACCATCCTATCGAAGAAACCATCTGTCAAACTCTGTCAATCATAGAAATAGCATTCATAACTTGAACCAGAATTCTCATCACAATGAATTTGAATAATCAAGGAAGTGCCATAATAAAGCACAAGGATCCAAACAGAGACTGATCATCAAAGAGAACTAGCTGAAAGAGATTTTGTCATAAAGGAAAAACCATAAACACAACTGAGATCCAACACCTAAAAGGTATCTAGTAAGAAATATAATTCTCAAAGGTTTAATGGTAGCTATTATGTTTGCAATAAATTTGGTCATATGGCAGCTCAATGTACAACCAGAGTGAATTCAAGTGGTCCATCATTCTCTAGTCAGTGTTTTAATTGTAACAAGTATGGTCATAAGTCAAATGAATGCAAAAACATGATGAACAATTTTTATAGAGATGTTAGATGATATGCTTGCAATAGATTTGGCCATATTGCTAACCATTGTAGATCAAGAGAAAATTAGTGGAACAATTAGCCTAGACAAAGAAATGTGGTATACTATAATTGCAACAAAACTGGTCATATTGCTAGATTTTATAGAAGAGGTCTAGTAAATCAAAGAAGAAACATGTAGAAGGATGAAAAAGGAAAAGGGAAGGCCACTACAAATTAGATCAAGATGCGGATGAAGAAGACATGAGTGAAGAAGAGTCCCTTTGTTGTAGGAAATGAGGTAGCACCAAAATCAGCTTCTGGTAATTCCTCCGGGAATTAGATTAAGGCCTCTAGTCTAGGGGGAGCTGTCAAGAAAATCCTTCAAACCCCTACCAATAATTGACATTAGGATGTGGATAAGTGCACTGATTAATGCATTGATGATCTATAGATGTTGTTGAATAGGTGGAGAGAGTATTTATACAAAACTAAATGTCTGCAAAAGAGTTATCTCTCACAGTGTATGGAATAGGGTATTTTGACGAGTTAAGGAAAAAGAATTTATTGTGTCAAAAGGTTAGGTGTGTGAATGATAAAAAGTCATTTCTATCTTTCATTTGTCAATTTGCATATTGAGAATAAGAAGTTTGGAGAGCTCTAAAGTGAACTTCATAAAAATTTGGGAAGATTCAAGTGTGAAGGTGATTCAATGATCAAACCCTAATTTGAGAAAAGGTATTTATCATGAAAACCTATAAACTTGTGAATTTGTGAAAATGGCTACTACATTGGTAGTTGAAGTCAAGGATAGACCCTATCTAAAATTCAAGTGGCATCCTTTCAAATATGTTGAGACCGAGCCCTTAGGTGCATTTTTGTCTGTTTTGTATGGCATCTTGCATATTGAGGAAATTAGGGCATACATTCATGCTAATATTGAGGAATTGGGGAGCTCGCAGTTGTTGAATTTGTATTCCAATCACATTGTTGGAGAGGATTTTTGTATTAAGCCTGAAATCAAAATCCTAAAGGAGAAGAAATTCACATAGATTGTGAAATTCCCTATGTTTGATGAAAGCAAATGGGTCTAGTATATCTAGATTCGAGTTCATGCTAAATTTATGTGGTTAAGTTGAGCTTTCAAGATTACAAAAGAAGCCATAAGTGCTATTACAAGTTTAAATTCCTTTGGTGGATTGTTGATATTGAAGTTTGTGAAGAATCAAACAGTCACTTATGCAACTAGTTTTATATTTGATATAAGAGCAATGAAAATTGATAACATCATTAATGTGGATCTGAAATTTTCCTCAATGTCATTGGTTACAAGATATATCATTCTAGCTGAGAAAAATTTGTACTTGGTACAACCATATATGTAACATATTAGATAGTGAAGGAGAATGTAGAGTATGATTTATGTGAGTTTCTTTGAAGTCAACTTATGGATAATCTTGGTAAGATCAAGAAAAACAACAAGAATTCAATTAAATATGGTAATCTATTGTTGTTTATGTTATCTTATTTCATTAATGAAGTTCTAGGAGTTGGGAAAGTGCATTGGCAAAGTGATAGGCTTGTAGCTATTCATATTAGAGATATCTTATATGGAATTGGTGATAGTAGACAAGGAAAACTATTATTTTGGGATATTTCAAGAATTTTTAGAATGAGATGCAAGCAAGAGAAAGAATTCCTACTTCTACTGTGGAGAAGTACAAGGACACAATCTATTTTATGGTTAACATTGATCAATGTTTGATGGAAGCTACAAATCCTAGAACTGTCTGGATTATGCCAATGGGTTATGAAGTTGAAGAGAGCATCTTAGAACTATATGTACATTTTTTGAGTAATCCTTTGGATCCATTTGAAGAGACGTTTGGAACATATGGAGAGAAGAATATGCGATTCCATGAGTATTTGAAGAAACTAATGATAATCTAGAAATTAAGGAAAGAAGTGAAAGTCTTTGCAAAGAGCATGGGTATATCTACTAAAGTTGTAAGAGAAGATATAAGGAAGAGATAACAAGTTGAAGCTGAAAAAGATCTTGCTAGAACTGAATCTACTAGTCTAGAAGCATGCTCTGCCTAAACTAGATCAACAGGGAGCTCTGCACCCCTATTTTTTCATGCAAAGAAGTCAACCCCTATAAAAGCTCAAGTTAAGGAATCTGGTAAAAGGAAGAAAGATAAGAGAAATAGAGTGTATGCAGCTATTTCAAAAGATGAAGAGACATAATATGATGAATAAGTTAGAGAAATAAAGCATATGGGAACCCAAGCAACAACAGTCACTAAGGACAAGCCCTCTAATGAAAAAGAGAAAGCAAAAAAGAAGATGAAAATTGAAAATCCAGGTATGTCTATAGAGGAAGTTAAGAGAGGCATAATCAAGGATGGCAATCTTAAGCCCCTATGTGAAGTGTAAGGTACCCTTGATAGTGTTGGTCAAAGAATTCTTGAGGAAGATACAATAAAGTATTTGAACAATTTCAATATAGATCTTGTTGAGATAATGGCACAGTTGCCTAAGGAAATGTATGAAATTTTGGAGATGAGGAGAGTTGGTGCAAGAACTGAAGAAGAGCAGCTAAGAGAACAAATTCTTACATATCTATGTTTGGGAATTTCCACAGAGGAAATGAAGATAATCCTAAATGAAGAGAAAATACATTTCAAGAGTAAAACAAGAGTAAACAAGCTTATGATTGGTAGGACTAAAGAGGTAGCAAAAGAAACTAAAAGAATTTTGAAGGAAGTTTTATTAAAGAATAGAATTAATGTTGTCTCTGAAGAAGTGCATGTTGAAGATATTTCATCTGGTCTAGTAAATGAAGAGGTTACAGTTGAGGACACTCAGATTCCTCTTGATGTGCATGATACAAAAGTACCTATAGAGACTGAAGCTCCTAAAGTTGTGTCAGTTGAAGAAAAGGAGATATCAGCTGAAGAAGTTGAAATTCCAAAAGACAAGCAAAATTTGTGGCTGAGGAATCAGTGGTTGAGGAAAAGAAGGTTGAAGTTAAAGAAGTTCTTGTGGAAGCAAGAGACACTACAGAGGCAGTGAATAAATTTTTGGGAGAGCAACATGAAAAAATTGACCTTGAATTTGGAGAAGGTCCTATTCATTTGTGTACTTTTTCCCCAATTGAGAAAATGGAAGTTGCATCATTTGCATAGGCTAAGGCTAGGGAGGAAATTATGAAATCTCACATTGAGGATAGTGAGTTATTGAGTCTTGCATCTAGTATATTGGAGAAGATCATGCCTACTCATGTTAAGGATCCATTTGGTTCTTCCTCTGGTGAGTTAAAGAAGCTTATTAATTCTGTAAGTACTCATTTTGAGTCACTTAAGAAGTCAACTTTGGTCAAGGTACAAAGGAATTTGATGACAAAAGGTTCAATAGGTTGAAAGGAATGATAGCTAATGATAAATATCTATTAGCTACCTATGTGAAGAATGTTCAAAGTGCACTATCTAAAGGTGGAAAGATCTATAAGTTGTGTTTTTCTTTGTCTAAACTTACTGAGGACAATGAGAAGAAGATTAAGGATCATGAGAAACAATTTTAGTTGCTATTTTTGATTCCTTTGATCATTTAATTATTTTTTTTGGAAAGCAAGAAGGTCAAGTTATATCTGGACTTGAAAAGATAAAGAATGTGAAGCATGATAATGATATAGTTTTGGAAATATCTTGTGAACTTAGAGGCCTAATTGGTCTGAAGTTAGAAACTATGTTGAATACATTGAAGGAAGCACAAGTTGTTATGGTGGTCAGTGATCCAGTGAACCTTGAATTTGTAGAGATGCAATCTTATTTATTCTATGGTCACATGACTATTCTAGAGAGTCTCAAGAAGGGTTGGGATACAAGCTTGAACCTGTTGAATACCAATTTTGCAGATATTTTCAAGTTTGTTAAGTTGTTGAAACAAGTTTGTACATATGTAGTTTGAAGTTTTGTTTGTTTATAGAAGCTTTGTATGTAGATTCCCTATCTTTTCCATTGATGTCAAAAGGTGAGAATCAAATAGTGAAAAAAATATATCCATCTAAGGGGGAGTTGTAGTTTTGAGCTATGGATGATCTTTCTAGAGTTTTGGTTGGTAGTGTATTTATGTTGGTATTGATTAGACACTTAGTTATTTTTCACTAAGTGTTTCCATCAATGAAAAAGGGGGAGATTTTTGGCAAAAGACACTGCACATTCTTTCTAGTGTTGTCATTTATGGCAACCCCTATTAGTAAGTCAATCCACACATTGTCATTTGATCATACCAGAAGATAGATTAAAGATCGGTGATTATCTATTAAGCTAGAATAAAGCATCTAAAAGATTTGTGTTCTTTGATTCATATACAAATTTTTTTGCTATTATTTTGTGTTGTGGATCTTAGAGAGGTTTTTATAGTGTATGATTAGTGTTATCTGTAAATATTGGTGCCTCATATTGATTTGAGTGTAAGTTAGGAGATTCGGTTGACTAATTTTTTGATCATCAGTGTATGAAGGCCAACTTGGTGAATGTAGCATGTCACATATTCGAGGAGTTATTGTTTAAGTATTTTTGTGTTTGAGAATTTTGATTTGGGTCCTCACTATTTTGTGGCCAACTTTTGTGGATGTGCATTGAATATTATGTATGATTTGAGCTAACAGTTTCTAAATATTTCTTATTTTGTTGAAGCTGACATGAAGTGATTAAATCCTTAGTAGCAGATATATATAAGTGATCAATTATATTATTCAAGTGCATTTCAAAGTGATTTGATGTATGTTGTGAATGTCAAAAGGCCAGTAGAGTGATTATGCATAGTTTCACTTGTGGATTAAGGATTTTTGATGTGAGTTGAAGCAGAATAGAGTAGAAGAGTAGAATTAGTCAAAAGGTCTAGAATTCAATTGATGATCCTATTCAAAACTATAATCAGGAATTTGTAGATGCTACCTTCTTAGTTGAAATCCTTTGGAAGTAATAAACACTTTTGTAAGGTAGTGAACCTTTGAGTTTTTGACAAGTGTGCTTGAATGCAAGTGCATTCCCATTTTGTAAACTTTCCTTTTGAGTATGCTTAGACAATATTGTGGATTGACCTCCACCATGGTTTTTCCCCTAATAGGGTTTCCACGTAAAAAAAACTCTTGTGTTATGGTGTTGTGGTTATTTTTCTTATGTTCATGCATATTTATTTTGGTTGAATGTTATCAGTACTTTAAAGATTAGTTCAATAAAGTTAAAAATTGAAAAACACTAATTCACCCCCCCTCTGAGTGTTCCTTGATTCCAACAAGAACAACATAAGATTACCCGAGGCTCTAGAATCCAATAGGAAGATATTTAAATTCTTCTAAAAAATTCTTAAACTCAATAGGAATGGGGGTGTTCCCGTCTTTCCTCTATTCAAAGTTGCATTCATTTCAGTAGCTGGAGTCACCTTTGTCTTTCTTTTCAACTAATTTTCTTCATCCAACGCTTTAAAAATGAATTCATGGTGGGTAGGACACCACTTCAAAATATCAAAGAATGATAATGAAGTCATCTACTTCTTGATTTTGAAATCAGATCATACTCTTTACCAGCATTATATTGATGTCTAGAAGTGAAAGAAAAGATACCCTTATTTGGAAACTCGGGTGGGCCTTTTAGGGGAGGAAGATTGTTATATGATTTCTAATTAGGAGGGACTATATTGTTGGGAGGAGTAGATGTGGTGAATGGCCGTTTATTCTGACTTCTCAAAAAATGACCACCCTTTGCTTGAAAAGCCTGGGCATCATATATATCTTTCTCTAACTCATTTTCTCCCTATATGGGAAACTAATATTCTTCATCATAAGTCTCAAAAACCATGGTTGTACCCATAGATATACCATTTTTTTTGGCACTTCCTTGTGGTGATTTTGAATCAGCCTGAGCCTTCTTAACTATTTTCTTCACCTTTAGGAAGTTAACCTTAGAATGTGTAGCAATATCAATCAATCTAAACCAATTATTCATGAAGTTTAAATTTGCAACATTAGTAGTATGTGTTTTTTCTTCATTGGCCTGATAATTCAAAGGAACTCCTTGATTGTGTCATCCTATGTTCCACTATTTGTTGTTATTGGGTCTCTAGTTGTATCCCCTTTTCTAATTATGATAGCTTTGGTTCTAGAAATTTTGATTTTGGAAATTTCTTTTATTCAAGTTAATGTTCTGGTTGAAGTAGTTATTTTGATTGGAATTCCCTCCCTAATTCTGGTATTAGTTTTGGTTTTGGTTCTGAGGGGTTTAGTTTGAACTAGTCCATCTCATTAGTCACTTTGGATAAGGTTTTCTTTAGAGTTTCTAACTCTAATGTCAAATGAGCATTATGTTCATTCTCTATAGTTGTTGCAGTTGATGGGTTGGTCATGGTGTTAGATTCTCCAATAGGATTGTGAGACTTTTGATGTTGTTAGGAGGAATCTAAAGTTCCACCATCAATCATCTATGGTAATGTAGGTGAAGAATGTAATTTAGCCAAAGGTCCATAGGAAGAATGAGACATTCTTAGAACTATATTGAATAGAGGGGCCTTTTTGGTAATTCCAAGATATCCTATGGGAGATAGATCCCCTCACATACTACCTGATTGGGAACTTATCTACTATTGCAGCTTGATAGCTAGGTGGTATACTTTGGACAGTGAATTTGTTTCTACTACGAAGTAAGTTCTTTGTAGAAATAAACCAATCAATGGATCTATAGCCTTAAGGTATGCATGAATGGTGATGTTCTCATATACCATGTAACGTTCATGTAGTCACTTGTACAACCTCTAGAATCATGTGTTGAATAGAGGTAGGGGTTCGTGTGCTTCCTTCCTAATTGTGGTAAATTGGTGATATAGGATGGTTGGGTTTATATAGACCCAAAATTGATTAATGAAGGCATCCTCCAAATTAGTCCAACTAAGAATGCATCTAGTAGGTAGCTTAAAGTACCAATTGTAGGCCATATCTCCCAGTGAATAGGGAAATAATCTACATGAAATGTCATTTTGTGTTATTTGGGCCCGAGTATATTTGAATGCTTGAATGTGCTCTTTTGCACTTCAAAATTATCCATGGGCATACCTAGGGTAGAACTTCTCTATATTTTTAGGAATCTCATGTATGCCATCGAGAATGGTTCCCAGTGGCAAGGGATTATTCATAAATAACACCATTACTAGAAATGGGTTAGGTTATGCTAGCTGGTATTAATGAAAATCTAGGTGGAATGGGTGGTACTGTTAATGATGGTGGGATTGGATTCCTATGTGTTTTGGGTCTAGTAGGAAATCAAAGTTCAACTAATGGTTCTGGATTGGTAGATGATCTCAGAACTCTTTCAAACCTATATGGTGAAAAGGAACCAATTCACTCAAGTTTGTTCCTCTGGGCCCTCTTTCTAGTGCCAATTCTATTGATGGTAAAAGTAACACAACAATGTTAAACAAAATATTTCTACTCTATTTCTCTTAAAATAGATAGCTAATCTTAAACCACCTATCTTTTAAGGTCTCGATAGTCAGTTCTCAACTATGCTGTCATCATTTAGTGGTTCATGAAATTGTAATATTCAAGGGCCTTTATTGGTAAAAAGGGTACAAACTGGGTAGTACAAAGTAATCTAACATAGGGGTTTTAAATAAATAGAAAAAGATAGATTAGGGACTTAAAACAATAAGATTTGAACACATATTGCTTCAAATTTAGACATGTTGGTGGAGCCCAAGATCACCAACTGTGGAAAATAACCTTCACCAAAGAGAGAGAAGCACACAAGCTATTTCACCATATAAAGAGTGAATAAATGAGATCCAATAATTTACATAATGTATAGGCTTATAAAGTTGTGAAAAACATAGATGGGTGAAAAACTACCTTATAGGAAAAACCACTTGAATAACCAATGCATACTTATGCCTACATTAAAACTTAAGATGCTAAATGTAATTTACTCTAACACCCTCCTTAATTGTAACTTAGGGAGAATGCAAATGAAGATGCAATATGGGCCTTAACTACAAAACCATGTTAGCTACCCATTTACAATGCAAACATAAATCTTTCACAATTGGATAAGAGGATCAAAACACTATGGGAAAAAACCCCTCTACAAAAGAGAGAAAATAAAACAAAATGATGCATGGATGGAGGACTCAATCATAACCCCAAGGACTACATACATCATATATATATAGTCAATGGCCCCCCTAATAAGAAGGAAAGAGAGAGACTATATAGCCTCCCCACAATGTGTAATCACCTACAAAAAAAGTAAGTGTCTGAAGAAATAAATGATCATGTCGACAAACAACTTTTCTCCCTTTTAGAAGAAACGAAACCAAATACACATGCAAGTATTCTTCCCATTCCAAATAGGAATTGTGCCATCAAAAAATGGACCCTTGTCATTTTCATGGTTTTTTAGGTCTTGTTTCATAGTGTTGGAACTATGTTGCTTCAATTTTATGATGTATCTTGGCTTGAACATGCTTATTTTGGTGCTAAAATTTAGATAACGACATCTTGTGATGGTGTTGTGAAGTGTTGTAAGACATTTATATATTCTTCTAGACTCCATTTAATGCAATTCACCTAAAAACCACCTTTTCACTCATTAACAAGTCCTATTTTGAAGTGTTGTAAAGTCTTGTAACAAGATTTCATGCTTTTCTAGGCATATTTTCACTATTTACACCCTTCTTGTGCTTTATTTTTCTCTTTATGCCCCCATATGCTTATATTAAATGTATTTTTGAGTCCTATCTTGACAAACAACATTAAACACATTATTTCTGACACTTGGTTTTGGGTCCTAGGTGGGACTCATTTGCCAAGGGTGGCAAATGAGTCCCCCTTGGCCCCAAATTCAAAATATTTCAAAATTTCTTTTAGTAGTTTACTCAAATTCACTTCATGTCGGCATGTGATGAGGTATGAATGGATAGTAAGCCATAATATTTGTACAAATAAGTGATTTTCACCTAATTTTACATCTCCCCATTTATTCAAGAAAGCAAGCACTTTGGAGTAGCCATTGACATTACTTCAGATTTGCATATTTAAGGGTTTTGTAAGTTTTTAATACTTTCATGTTATTCATTTATCATTTCCTTTTCATTTCATTCATCTCTATTGAGTTTGATTACCAAAGTGGGGTTTGACTAAGGAAAATCCCTATTCACTAACCTCCCAACATTTTACCCCTTTGTGCATGTGTATTTGTAGCTTTGTTTTGCAGATTTAATAGGTTTAAAGGTGTTGAAATGTGGAATTCAAGTCAACTAGGTTATTCAAGTAAACTCATCATATTTTCAATAATTTTGAGTGTTTTCTATTTCTTTTCTACTAAATTGACCCTGACAACCTAACATTTAGACATTACCAGATCTAGTGAAGCAGTGTTGCCTCCTGATTTTCCAAAAATATTGGGGAGGACTGATTCATCACCCTTGGTGAATTACTCACACTTGAAATCTAAAAATCTATATTTTGTCAAAAATCAACTCCCGATTGTTAGAAATCAGTTCCTGACACTTTTTCAATAGTAGGAGGACTGATTCACCACCCTTGGTGAATGAGTCCCACTATGAAAAATTAAAAAAATTCATCAATATTATAGACACTCTAGAAAGCTCATACAACATCCAAGAGCACTCATATTTGACCCTGTACCTTTTGTTCTGCATATTTCTTTTAATTTCTCCATCTTTCATAGTTTCTTGCATATCACAGTGTGTTTTCAAACATAACTTAAATTGCACTTTAACATTCATTTTAGATCATTTTAATCAGTCAATTTGATTTATTTTAGTTAATTTACATTACAACACGTTGCATACATCCTAATTTGAATGTGCATAAGCATTTTAGGAGCCCCAAATCTCTCTCTTTCTAGGTGGAAAACCCTAGGAAGAGAGCCAAGCATTTTAAGGTTCCCAAAATCTATGTCACATTTTGGTGAAATCGAGTCTTGAACATTTTTAAACTTCTAATTGCATTCATATCTTTCATCCTAGTTTCCATTTGCATTGACATTCAATTAGGACATTTTTTTTTATTGCATTCTAGGATCTTTCATTTTGCATTAGTGAAAAGTTATTTATTTTTTATTCTTGCATTCAATTTCATTGAAAAAATGAATCTTTACATTCTATGTTTATATTTGAATTTTGAAAAGAATTTAAATAATTGCTAAAATTTTGAAAAAAACAAAAAAATTGCATCTTGGGACTCATTCGCCACCCAGGGTGAAACAATCCCTCTGCATATTTTAGACCTTAATTTAGCACTATTTCTAGTATTTTCTTGCATTTCTATTTTTTGTATTTGCACCTCTATTATAGTTAGTAAATTTTCTCTTATTGGCATTTTACATTCTTAGATTAGATTCCATTTCCATGCACCCTTCCTTGTGGTACTTGCATGAGTGTTTGGTGCCCCATTGATAACACTTTAGTGAGAAGAAGTTCTAGACTCATGGAATACCACAATAACACTTTCATTTTTGACCTTGGGATCTCATGAGCTCCTACTCCTGGTATGGACAATGGTGCATTAGGCCCTGAAAATACCACTTCCATTCCTTCCCCTTTCCATCCTAAGCATGTTGATAATAAAAACAAGTTCCTCCCACAAGAAAAGGTTATTAACATTCATCAGGACTTTGCACATTTACAACAAGACTTGTCACTTGAAACATTACCGCCATTGCTATACCTACTATTGAGAACCTTCATCGCTTAATTGAAAGTGATGATGGCTTGCAAGTGCTAAAACAAATAGCCGAGATTTCCAATAAACATGTGTCTTCCAATAATCTATCGACGAAAATTCCTTCCGCCCAAGGAGCATATCAAGTTCCTCCTCCTTCAACTATAGCTTCCATACCAAATTATACCAATCTGCAAGTCCATACAACATCACATCAATCCAATTATGTAGCTACTTCATTCTTGAATTCCACTACCATTCCTACTTATTTTATTGCATTGCAACCTCCTTCCACCACCTTCACACCCTTTACTATTCCTTCCACTTCCTCTAACATCACCTACACTCCATCCCCATTATCCTAATCCCTTTATGACACAACTACTTAACACTTTCATCCATGCAACACCAACTTTTCACCATTAGTCAAGCTCAAACTACTCCAACCACATATCTTGTTTGTAACAATCCCTTATCATTAGAAATATTACATACCCCAATGCCACAAGGGATAGAAATGCCGAGGTTTGAGAAATATGGAGGAAAAGGAGATCCTATCAACCATGTCAATGCTTTTACTGCCTTATGTTGTGATTTTATCCTTGACGATAAACTCTTAGAAAAACTCTTTCCAAGGACCTTGAAGGATATTGCCTTAGAATGTTTTCCAACTTACCTAATCATTCTATCCATTCATTTAATGAATTGGTAGAAGCTTTCATTAATCACTTTCAAGTGCACATGACACCTAAAAAGACAATGGCTAACCTTATGTGATGTAGACAAAACATTGATGAAAAAGTAATTGATTTCATCTCTCATTACTAGTCCTTATATGCTCAAGTTGATGTCCAAATTCTAGATGCACAGCTCTAGAAGATGTTTATTGAGGATTTGCACACTAACCTTCAAGATAAGCTTATGATGATGAAACTCCCTTCATTTATGCATTTTTGTACAACCTTATGTGAGTATCAAAATTTGGTTTCAAGTTGTGAGTCAAAATTCACTTCTAGCTGAATTGACAAATCTGAAAATAACAATCAACACCAAAACAACACACAAAATTTCTGCAAACCTAACTAAGGCTTCTTAAAATTTAGTTCACCTCCTTCACCCCAACCACAACCAACTTCACAAGTTTATAATTCAATGGACGCCTCTAAAATAGTCGTGCCAAGTATTATTAAGGTGATCCAAATATACATTTCACTCCTTTACCTAACACCCTTCATCAAATAATAAACCAACTCATCCAAATATGCATGCTTACCTTACCACTTGTTTGACCACTTGATCCCAGTCAACCCCTAACTTCTACCTTCAAGCCTAATGCTTATTGCCATTTTCATTGTCAAAATGGCCATGACAACAAACACTTCAAGCATCATAAACATCTAGTTCAAGACCTCATTGATTTGGGTGAATTGAACATTATGGGTGTTAATGATCAAGGCAATAAGTTTGTTGCACACCCTAACCAAAATCTCCAAATTTTCACCAACCTTATGCCTAAACACACTACCTCATTCATTAAGGCTAGTGAACCTTCCAAGCTTGATGTAATGAGTATTGATACACACAATGAACAACCTAATACATCTCCTCCTATTCCCTAGACTAGTCCTATGGAGAAACTTGTCACTATGATAGACATTATCCCTCGCAAGGCCCAAACCACTTAATCTCTTGATATTACATTTTTTGCTAAAGACATACTACAAAAACTTCTTGATGGTCCTCTTTACATAGCCAACAAAATATATGATAAACCTACCAATGGGATATTAATAGATCACACTTGTGGTGAGAATGTGATCACAGAAGAATTTCTAGGATTACATGATCTATATTAAGATAACTATAATCCACCGATTGCATGGATCAAAAAACATCATGGTTTTGTATGCCCTATGATTGGATCGATCGTACTGACTTTACACATAGGGCCTAAGACTTTGGAGGTAACATTTTCTATTATTCAACAATCTAACCAATTTCATTTATGGCTAGGCCTTCCTTGGATTCACTCAATGAAAAAGGTCACATCAGCAATTCACAAGGGCTTAAATTTTTCACATGGAAATGAGGTAGTCACTATACACCATAGTGGATTTAATCCTTTATCTTCCAAAGGTAACTTTACATTAGAATATTTTTTTCCTAAACCCATCGAACCTATCACCCCTTGAAATGACTTCTTTTACATCACTTATCAAAATTTTAAAGCTAAAAATATTGTTGAATTATCTCTTCATAATACATCTTCATCCACTTCCACTCCTCTTATCCTAGATGCAACCATGATTACACCTAAGCATGACATTCAACAAACCAACAAAAATTTAGAACAAATCCCTCTAAACCCTTTCCCACCATCGTTCATTTTGTTCAAATGACAAAGATAACCTGACACAAATCCTACTCAGCCTACTCGAACCAAACAATTGTATAAAGAAAAAGAGAAAGTGGTTGATTCTTTTTATTTAGTTTCCTCTATTCTTCCCCCTTCGGAAGTAGAAAAACCTAGACTGACTCAATCCGCTCTTACACCTCAAAAATTTCAAAACTAAATTAAATGGAATCGCAATGCTAGAGAATGAAGGCATCATCATTGTCTCCTTGCTCATCAATCTTTCGTAACTGACAATAAAGAAAATCAACCTATACCCTTGATAAAATTAATAGATCACCTTCCCTCTTCTAAGAAACCACATGATAGTCCTATACCACCATCACAACAAAACAAACATATTCAACAACCAAAATTTTTGATACATCCATCCTTATAAATCACCCTTCATCCCCTTGTCATTATTAATCTTGATGATGGCGATGATGATGGTACAATTACTAAAATAGACAAGGAAATACACAATGATTTAAACTCTTTATTTTCATCTAAAATGATCTTAAATGATAAGTCATCTCTACCAAGTGAAGAACTTGGTACAACACCTTTGGATAATCAAAAACCTTCACATTGCACTAAACATGATTGGGAGGCATATGACCTGTTAGATGAGTGATTTTCCTTTGCCTAGCTTGTCCTTTTCCTTTTTCTTCTTTCTTTTTATGTGTGTATCTTGTTCCCCCATATTGTGCTTTTGATGTTTCCTTCTCTTTGTATACTTCTTCTATATGTATCTCTATTATTCTATTTGTCATGTGCCTTATAATTTTCACTTTTGTTTTGTGTTTTCCTTTAGGGGATGATGCAAAGTGTTGAGATGCCCTATGTCTCTTCCATGTTGACCACAATGTCTTTTTCTTTTTTTTTTTCTTTTGTTTTGTGTTTTCCTTTTGGGGATGACGCAAATCGTTGAGATGCCCTATGTATCTTCTATGTTGACCCAAAACCCCCCTTTTCTTTTCCTTTATCTTTTCTTGTGTTTTTCCTTTTGGGGATGATGCAAGACATTGAAACAGAAATGTCGCCTTCATGTTGACCCAAAATATTTTTAATTTTATTTTTCCTTTTTGTTTTCTTTTCACTTGTGTTTTCCTTTTTAGGATGATGCAAAGTGTTGAGAACACAATGTCTCTTCCATGTTGACTCAAAATGGACTTCATTTTTCCTTTTTTCTCTCTCTTTGTGTCATTCTTCTATTTCTATCTACTTTGGGGAATGATGATAGTTTCAAGCTCTTTAAATCAAAACATTGTACCAACGAACATACTAACCCCAAATCCATAGATCCCTTATGTGTTTGGTGTGCTTTCTTTTCTAGGGGTAAAATACTTGCTTTCCTTGCTTTTTCCTCCATCTTGACATGATGCAACTTAACTATGAAACATATGACTTCGCATAGAGCTTTTTGAGCTATCTCTCATTTCTTGCTTTCTTCCTCTTCTCTACTTTCAAGTAATTGCTCATAGTATGATGTGTACCAATTCCTTTAAAAGTGGGGGCATACATTACCATTATTTCATTTGCATTCTTAGTGAAGCATTGTTGTTTATGTGATTGTTTGTCACTTTGTGGATGACAATGGGTGTGATTTCCTTCATGAGTGTGATCTCTCTAAGCATATTGCATTCCTCTTGGTGGACTAATGTGATGCACTGCATCCCCTAAGTTGTGAATATACTATTCTTTGATTGGTCCTCTCTTGGAGATATTAGACACAATGTTCCCTAAGTGATTGACCTTGCATGAACTGAACAAGAAACCTTTGAACATATTACACATAACATTTTAACATATTGCATTCTCATTCAATCACCTTGCATAACAAAACTTGCATGCCTATGGAGCTATCCTATTTTTTTGGCCACCTTGCATAACACAACTTGCATGCATATGGTGCCATCCTATTTTTCTTATTTTATAAAACTTAAACCAACATTTGAATTTCTTCAGCTTCCTAGCACCTTGTTAAAGTTATTGAATGGGTATAGCTTTGGCATGGTTAAGCAGGAAGCCCAACTAGCAGCATGACTCTTCCCCATCGCCACTTTTGTGTTTTTGTAAGCACATACCAACTAGTGTATGTATCTTAATTTTTGGGCTTTCTCACCCCACAGACAACTAGTTCCATGGCCCTAGAGTGAGTACATATTCTCTCCTTTTCAAACAATCAGCCTAGATATCTTTCCACAACTACTTGGATTGATGATTCAAGATTCACTCAATTCCTCTCAACACTTGTGTGTTCCTTTTTCCTTATGTTCAATTTGTCATGGGATCTTCATCTTGGGGGTTTGATCATCCTCCTTGTTTTTTGTATTCCATCTTGCTAACGTAAGTGCATTTGAACCCTCTTCTCGATGTTCATGGCTATTTTAGTATGAGGAAGCAGGTTTCTCTCACTAAAGTGGGGGCTAAAAATACATTACCATTATTTAATTTGCATTCTTAATGAAACGTTGTCATTTACGTGATTTTTGTCACTTTGTGGATGACATTAGGTGTGATTTCCTTCATAAGTGTGATCTTTCTGAGCATATTGCATTCCTCTTGGTGGACTAATGTGATGCACTGCATCCCCTAAGTTTGGAATATACTATTCTTTGATTGGTCCTCTCTTGGAGACATTAGACACAATGTTCCCTAAGTGATTGACCCTGCATGAATTGAACAAGACTCCTTTGAACATATTACACAACATTTTTACATATTTTATTATCACTCGACTACCTTGCATAACACAACTTATATTTCTATGGAGTTGTATTATTTGTTTGGCCACCTTGCATAACACAACTTGCATGCTTGTGTTGCCATCCTATTTTTCTTATTTTATAAAACTTAAACCAACATTTGTATTTCTTTAGCTTTGTGGCACCTTGTTAAAGTTATTGAATGGGTATAGCTTTGGCATGGTTGAGCAGGAAGCCGAACTAGTAGCATGACTTTTCCCCATAGCCACTTTTGTGTTTTTGTAAGTACATACAAACTAGCATATGTATCTTACTTTTTGGGCTTGCTCACCCCATGAATGACTAGTTCTGTGGCCCTAGAGTGAGTACTCATTCTCTCCTTTTTCAAACAATTAGCCTAGATATCTTTCCACAACTGATTGGATTGATGATTGAAGCTTCACTCAATTCCTCTCAACACTGGTGTGTTCCTTTGTCCTTATATTTAGTTTGTCATGGGATCTTCATCTTGGGGGCTTTTTTATTGCATTCCATCTTGCTAACGTAAGTGCATTCGAACCCTCTTCTCGATGTTCATGGCTACTTTAGTGTGAGGAAGAAAGTTTCTCTCACTAAAGTGGGAGCTAAATGTGCCATCAAAAAATGGACCCTTGTCATTTTCATGGTCTTTTAGGTCTTGTTTCATGGTGTTGGAACTATATTGCTTCAATTTTATGATGTATCTTGGCTTGAACGTACTTATTTTAGTGCTAAAATTCAAAGAATGATGTCTTGTGAAGGTGTTGTGAAGTGTTGTAAGACATCCTACATCCATCTAGACTCCATTTAATGCAATTCACCTAAAAACCACCTTTTCACTCATTAATAAGTCCTATTTTGAAGTGTTGTAAAGTCTTGTAACAATATTTGATGCTTTTCTAGGCATATTTTTACTATTTACACCCTTCTCATGCTTTATTTTCTCTCTTTATGCCCTCATATGCTTATATTACATGTATTTTTGTGTCTTATCCCAAAAAACAACATTAAACACAACATTATTTCTAACACTTCATTTTGGGTCCTAGGTGGGACTCATTTGCCAAGGGTGAAGAATGAGTCCCCCTTGGCCCCAATTTCAAAATATTTCAAAATTTCTTTCAGGATTTTACTCAAATTCACTTCATGTCGGCCTATGATGTGGTATGAATAGATAGTAAGGCACAAGATTTTTATAAATAAGTTATTTTCACCTCATTTTACATCTCCCCATTCATTCAAACATTCAATCTTCTAAGTCATTCAAACCTTCAAGAATTTTGCATCATCAATTCAAGCACTCAAGCACTTTAGAGAAACCATTGACATTACTTTAGATTTGCATATTCAAGGATTTGGTAAGTTTGTAATACTTTTATGTTATTCATTTATCATTTCCTTTGCATTTCATTCATCTCTTTTGGGTTTGATTACCAAAGTGGGGTTTGACCAAGGCAAACCCCTATTCACTAACCTCCCAACATTTTTCCCCTTTTTCCATGTGTATTTGCAACTTTGCTTTGTAGATTTAATAGGTTTAAGGATGCTGAAAAGTGGAATTCAATTTAACTAGGCTCTTTAAGTCAACTCATCATCTTTTCAAGCATTTTGAGTATTTTCTATCCATTTTCTGCAAAATTAACCCCAACAACCTAACATTTAGACATTGCCAGATCTAGTGAAGCAATGTTGCCTCCTGATTTTCCAAAATTTTTTGGGAGGAATGATTCACCACCATTGGTGAATGAGTCCCACTTGAAATCTGAAAATCTACATTTTTTTAGAAATCAACTCTTGGTCATTAGAAATCCATTCCTGACACTTTTTCAATAGTAGGAGAACTGATTCACCACCCTTGAAGAATGAGTCCCACTATGAAAAATAAAAAAGTTTCATTAGCATTCTAAACACTCCAGAAAGATCATGCAACATCCAGGTGCACTCATATTTGACCCTGTACCTTCTATTCTGCATATTTATTTCAATTTCTCTATCTTTCATAGTTGTTTGTATATCACAGTGTGTTTTCAAACATAGCTTAAATTGCACTTTAACATTCATTTTAGATAATTTTAATAAGTCAATTACATTTATTTTATTTTATTGATAATACATCACATTGCATACATCCTAATTTGAATGTGCATAAGCATTTTAGGAGCCCCAAATCTCTCTCTTTCTAGGTGGAAAACCCTAGGAAGAGAGCCAAGCATTTTAGGGTTCCCAACATCTATGTCATAGGAATTGAAAGAAGGAAGCATGAAAATGTATGATGGTGTCTTTGAAATATGCTTGTGTGTCACAAAGACCTTGGAAGATGATGCCATGAACCAATCAGGAACATTCCCAATCACCATAGAAGGTGACAAACAAGGTACCACTAGAAAATAATGTTGAACAATATCTAGAGAATGAGATGATGTGACAATAGTTGTACCACAACTATCATCAAATAGGAGGTATATACCATCAAATGTGTCTTCCAAATCAGAAATGTGAGATTCCACAAACAAGGAACCAATGTTTGACAAATAAGAATCCCAATCAAGAAGAAAATAAGATATTGGTTGAGATAAATGACTAGATGTGCTCAATGAATCATCAACATAAAACAAATAATCTTGCTAAACAAAAATGATATGAGTCTTAATTAATGACTATGCATAATGAATCACTAAAGGTGAAGGTATATCAACTATCCCTAATGGAGAAGAAGGAACATTTGAAGAAACCTCATCATCCTCATCTAAAGGCTCAAAATATTCCAAAACTTCAAACTCCTACATAGTAGCATGATCATAGGGTATGCTATCTAAAAAATGAAGAGGCACAAGAAAATCTGAAATGAGATCATCTAGTAATGCTTGACTATTAGGGTCACCATATATTTCCCATATTTTAGTCCAAAGAGTATATGTACACTCAAAATTATAAATAGCATCCAAAGTGGCATCATCAATATTCATTGTAATAACTCCTAGGGCAAGATCCCTTATACAATTCCATGCAACTTTCTTACTATTGATACCAGGAAGGGGAACTAGATTATACAAATGTGGTAACAAATGAAGCCATCAAAGATGTTTTATGATACCATCTCTCTATTGTTTATAGTTTCCCCTTTTCAACATAATCACAATAGGATGCAATGAAAACCCCATAATCAACTTTGATAAATCTCCAAAAATTACAAAGGTAGTAACCTTCAACAACAATTAGACACTCCCAAATAATGCAAATGAACCCTTCTCAAAATACTTCAAGAAGCAAAGAAAAGGATGAGAATCAAGAAATTCCAAAGAGCATAGTAACACCAATATTGAACTTCAATAGATTAAAAGCACCACCAAATAGAAAAATATGAGAGAAATTCCTCAACCACTACAAAGGTGACAAAAATACCTTTCCTTTGATATGTGGTTTGCAATTTAACTCAGCCTCCATTTGCAAGATATATGCAAAAATGAAAAAAAAAGGCCTATAGAGGCACTTTGGAATCTTTTGGAGCTCTCGATCACACCACACGACCACCACAAGCATCTTGGGAAGCAAAAGAAAAGGCCCCAACCAATTAGGCCTTGCCAAGCAACCAATAGACCAAGTTTAATATGGCATAATCACCAAGCACCAATCACCACATGTAGGAGACAACCTCTTCACAATCTATGAGTCTTGCTCACAACAATATGGGAAACTAGAAAACTATTTAAGGAGCCAAACCAAGCTCTCATAGCTAATGTGGGATTAAAATCCTAGAACAACTTCAAAGCCTCTTCAAAATGGGTCGACCATCACTTCACTAGAGGCAACAAGGAAACCCTAAATTTGTTGCAAACTTTATCAAATATAAAGTTTGGTAAATATTTCACCAAAGAAAAATGCCTCAAAATGAAGAAACGCTAGACCCAAATGGTCATGCATAGAAGAATACATGACTGCAAATTAGATTCAAATTCTTGGAATTGAACTCAAATACTTCACCAGCCTCTTCAAAAAAGATTAGTATCAATGACTAATCATGCCTGGAAAGCATTGAGTCACAACCTTCATAAGGGGAGGCCTAAAAAAGAATCCACTATTCCCATCACAACCTCTAATTTCCCTCTCAACATCTCCATAGAGGAAAAGTTGTCAATTCCTCAAAATCCTCGAGTATGTGTAGGATCATCATGGGAAAAACAAGCCCTTAAGTGGCAAAAAATTCAAAAAAATGAGAGTTAGGAAACTTGACATAAAAATTTGAATAAGTTATCTATATTATTTCAAAAATATGTAAGAATAGAATTTGTAGCAAATTGAATGTAGTTTCTAAACTACTAGATTTTATTTTTTTTAAATCTATTTGGTGAAAATTTGAAAATTCAATGTAGTAGTACTTAAATTTCAAGGAAAAAATAACTAGGTGTTTGTCTCACCATGCTAACCACAATAAAATTATAATATTTTAGATATAAGTAGAGGATTCATGTCAGAATGTGATGCATATTTTTTGTAATTTTTTTCCAAGTATATAATTAATTATGAATATTTTATTATAACTTTTTAAAAATATAAAAAATTGTATGTCTCACCGCCCTAACTTGGTCAAAACTTCTTGAAATTCATTTTTTTTTTTAATCCTATAGTATGTGAAACATAGAATGTGACTCATGTTTCATATTCAAAAAATGTGATACCATTTGAAAGCAATAGATGGTTTTCAATCAGCCTATCAATCAGTACTTTAGTCATAATTCAAATAGAAAATGAATAATAATTATTTATTAAATTCAAAGTAAAGCATAATTTATATTGGTGGAAAGCTAAGAATCTCCTTTAAAAACCCTTTTCATTTCATTAATTGTGGGTTAAAAAAAAGTCATCAGCCACATACCCTACACATACCCATCATATCGCCACTTTTTGGCCCATCATGATCCTACACATACCCCCCCACAATAGCCCTTTTTTCCCATTTTATATTCTGGCACACTTATTTGATTGTGAAGTGATTGTAGGAAGCCTATGGATCTATGTTTGGTATGCATGCTTGGTGAGTCAAATTGGTGATTGATTAGCATAATTTCCACCATATTTTGCAACAAATCATGTTTTCTCGCACATTACTTTAGGTGGTCACATGGGTGACCAAGGGCTAATCAGCCCTAGGGCTTAATTTGGGCCCCCCATTCATGCATTGAGCACCATATAGGTGACATTCTTCCATGGAGCCTATCTTTTGCAAACGAAGGCCAATTTTTGCAAACAACATATCAACTAAGAGGTATTTTCATCACCTTTGTAGTGGTTGAGGATTTTCTCTCATATTGTACTATTTAATGGTGTTTATAATTTGTTAAAGTTTGATATTGGTTTCACTTCATTTACAATATTTGGGAGTTTCTAATTGTTGTTGAAGGTTACTATCTTTATTTTTTTGGAGATTTGTCATACTTGATTATGGGGTTTCCATTGCATCCTACTATGGTTATGTTAAAAAGGAAAAACTATAAACAATGGAGAGATGGTATCATAAAGCATCTTAGATCGCTTCATTTATTGCCACATTTGTATAATCTAGTTCCCCTTCTTGGTAGTGATAGTAAGAAAGTTGCATGGAATTGTGAAAGGTATCATGTCCTAAGAGTTATTGCAATGCACATTGATGATGCCACATTGAACACTATTGATATTTTTGAGTATCCTCATATTCTTTGGAATAGAATTTGGGAAATACATGGAGATCCTGATACTTAGCTATTCCTAGATGATCCTGTTTCAGATTGTCTTGTGCCTCTTCATTTTTAGACAAGATACACTATGATCATGCTACTATGTAGGAGTTTGAAGTTTTGGAATACTTTGAATCTTTAGATGAGGAGTTCGATTCATTGTTCAGATTTATTGATTGAGACTCCTTTCATTCCTATTTAGTAGGGCTATTCATTTTGTGTTGATGATTTATTGAGAACGTCCAGTGATTCATCATAATCGGTATCTCATTTTCTTCCTAATTGGTATTCTTATTTGTCGAACATTGGATCATTGTTCATAGAATCTCATATTTTTGACTTGGAAGACACATATGAGGGTATATCCTTCTGATTTGATGATATTTGTAGTACAACTATTTTCACTCCATCTCAGTCTCTGGATATTGTTTAGCATTAGTTTCTAGTAATACCTTTCTTGTCACCTTCTATTTTGATTGGACATGTTCTTGATTGGTTATACTGCACTATTTAAGGGTGCATATTGAATCCAAGAAAATCAATTACAGAATAACCTTCACGAGATAGAGAGGATCACTATGCTACTTCACCAAAGAGAAAACGAAATATAACATAAATAATTTACATAGTGTATAGGCTTTTAAAGCCATGAGAAAAGTGTCAGGTGGGAAAACTACCCACATGGGAAAAACCACCTAAGAAACTAACCAGTGTAATCTGCCTTAAGTGAAAACTTTATTACACTAACCTAATTGTTGATGATAATGTTATTCACAACAACAGTGGGGTATGTGCATGATCATCATGGAAAAAACAGGCCCTTAAGTGGCAAAAAATTTAGAAAAATTAAAGTTAGGAAACTTGACATAAAAAAATAAATAAGTTATCTATATTATTTCAAAAATATATAAGAAATATTTTTAGAAAATTGAATGTAGTTTCTAAACTACTATGTTTGTTTAAAATAAAAAAAGCTATTTGGTGAAAATTTGAAATTTCAATGCAGTAGTACTTAAATTTCATGAAAAAATAAGTAGGTGTTTGTCTGACCACCCTAACCTCAATAAAATGATAATATTTTTTTATAATATTTTAGATATAAGTAGAGGATTCATGTCTCGATGTGATGCATATTTTTTTGTAATTTTTTTCCAAGTAAATAATTAATTATGAATTTTTATTACAAATTTTAAAAAATATAAAACTCATATGTCTGACCACATTAACTTGGTCAAAACTTTATGAAAATCAATTTTTATTTTTTTAATCCTATAGTATGTGATCCATGTTTTGGATTCAAAAAATGTGATACTATTTTAAAACTATATATTTTTATCAATCAACTTATCAATTAGGACTTTAGTCATATCAAATAGAAAATAAATAATAATTACTTATTAAATTCAAATTAAGACATAATTTGCCGATGAGGGCGGGTTTGGTGGTCAAGTCGCTTGGTTGTAGTGACGGCCACCAGGGTTCAAATCTTCGCTGGGCCAAAGTGCTCGCAGGCCTTGTGCCTTCGCTGGGCTTTGTGCTCGCGGGTTTGGTTGTTTCTTGTGGTTTCTTGTATCCGGTTCATAGCTCCGGTCAAAAGTGTTTACCCCTAATAATATGGGTGCATTGCACCTTTAAAAAAATTAAGGCATAATTTATATTGGTGGAAAGATGATAATCTCCTTTAAAAACCCTTTTTGTTTCATCAATTTTGGGTAAAAAACAAGTCATCAGCCACATACCCATTATATTGCCACTTTTTGGCCCACCATGATCCTGCACATACCTAGTGCAAATAAAATCCTCACAAGAAAACTGTGAACAACCTATCTTTACTTGAAAGACTGAACTAGGGAAACCTAAAAGTCTGAGTAAAGGGGAAAGGTTGATTTAGCTTAATCCCAAGGCTCCAATAGTTAGGTCTTGACCATACAAGGTTCACATTAGGGTACGATGTGATATTCTTGTTAATCTCAAGGGGTCTATGGTTGTCTTTAGTTTCTTTAGGAATCATAAGAATTAGATAAAATATTTCTAGTTTGATCACAAAACAATTTCATGAAATCAATAGATTTGCAATAATGTTTCATGAATATCAAACAATCTTGCTTTCACATAAGTAATTTAGCTTTAAGCATTTAGAAATTTCATAGAAACAAAAGAATTTCAATAATATTTCTATTCATTCCTCTTTTTTGAAATTTTTTCTAAAATTTAACATCTAATCTAAAATAAAGCATCAAAATACTAAAAAATAAAATTGTTCCTAGGTATTCTCCATGCATGCACCAAGATTTAATCAAATAAAAGCAAACCACTCTATACTTCACCAAATTTCTTCATAGCTAGGCATAGAATGGTGCAAGCTTTTAAAGAAAGGGGTTTGGTTTGGATAATGAGTAGGTTCAGTATGCACCCTTAAACAATGTAGCATACATTATTACCTGGCTGAATGAACAAACCAACTAGAAAAGATACATGAGATAGGTAGCTATCAAATTGGCTTTAATATTGATTAATTTCTATGTGCATACAAGTTTTTAATCGAAAATGATTTTGAAAATAGGAAGAAAAAAAAACTTAGAGAAGTTATCACTCTTCCAACATCCACAAATTCTAAACTTAACTTAGAAAGAAGCATCCACTAGCCTTTTATAAAAGTGATACACAGGTAGGATAAGACAAATACATGAGAGTAAATCCAAGGGATGAATCACATCAAGGCAAGTGGAATATAGTGACTGGTAAGAGAATTGCAAATGAGGTCAATGAAGGTCAACCTTTGTTTGCATGTTGATGTCCTTTGGGTGTTTTATCTTCTTATTATCAATGTTCCTTCTTGGAACCAAAAAATCCACTAAACAAAATGTAGGAAATTACCATCTATTCAAAATGATTAGGTGGAAGTTTTCTTCCTACATTTAGGTTCAAACTCGGATTGAACATTCCTTGGAATGAGTGATTACCAAAATGAGTACACCCCTTTGTTGCATGCTTAAAATCCATATTTTTGGTTTCTCAATACTCAATGCTCCTTTGCAATGGACTTTATTCCTACATGAGCTTCTAAAGTGTACTGTTGAACCTTGTAACACCATCAGATCTGCCTGCAACCTTAGTTTTCATGACTATCCATGCCCAAAATTTTCATCACAATTTGCTTCTCCTAAAATCACCAATTCCACCAATTAAATTCCTTTTAAAAATATAAATATAAAAATATCATGTAAATAAAACCATCATTAATTCATTATCATTATAAATCCATCATAAATAACACATTTTCAAGAAAATAATATATTCTCACATAATTATCTTGTGATATCAGGTTACTAGACCATTAGAAATTTTAGGTAAGCTTAAAATTTTGAAAGTTTACTTTAGATTGTTACCTAGTACCAAGTACCCAGTGTTCAACTTTTACCCATAATTTTCTTGGACCTTGGCTTTTACCAAAACTCCCACATTTACTAGACCTTTACTGTCGGATTGGAATGCTTTTCTCAACACCTAGCTTTACCTTTTAGATTTTTATCTTTCCCAGTTCCAAGTACCCAATACCCAGAACACTTGAATTATGAAGTACTCTTTTTCTCTTTTCTATTCACTTTCAGTAATCTTTCCAACTAGCCAACACCTGACATAAACATTAGTTTTCATTTGGGGTGCCCAAGTCTTACAATCTTGGGGCATGTTGTGAGACCAAACAACTTGCAACTAATAAAAATAAATTTAAACCAAAACTTGGGACTAAATTGCTAGCCATAAATTATAATTTATGCATATTTTAAAACAATAGATCTTTACCTTTACCTAGATTGTGACATAAAAAGAGTAAAATTTCTTTGAAAATATCTATGATTTCTCTAATTAATTCCAAATTTTGTAACTCTGTAAAAAAATTAGTTCATTGACATTGAACTACATAATTTGGTAATCCTCCAAAGCCAACCATGGATAGAGTCTTGTTGCAAGTTAAGCATCCATAAACCCAATAAGGTTATCTCTATAATTCCCCCAAACATAGCTCTATTCTTAGCCAGGTGTTTATAGCCCTAGTAGAGATATTCAGATAGCCTAAATAGTTGATTATATATATGTGTATGTGTGTGTGTGTGTATACATATGTATATATATGTATATATGTCTTTTGTTATTTCATTGATCACTCATTTCAACTTGTAAGCAATGAAGCCCGCTATTAGGTTGAGAATTACAGTGGTAGCAAATGTTACCTTTTTATTTTTCATTCAATGCAAATCCCTTCATCATTTCACTACTTCTCAAAAACTCATTTATTTATTACCTATTGGTGTCTATTCCTATCTAAACTTTACCACTCTTATGCCAAATCCTAGCTATCTACAACTCGCTATATGTTAGAAGATATACATAAATTAAAATTTAGCAGCAAAGAATTTAATTTCCAAATTTAAATCTAAATTTATAACCATTAGTTACCACCCTTCCATTTTAATTTTATGGAAACTACTAAATAATTGGCTAGTGATTCTAATTTGACGGCATTGCACCACATTGATGGATCAAAAATGTCATGATGACACTTAAACATGATCAAATTATTCTGCATTAAATTCACATGCCTCAATGTGCACATATCATTCCTTTCAAATTTTCCAGGTGATGACATATACTACCTTACCAAATTCATTTTCCTTTCTAATTTGCACACATGGGATCCTTCATGATTAATATATCTTAATAAAGACATAACAAAGTGACCACCATTAATTTTAAAATATTTAAATTGCTTGATTCACAATCTTTGTACTCACGAACTTTGAAGAAAATTGTCACAAATTGTGTAAGAATTAATTTTATTTAACATTCTCCTCTAGAGAAACTCATCTGGTTGCCACCTCACTTATGATTTCCAAGAATTTAATCTAGGCAACCATGTACCACAACTTCCTCATGGTTTTCTATAAATTTCACACTTCTCTTGAATTCTTCACACCTTTTCTTTCTTTCAATTATCATTTTGTATTTCTACTCTGCTAGTGCTTGCTTGCTTCCAAGTCAAGGATACTCCAATTTGCTTGACCTTCTCTTTCCCACATAATTTTTTCATGGGTCGCATCATGGCTCAAAGGCTTTATAATGTTTTCTTCATTCAGACTACTAGTTTCACTATGTCAAACTTGTGCTTAGTATTTGGGGAACAATGTGTGGAATCCAGAGCTTACTACTAGTTTTATTCTGACTTGGCTTCTCACTTTGTAGCATCACTCTTGGAAATTGGAATCTCTATTGAAGATGTTTACTCAGTTGCAAATATGACAGTGTAGTTTTAATATTTAGAGAATCTTGATATGGTTATGTTTATTTCACACTATTGTAGATATGAGCTTGTCTGGTGGTGTTGTCATTAATGTTTTCATTGATGTCAACAATATTCAGTATGTTGTAGATTGTACACATATGGCTGAGATGCTAGTGAGATGCTATGAGTACATGGAGTTACCTTTAGGGTGTTGCAAATATGTTGGTTTGATGAGTTTCCAAGTGCTCTTTGAAAAAAAAAAATAAAGAAGAGAAGTTAGAGTGTTGAGTGTGTTCAGTATGTGCTCTGGTATGTGCTCTATGTTTCCCCTTGATTGATCTTTTTCCTATCCAGATATAAAGGCATGTTGATGGTGATGTGATGGCAATATAGTATAAGTTTTAGTTTCTGGTGAGATGGTACGTAGAAGTTGTGTCCACCAATATATGTGTTCTACTAGCAGAGTTAGTGTTCTATGAACTGGGAGAAATATGTTTGCTTTACATTCCCTCACTGTTTTGTTTCAAATTGTGTAGATCTGGTAGATTTCTTGTAAAGGTTTTTCCTGTGCTCTAGAAAAGAGGTTTGGATTTTGGTGATCCAAAAATTATGTTTCAATGTTTCTATGTGTCTCTACACAACCTAGGTTGTTTGGTGAAAGGATTTTAGTTCTTGAAGCCTACTATTTTTTTTGCGGATGTATCTAGAAGATTTTGAGGTGTATTCTCATGGATAATGAAACATGCTGCATCGTACGTGTATCATCTTCTTGTTGGGAAGTGTGTGCATCATTGATAATTTGTGTTTTCATTAGATTTGGTTGACCTAGTGTTTACACTTCATTCAAAGAATAAAATTCAATCAAGGAAGCATGTAGAAGATTCAAGAATATTATTTTTAAGTTTTTATTGGTCCACTCTTATTCCTTTCCACTGCGGGAATTTAGAGTTGCTGACGTAGTTTGAATTTATGAAATGATGTATTGTGGCTAACCTTAGTAAATGTTTCTAAGGTTGAGAATTATATAAAAGTAATGTGAGTTGTGAAGAATTGTATGATAGTGTGATGCAAAGTGATGAAAGTGTGGGACAAATCATAAGATCAGAAATGTGTGAGTGAGTTGTGATAACAATTTTTTAGTGTGCTAAAGGAAGTGAACTAAAGGTTTTTGTAATCCTATGAATGTGCTTTAACTCTTGTGGTGGATTTTTTGTTCTCTTTTGTATCTATAGGTAGTGAGCCTCCCTATTGGATAGTGAGTCCTTTGTAGGTAGTGAGCCTTTGTATTTGTATAGTGAGTCCTCTTTTGGGTAGTGAGCCTTCGTATTCCATTTAAAATATTTATATTGTGAGTTAACCCTCACCGTGGTTTTTCCCTTATTGGGTTTTCCACATAAAAATTTGGTGTTCATTGTGTTGATTTACTTTCTGTTATCTTTGTTTCATGCTTATACTTAATAACATAATAGTGTGGTTGAAGATTTGAAAGTGATAAAGTTTTAAGTTTGAATTTTTGTGACAACTGATTCACCCCCCTCTCAATTGTCTTATGCATGTTTAACAATTGGTATCAGAGCTTGTGGTTCCTTATGTAGAGCTTAACCACTTAAGGAATATTCACTAGCACACAAGTTGTTGATCCCTATGTTTGATGGAATTGACTACAAAGATTAGAAAGGATAGATGAGACGATATATTATCTCTCTTGGTTTCAAGACCTAGAAGGAAGTTGAGAATAAGTATACACTTCTTTCTACTTATGACTTCAGAAAATGAGAGGGTGAAGTATGTGATTTGTAGTGGTTTATCTAAAAATGAGAGAATCAAGGTTAATTTGTTGGACACTGCATATGATGTTTGGAAGAAGCTGGAAGACATGTATGAAGGGAATGAAAAGGTGAAACTGATAAAGAGACTAACGACAAAACATGGATTTATGAACCTAAAAATGGAAGATTGTGAAGAATTTACAAGTTTCTTTCATAGGATTGAACAAACTACAAATGAGGTTAGAAATCAAGGAGGAAAGCTAGTAGATGAAGACATAATAGAGAACATTTTGATAACCCTACCAGACTGCTACAATAATAAGATCTCAATGATTGAAGAAATGTATGACCCTAAGAAGTACACCTTGGAACACTTGTTCGGCACCCTACCAACATTTAAATTGATAAAGTTCTGAAAAGATGAAAAGATAAAAGAAAAGACAGAAATGACATTTAAGGAAATGAAGATTGAGGAGGAGCCAGATAGCAATGGTGTTGATGAGTTGGAAGCTAACTTCACTAGGAAGTTGAAGAAAGGTACTAGAAAGTATAAAGGTATGTTGCCCTTTAAAATTTTTAGTTGTGATATTGGTCATTTTGCTTCAAGATGTTTGAATAGGGCTACACATAAAAGGAACACAAATTATAAGGATAAGGATAGGAAGGATAAGAAGTATAAGAAGCTATACTATATTAAGGAAGAGGTAGGTATTTTTGATGATGAATTTGAAAATAAGGTTGATGATAGTGAATGTTTATTCTTAGCTTTGGAAAATAAATCTATATCCACTAACCCTAGAAAGTGTGTAAGAAAAAAGGCTCCAAAAGTTAAGAAGAATAGGATGGAAGGTACTTTGGTTACTGCATTTCATGTAAGACAAGATGAAGACTACTAGGTAATTGACAATGGATGTTCAAATCACATGACTAGAGATAAGAGTAAGTTCACTAAACTTGAAAAATATGATGGTGGTCTAGTCATGTTTGGTGATGATTCAGGAGCTAAGATATGTGGTAAAGGTTCAATCAGTTTTGAGGGAGTGCATAGCAATGATAGTGTATATTGTGTGAAGGGTTTGAGGTATAATCTTTTGAGTGTTGGTCAAATGTGTAGCAATAGCTTTCAAATTGTGTTTCAGAACAATACCTATGAAATCAGAAAGGGATCCAGAAATGGAGATATGATTGTTGCTAGAAGAACTCATGGAAGCATCTATCAACTGAAAGGATTTGGTGGTCAATTGTCTTGTATCTCAAATTAGTGAAAGTTGGTTATGGCACTAGATAATGAGACATGTGAACTTTGATAACCTGGTCAAGATAAGTAAAAATGAAATAGTTTGAGGATTTCCTAGAATCACAAGACCTACTAACACTATCTACAGAAGTTGTCAACTAGGAAAGCATACAAGATGTAGCTTTAAAGGAAAAGAATATTTTACTGCCAATATGTTGGAGTTGGTACATACTAATCTCTATGATTTGACTAAGACTGGAAGCCTAAATGGTGATAGATATTTCATGTTGCTTATTGATGATTACACTTGGATGAGATGGGTTGCTTTTCTCAAAGAATAGAATTAGGCCTTGGATAGGTTTAAGGTATTGAAAGCAAGTGTGTAGAATGAAGTAAATCTGAAAATTAAATGTTTGAGATCTGATAGAGCTGGTGAATTTACTTCTAGTGAATTTAATGCATTTTGTGAGGAGCATGGCATAAAAAGATACTATTCTACTTTGAGAACTCCTCAGTAGAATGGAGTAGTTGAAAGGAAAAAAGGGATAGTATAGGAAGCTACTAGAACTATGATGAAAGAATCCAATGTACCAGATGTATATTGGAGAGAAGTGATATGTAATAATATTTGTGTTCTTAATAGAGTTCATATCATACACAACAACACAAAGACACCTTTTGAGTTATGGAATGGTAGGACTTTGATTGTGAAATATTTTAAGGTATTTTGAAGTAAATGCTATATATTAAAAGAGATGATGAAAATCTTGGAAAGTTTGATGCTAGATGTGATGAAGGAATATTTCTTGGATACTCTACCACTAGCAAGGCATACAGATGCTTTAACAAAAGATTAAGGAAGATTATTGAAAGTGCTAATATGAAAGTTGATGAAGACATATGTAGACCTATTGAGATAAGTGAAGTTGAACTTGATGATCCTATCTGCACACATATATCTGAAGAAAATAAGGAGAAGGAAGAAGAAGAAGAAAATGAAGAAGAAGAACAAGTGGAAGAAGAAGAAGAAAATGAACCAAAACCTATTGCTAGGACTCCTAAATATGTATAGAAGAATCATCTAAAAGATCAGATAATTGGAGACAAAAGTGAATGTTTAAAGAAAAGCAAAGTTGTAGCTGAGATAATTTTTTGTTTACTCTCTAAAATAGAACATAAATCTATAAATGAAGCATGTAAAGATGAAATTTGGATGAGAGCTATGAAAGAGGAATTATAATAGATAGAAAAGAATCAAATATGGGAAATAGTCCCTAGGCCTATGAAAAAAATTTTGATTGGCTCAAAATGGGTGTTCTGAAACAAAGTGAATGAAAATGGAGAAGTAGTTAGGAATACGGAAAGATTTTTATGCAAAGGATATTCACAAGTTGAAGGAATAGATTTTGAGGAAATATTTTCCCCTATGGCTAGAATGGAAGCTATCAAAATGTTTTTGGAATTTTCTACACACAAGTACTTCAAAGTATATTAGATGGATGTTAAGACAACTTTTCTAAATGGTGAGTTGGAGGAAGAATTATACATGGAGACGCTTGAAGGGTTTCAACTATCTGACAAGCCAAACATGGTTTGTAAATTAAAGAAAGCATTGTATGGATTGAAGTAAGCTCCCAGAGCTTGGTATGCAAGACTGGAAAAATATCTGACAAAGCAAGGATTCAACAAATGTCCTGTTGACAACAACCTCTACTTCAAGGTGCAAGGAAATAAGATATTGATTGTAGTAGTTTATGTTCATGACATAATTTTTGGAGGAAATGAAGGAATGTTTAAAAATTTTGCTGAAGAAATGCAAAAATAATTTGGGATGTCCATTATTAGTGAATTGAATTTCTTCCTTGGTATACAAGTGAATCAAATTGACAAAGGGATATTAATATCACAATCCAAGTATGTAAAAGAGTTGTTGAAAAAGTTTGGGATGGAGGATTCTAAACTAGTTTGTACTCCTATGGTAAGTGGATGTAAACTGAGCAAGGATGATGAATCTACTAAGATTGATCGGAGAAAATGTAGATCCATGATTGGTAGACTATTGTATCTTATTGATACCAGACTAGATATTATGCATACAATGTGTTTAGTTGCTAGATGCTAAGTAGATCCTAGAGAAGCACATCTTATGGCTATGAAAAAAATATTTAGATATCTCAAAGGCACACTGGATTATGGACTATGTTACCCTAAGAGTAATGATTTCACCTTGAGTGCTTATACAAATGTTGATTGGGTAAAATGTGTAGATGACTAGAAGAGTACCAGTGGTGGTGCTTTCTTTCTTGGCAGAAGACTAGTTTCATTGCTGAGTAAAAAGGAAGATTAGGTTTGTTTATCTACTACAAAGGTTGAATATATTGTTGTCATATCCTGTGTACACAAGTTTTGTGGATGAAGCAGACTCTAAAAGACATTGTTGTGATATGTGATGAACCTATTCCTATTTTCTGTGATAATACAAGTAAAATAAACATTTTAAATAATTTGGTTATGCATTCAAGAACAAATAACATATCTATCAAGTATCCTTTTTTGAGAGAGAAAGTACTGGAGAATGATTGGAGTCTATAACTAGAAAGGAATAGATTGCAAATATTTTTACCAAGGCCCTTCTAAAGGATACTTTCGAGTATCTTAGGGAGAGGTTGGGGGTCATTGTCCCTCCTAAATAAGTGTACATGTAGGTACACTAGTCCAATGAATTCATAGATTGTTCATTTACCTAGATTGATTAATGGGTCTACTATGCAGGGAGAGTAGAAAAGATTCTCATTATTGTAGTATGATTGTACTCCTAAGGGGGAGTAATCAAAGTAGTTGTTCTTTCCTATTGATGTCCAGGGGGGAGAAAAGGTTATGTCTTGCCATCAATGACAAAGGGGGAGATTGTTGCAAATATGAGCTTTCCTAGTGGTGTTGTCATTAATGTTGTCATTGATGTCAACACTATTCAGTATGTTGCAAATTGTACTTGGATTAGATGCTAGTGAGATGCTATGAGTACATGGAGTTACCTTTATGGTGTTTCAGATATGTTGGTTTGATGAGTTTCCAAGTGCTTTTGATAAAATTAATAAAGAAGAGAGGTCAAAGCATTGAGTGTGTTCAGTATGTGCTTTGATATGTGCTCTGCATTTATCTTGTGTTGATCTTTTTCCTATGTGGATTTAAAGGCATGTTCATAGTGATTTGATGGTAATATAGTTTGAGTTTCAGTTTCTAGTGAGATGGTACATAGAAGTTGTGTCCACCCATTTATGTGTTCTACTGGCAAAGTCAATGTTCTGTGAAATTGGAGAAATATGTATGCTCTGCATTCCCTCACTATTTGGTTTCAGATCATGCAGATCTGGTAGATGTGTTTTGAAGGTCTTTACTATGCTCTAGCGAAGAGATTTGGAGTTTTGTGATCCAAAAATAATGTTTCAATGTTTTTGTGTGTGTCTACACAACTTAGATTGTCTGGTGAAATCAGTTAAGTGGTTGAAACCTATTATTTTTGCTATAGATGTATCTACAAGATTCTAAGATGTATTCTCGTGCATAATGAAGCATGTTGCATTATCCACATGCCATCTTGTTGGGAAGCATGTGCATCATTGATAATTTTTGTTTTCATTAGGTTTGGGCAACCTAGTGTTTACACTTCATTCAAAGAATAAAATTCAATCAAGGAAGTGTGTAGAATATTCAAGAATATTATTTTTATGTTTTTATTGGTCCACTCTTATTCCTTTCTACCACAAGAATTTAGAGTTGCCTACCTAATTTGAATTTATGAAATGATGTATTGTGGTTGACCTTGGTAAATGTTTCTAAGGTTGAGAATGGTATAAAAGTAAGGTGAGTTGTGAAGAATTGTATGGCAGTGTGATGCAAAGTGATGAAAGTGTGCCACAAATCATAAGAGCAGAATTGTGTGTGAGTGAGTTGTGATAGCAGTTTTTCAATGCACTGAAGGTAGTGAATTGAAGGTTTATGTAATCCTGTGAATGTGCTTTAACCACTATGGTGGATCTTTTGTTATCTTTTGTATTTGTAGGAAATGAGACTTCCTATTATATAGTGAGTCCTTTGTAGGTAGTGAGCCTTTGTAGGATATTTGGCCTAATAATGGACAAGGCATCCTAGATTGATTAAATAGCCACCCTTTTCTAAAGCTCAGCTCCATCTCTTTTTGTTCCCTTTTTCTCTTTTTATTGTAAGAATTTTTGTACTTTCATGTATCTACTTGACACACACACATATATTGAATTGATGAAAAATGGGTGTTTATTCTTTTGCTTCTAGCGTTTTGGACCTAAAAGGAGAAAGACCAATTTTTCAACCTTTCACTCAAGAACAAACCCTTGAGATTGAAATATGGAAAAGGGGAGGTTCTAGGGATTGATTGATGTCTAATGAGGGGTTCACCGCCAAGTGTAAACTTGGAAAAGACAATATGCTAGAAAACATAGTGTGATATGCAAACAAATGATGAATGACCTAAAAAAATGCCTTGGAAATGTAAATAAAGCATAACAAAAAAGCAAAGATGTGAATGGTGTGCACGTAGAAACCTCAAAGAGACTACAAATAGTACTGAAATTATGAAAATGCTAATATTTAAGCCTAGTGGGACTCATTCGCCATTCTAGGAAAATCAATCCTAGTTTTGGATTTCTACACAGAAGTAGGTTTCGGGAAAATGGGTATCCAAATCTACAAAAATATCTAAAAAAAACCTAGAATGGGACTCATTTTCCACTTGTGGTGAATGAGTCTAGTTTGAATTTTCTGGAAATTCAAAGTTTGGATTTTCTCTTCTTGACCTGCTCAATCTGTACCTCTAGGTGTCTGAATTCAAAACCCTTATTTTCAAGACTGTAAGTGAGGTTTTGTGAATATTTTGACCTTACATGTAGGGAGATGACTCCAACAAGTTTGAAACCTATTCTTCAATCATATTCAAGACTTTAAAGCACTTAGATCTACAATCACACGAGGAAGGAGAACAAAAGTGTTGATTGTTAGGAATTAGGGGTTTGCCATGGTTAAACCCCATTTAGGTAATTAAACCAAATGATTAAATAAGATGAAGCATGAAAATGAAATAATGTAATTAGAACCTTTCCATGATGATATATCTTGAGTAGCTATTGTTGTCACCTAGAAATGCACCCTATGCGCAGTGATGGAGACTAAGCTTTCTAGTGAAACATTGGATCATTTCAAGGCTGTGGGTCACCTGAGATTGAAATGAACCTCCAGAGAAGGCCGACTTCCTTTGGGTATCACCTAAACTAATGACTTCTATAAAGGGAAAAGGGAGAATGAGTACATGAATGAAACTAAACTATGGTGATACACCGATTTTGATAAGATCAATGGAATACTTAGAGTGCACTTGAAACTTGTCAATGATCATAAGGACACACATTGAATTCTATGAGCCTCGCATTAATATGTCACAAACAGGTTTGATGCGCACACCTTTTCAATAAAGGAAAATATTTTCACATAATGGAATCTATGTGTGGTTATGTAAACACAACTTTGTGATTCATATAATGGTGCTTTTTACAAAAAGAAGGCATGAACACTAGATAAAGTCATAAAGGAATAAAAGAATTCACAAGATAACTTAATCATTCACCTGAAATGCACAACATTTTGCAAGAATAGTGACAAAAATCTGAAGCATCAACAAAGGCCAAGGCAACTCTGTATTTTTATATTCCAACATCGAAGTGAGTTACAAAACATACACCAGCTGAGAGAGGATTTTTCCAAATTGCTAACTCTTTTGAATGCATTATCCAAACTATTTACAAAAGGAAAAAATGCCTTATATATTAGAAGTGTGTCGGCCCCCTTTAGGGTTTACAAAAAATATCTACCCTCAGAAAAACTATCCTTAGATCTTTTGATTGAAATTAATGTCGCACCCCTGCATGTCCCTGTTGTTTATGTCGGTGAAGAAATTGCTTCCATGAACGATCCTCTTCAGATCTTTTGCAGCTACCGCATTGATTTCTTGGTATGATGTCCACTTTCTATCCTCCCTGTTGAGCGCTTTGAATGCTCCTAAGCTCAGAACAGATACACATTGCTTTTCATCCTGCTGATCTTCTTCATCC